>JAJGOT010000008.1:2985000-3540000 GCA_022457155.1 Cladopsammia gracilis | reverse complement strand
CCTACTTTGTACTTACCGTTGAAAAAAAAAGGCCGTATGTCAGAGTTTCCCGATGGTTGTTATTGGTTTTAGCTAAATCTTGTAACTAGCTGGTCTGTGTTTCCGACACTTTTGAAGTGAATGCAAATGTAGCCGCAAAGTGGCTTTTCGAAGCCATGATGTAATTGCCTGGTCCGGCCCGAGGTCAAAACAACTTTTCCAATTGAAAGTTTTGCTGGAAGTATTCCCGCCGTTATTGTAATAAAGTTTGAATGAAACATAAATTTAATCAAAGTTAACGACATAAGTGATAATTTAGGAGGAGAGAACCAAATTTAGCCCTTTGAAATATATTTTTTCAGTTGAGGTAAAAATGTTTCGATTTGCATATTGTGAAAGTAATTTGAAACCTTACCAGTAACGCATAACGCAGCTGTTTCATAAAACATCTCGCAATCAGACACACGAAAATATATCCAGTTTTTATTCCTCTGTATCCGAAACACAGAAAAGAAAATTAAATGAAAAGTGATCGCTTTAAGGTTATTTTCACCCGAGAAACTAACTAGCTAGCGGAAGCAAAACTCGCAAGAAACGTCTCGCAAGACACCGCGTGCATTGTTTACATCTTCTCTCGGCGGTGAATTTTTGCACCCAAAGTTTCAGTTGGCTGTTCTGTTCCTTCAACTTCACGAAATCAAAATCAATGAAAAGCAAACAACCGAAAGAAGTGAAATTAATTGGGATTCCTACCACGCTTATATTTCTTCCTTCGCTGTCCACTGTTCACTTCTTATTAAATAAGCGCTATGTATGTATTCGTCTAAATTATCTTCTTCATGTTCGTTTAAACATGTTTTAGCGGGTTTCCGTCATGAAGGTATCGTAGAATTAAATCGCGAGTGCCAAATACTTTCGCAGTGTCTTCTTGAGTAATTTCCTTACGCATATTGAATATGAAACTGTTAGATGCAACAGAGAAAACACAACTCGCACTTTGTGACGTTCGCCTCGCATCAACAAACAGGTGTACTCTACTGCGGTCAAACGAGAGAAATTTGCAAACGTTAATCAAAGTACTTCAAAGTTAAGGTTGTCATTTTTACTGTTTATTAAAAGTTTCATATATTAACAATACACTGTCAACTCACTAAACGTTTTGAAAGTTTACTAAAAAAGTTCTAAGCGTTTGAAAACTATGAACCGCAGAACTGTCGGCGCCATTTGCCAACACAATTTTGCTCAGGCACGAAGCGTTTTGATCAGTTTTCAACGATCGAAAAAAGCTCGTTATTTTGAGCCGGAAAGATGAAAAGATAGTTACATAAACTAATTATTTTATACATCCTTGCCCACGTTTCCACTTAATACTAAATGAATCCCACCAAATAAAACGAAAAACGCCTCGGACGTGTGATCGCGGTGAAGGTTTGAACAATCCCGCCATCCCCAGAGTTGCGCAATACTGCACATTTGTGGACGACCAAACTGCATTTTAATACTTGGTCGCTACGCCCAAGTAAAAAGTGAACACTGGACAGCGAAGGAAGAAATATAAGCGTGGTAGGAATCCCAATTTATTTCAGTTCTTTCGGTTGTTTGCCTTTCATGAATTTTTATAGTCGTGAAGTTGGAGGAACAAAACAGCCTCGGGTGCAAAAATTCACCGCCGATGAAGATGTAAACAATGATCGTTTCTTGCGAGTTTCGCTTGCGCTAGTGAATGTTCCTCGGGCGAAAATAACCTCAAAGTGATCACTTTTTTCATTTAATTTTCTTTTCTTTGTTTCGGATACGGAGGAATATTAAAAATTGGATATATTTTGTAAGATGCGTTGTGTTAGAGGGCCTAATATAGGGTTGGCGGGATGCGGGATAAGCCTTTTTTCGCTGCCGGGATGCGGGATGAAAGAAAATTTGAAGGCGGGATGCGGGATGGTTAGAGCAGGGCGGGAAGCGGGAAGTTCGTAATGTTCATGGCGGGACGCGGGAATTCTTGATTTTTGCGAGCGGGAAACGGGATGGATGACGACAATGCACTCGAATATTTCACCATTCTGTGAAGGAAGACCATGGTCTGGATGTTTACCTAGGTCATTTTTTAAACCGCTTTTTCTATCCTGTCTATCCTTTGAAATCATTTCAGAAATCCTGATCTTTATCAATCCGACGAGTGCTAAATAAGCACCATGCCACGGTGTCGCAAATTTGTCTGAAGGAACCCATTAAAATGCTAAAACAGGAAGTATATTTTTGCTCTAAAGATTGCCTTTTTTAACAGATATCGTGGGTGGTTCTTTGTAGATTTGTCGTAGCAGTGGTTGGTTCTGTATTAGATGTCATTTTGACATTGAAATTTGTTTGAGATTTGGCACTACGGCTGGTATAGTGTCACAAAGGGCAAAATTTGTTTTTGTGTTTCTCCTCCTGTTTAAGCGCATTTGACTTTCTTCGAATTCTATTTTTGATAGAGTTTTCTCTATCAGATTTCGTGGGTAACCCCTACGTGCGTGTTTTGAAATTTGAAATTTTGAAGTTTGGTGTGACGGAGGGCCTTTGGGAAAAAAAAACATTTTACCCAATTGAAAAGTTACTGTTTTACTGCTCTCATAGATATGCGATAATTAATGAAAACTATCGCCAGTGAGTGTTGTGGTAAGCGGTAAATTGATTTCTTCCTTTAGGACATGCAATATGGCGGCCGCCTGTGTTCGTAGGACATGGTTTATAGGTCTTCTCTTAAGTTGTGTTACTTGTTTGCTTACATCAGAAACCCACAACTCTTGTGGGGATCTGTTCAGATAACCATTCCACCGGAGACGGCGGGCTTCTAGATGTAGCGAATGAATTTGTCCAACGAAATGAAAACCGTTTTCGCAACTTTGGTAAATTTACTGATTTAGATTTGTCAATGTGCTAAAAAGTAATTATTAGGATTTTCCTTGTGTTCGATGTTTTGTTATTGTAGTTCAAATTTGGTGGTATTTATTAGCCTGATAAATAATAAAATAATTCACTGCGTCTGGTATATTGGGATGCATTTTTAGCCATTCTGGGACCATTTATTATAAAAATTTTCCGGGGGAGCATGCCCCCGGACCCCCTAGACGGCTAGCGCCTGCGGCGCGCGCTACAAATGCCTATAGCATTTGACTTAGTCCCCCCAATCGAAAATATGCTGCGCGGTCCCTGAAAGAAAACTTTTATTTGGCTCCTCAACACTTACTCAAAAGAGGATAAATTTACCAAACTAAACTGACTGCTGCCGGTTTACCGTAAACAAAGACCGATGTTGTAATGCATTAGCCCGCGGAAATCGCGCCTCGTCCGTAAAAAAAAAATGCGACTTGCAAAAAAGAGTATTTTGGAAGCGGGATCGGGATGACATGTCCGAAGCAAGCGGGATGGCGGGATGAAAGAAAAAACAGTGGCGGGAAGCGGGATTGAGAAACCCTATTTTAGACCCTCGTGTTACTGGGAAGGTTTCAAATTACTTTTCACATTATGCAAATTGCAGCATTTTTACCTCAACTGAAAAAATATAGAAAGGGCTAAATTTGTTTCTCTCGCCCTAAATTATAACTTCTGTCGTTAACTTTGATTAAATTTATAAGTTTCATTCAAAATTTATTATAATGATGACAGGAATACTTCCAGCAAAACTCTCAATTTGAAAAGTTGTTTTGACCCCGGTTCCGGACCAGACAAAACACGCTATTTTAATAATTTGCGTGCGATCTCGCACGCTTCTGTCTTCTTGTTTTTGAAGGTTAACGCGCTTCTTTGTTAGCGTGCTCACACTATCCCAATACTACCTATTATCAAATCGTGAACTAACGTGCATGCAGATTCCTTAGCAGATTCCCAAGACATGTAAGCTTATTTTCCAATATGCCTAACAGTAATACAACGACGCCCAAGTACATGTATACGCTCCCGCAGCGTCTTGTTCAACAGAGATCCAGCAACTACGTTGGCCCTGAGAAGAACCTTCGTCCATGTTTAACTGATTTCCAGCGTACTTTTAGACATTACCAAGTCGAATGGACAGCAAAACAGCTTGAAAACCAGTCCAATATGGCGTCGAAGTCGTGCATCGCCTATGCATGCTCGAGTCGGCTTGTCATTACTTTGTTTTGATTGGATGCCGAGGCTCTCCCGAGACTGCCGACGGTTTCGTAGATCTTCTACCGCTCTTGATTGGTTCTCAAACAATGTTTCATTGTTACTATCGGAAAACCGAGACAGACAGAAGGACAGAATTCTAGATTCTCGATTCTACACGATTAGTAGACTGCCAGCCGGCAGCAATTATGCAAACACGATACGTGATAAGACTAGTAGTTCCATATTGGAAGTGAAGTGCTGCCTCATTGCGAGATGCTGGTTAAGCTGGATAAGAATCTTGAAAACATTGGGTTGGCATAAATCAAATTTACGCCATCGCCGTGGAATTTGGCAAAAATCCTTTAGTTCTGTGCATTCCGGAAGGTCTCAGATTTTTCCCACATGTAAATAGTCTGTTTGTCTTGATTTCGTGCTGGTTATTTTCCTGATTCTCGAATCATCCGCGTCAGATTTTATAGACGAAAACATAGCGTTGGTTTAATAAAAAGTGAACACTGGACAGCGAAGGAAGAAATATAAGCGTGGTAGGAATTCCAATTTATTTCACTTCTTTCGGTTGTTTGCCTTTCATGAATTTTTATAGTCGTGAAGTTGGACCCGGAGTTGGAGGAACAAAACAGCCTCCGGTGCAAAAATTCACCGCCGATGAAGATGTAAACAATGATCGTTTCTTGCGAGTTTCGCTTGCGCTAGTGAATGTTTCTCGAGCGAAAATAACCTCAAAGTGATCACTTTTTTCATTTAATTTTCTTTTCTTTGTTTCGGATACGGAGGAATATTAAAAATTGGATATATTTTGCAAGATGCGTTGCGTTACTGGGAAGGTTTCAAATTACTTTTCACATTATGCAAATTGCAGCATTTTTACCTCAACTGAAAAAATATAGAAAGGGCTAAATTTGTTTCTCTCACCCTAAATTATAACTTCTGTCGTTAACTTTGATTAAATTTATAAGTTTCATTCAAAATTTATTATAATGATGGCTGGAATACTTCCAGCAAAACTCTCAATTTGAAAAGTTGTTTTGACCCCGGTTCCGGACCAGACAAAATAAACTGAAAGATTCTGACACAGTGGACACGCTATTTTAATAATTTGCGTGCGATCTCGCACGCTTCCGTCTTCTTGTTTTTGAAGGTTAACGCGCTTCTTTGTTAGCGTGCTCACACTATCCCAATACTACCTATTATCAAATCGTGAACTAACGTGCATGCAGATTCCTTAGCAGATTCCCAAGACATGTAAGCTTATTTTCCAATATGCCTAACAGTAATACAACGACGCCCAAGCTAAGTACATGTATACGCTCCCACAGCGTCTTGTTCAACAGAGATCCAGCAAATACGTTGGCCCTGAGAAGAACCTTTGTCCATGTTTAACTGATTTCCAGCGTACTTTTAGACATTACCAAGTCGAATGGACAGCAAAACAGCTTGAAAACCAGTCCAATATGGCGTCGAAACAGAAACAGCTTAGTCGTGCATCGCCTATGCATGCTCGAGTCGGCTTGTCATTACTTTGTTTTGATTGGATGCCGAGGCTCTCCCGAGACTGCCGACGGTTTCGTAGATCTTCTACCGCTCTTGATTGGTTCTCAAACAGAAGGACAGAAGGACAGAATTCTAGATTCTCGATTCTACACGATTAGTAGACTGCCTGCCGGCAGCAAAAATAAAGTTCTCGCATCGCGTCTCGATTTTGGTTTCCTCTCGGCTCAAAAACCATTTTATTTGGCAGATATCTTTCCAAAAGTAAGCCAAGACATTTATTCTAAGCAATAACCACATTTCGAAGGTAAATATCACGTCTAAACATCATAATTGCCTTTTGAGTCGGACCGCATGTTTACACAAGACCGCGTGTTAAAACACCGCTCCACTTTCAAAGTTAATAACATCGATTCTTCGCTAGAACTTATCAATTTCATTTTCCTTATAACCTGAAATTCATCCATTGTCGCTGTCTTCCATTTTTCAAGCGCCAAAACTTCGTTTGGGTTGACACAGGAGGATCTTTAATAATTTCTTCGCCAATTCGGCTTTGATTGTTTTTTTTGTAAACAACTTCATGTAGTCAAACGGTAAGCTGTCCGACACAAACTTGCTCAGTGATTGGATTAGACTACCCTCCAAATTTGGGGGGGATTGAAAATAACGCAAATTTTTCCGACGTTCCTAACCCTGAGGGACGATATTTATAGGGCCCGTCCTGTAAGAGTTAATCGATCAAAGCTATTTTGATTTGAAACTCATATTTTTTTTGCAATCAATGAGACATTTCCGAATTGCTATTAATCGGATCTTTTTCAAAACGAGGCCCAGGTACGAAGGTGCCGGGCCAGGTGCAGGTCTTCGAATTACACATGTAAATTTGTCGGAATTCAATTCGACAATAGCGCAACGCATAAACAGATTTGAATGATAGTGCACCAGACCTCGCCTTTAATGACGAGTTAACATCTAGTCGCAAATCTTGCAATTTAATCTATCAAAGCTATTTTGATTTGAAAATATGTAATAACTCACATTTTTTTGGCAATCAATGGACCATTTCCAAATCGCCTTACGCCAGCTGTTTTTTAAAACGAGGCCATTGCTGGCTAGACTGCTAGCTGTCCCTTTTCAGTTAATCGAGCGGGTGAGCCAATCCAACATGATCTCGAGACCAGAATAACGATTATCATTAAATCTTAAATTGCTTTGAAATAATGATTATCATTAACGCCCGACACATCATGGAGAAAGAGTAGTTTGTCTCGGGCCGCTCTTACTGCATTCAAAATGGCGGACGGAGGCGAAGGCAGGTAAGAACGCTCTTTTTAGACTTTTTAGAATCAATTTCCGCCTCAATTTATACACACCTTCTCTTGTTGGGTCAATTTATCACATAATTTCGTCCTTCTAAAAAGAAGTTTCCTTCGATGGCTGTTGAAATACGAGTAAAGATTTCGGTTCTGTTCTTGGTGTACGGGATCACAATTGATTAGTGGAGCATTTGTATGCCGGGTCATAAGATTTCTGGAAAAGTGTTGCTCGTGGAATATGGCAGTTAAGTTTTTGTGAAACAAAAAGCAAGAAGAGAAAATAAGCAAGCTACATACATGTAAGAAACATAACACAGTTTTTCATGGATTGAAAAAGGTCATGGAAAGTCCTGCAAGAATTTCAAAATTTAATAAAAGGTTACAAACCCTGCATAACTTAAGGTACCATTCAAACTGGCAGATGAAATGTCAACTAGTTGTCTACTTTGCATGTTTCTTAATTTAATATTCGTTTGAGAAATTTTAGAGAAAGGCAACCTGAATTCTTATTGTTAATACCCCTATATATTGCTATGTTTATGCTAAATAGCAGTGGAATAGAACTTTTTTGAGATGAGGTTTTTACATAAAATCAAGTTTAATATTACTCTAGTATTATGAACATTAATTTTAAAAGTTTGACACAGCCACATTGAGTGACGTGCACGCAAGCAAACAAGCAGCAAAGCTGCGAGGAAAGGGGGCACAGACCTAGGGAAAGTTGAAAAAAGAGACTGCACTGTTTTCTTACTAAAAACGAGCTGCGCCCAGCAGCAATATCATTGGTTGGTTTGCAAATTGATGACCCTTGTCATTTGTCACTTTAATGAGAAATCTGAGATCACAACCCTCAGAAAACCAGGCAAACAAACAATGTCTTGCCATGATGTTGATATCTTGAAGCATGTTTGCGAAGATACATGTACTTTGGGAGGAATTGCCTTGAGAGCAAGATGTTTTTGCAGTTTTGCTGATGGGCTTTAACAAAGTCTTGATATATCATTCAGCTTTACATGTACTTTAGCGAAAAGCACAGTCATTCAAGTGCAGTGGTGAGAGTGCTCACCTTCCACCAATTTGGCCAGGGTTCGATTCCCAGTCTCAACTCAAGTTGAGTTTGTTGTTAGTTCTCGTCCTTGCTCCAACGTCACTATGATATTTTCGATTCAGGGACCGCGTTACTTTCAGAAATTACTAGGAAGGTTCAAAATAGCCCTTATCGTAGATGAGTACGCCACGCCAACATATCAGCGGTTTCTCGCTTTCATTCTCTGAGTCGCGTTTTCGTCAGAGCTCGTAAACATCAAAGAGCGACTCAGGGGCCGATTACCTGATGGCGAATTTCAGCCCGGCTTCCGAAATAAATCCTCTTAAAATGAAGTTAGCGATTACATGAACAGTTTCATCCCAAGCTGAGTTTCAGCCCATCCGAACGGGCTGAAATTCGCCATGTAATCGCATCAGAATTTCAGCCCGGGCTGAAAAGTGAATTTGGGCATGTGCAGTGATTTTTATTGATTCTCGTTATCAATCTTCCTGCGCAATTTCAAACTTGGCGCCCGGGCTGAAATTTGTCATGTAATCACAACGAAATTTCAGCCCGGTTGACCGGGCTGAAATCTCACCCCGGGCTGAAATTCGCCATGTAATCGGCCCCTCAGAGATAGGGTCAAGAAAGCGAGAAACCGCTGATATGTTGGCGGCATCCTAGACTTCGACAGTTTTCTTTTGCGCCTTAATAACAAAATTGATATTCTACGCACCATAGCTTTTAAATCTAACTGCTTAAAGGACTTCAAAAAAACTTGGTCCAAACTTCTTTACCTAAGTGAATGTTAGTGCAACTCCCTTAAAATAGATTGTTTTAACCTACATTGTACTTTTTAATTTATTTTTTTTTCTCTTTTTGCATATGTATTGTAATGTATTTTTGTATAGGTATTGTAATTATTATTTCTTTTTTGTTTTTTTTTTTTTTCAATATATTGTAAAACTTTGTATTTACTATTGGTATTAATAATAATAAAAAAAGTATAATATGCCACTGGCTCTGAACAGTGACTTCTCGCTAGACTTAGTTAGTAGCACCTATTGTAGTTGATTACTGCCGAAACAAAACTCTAAGAACAGTAAAGGTTACAAGGGATGCAATGGATGCAACGCCACTCATCACAAATGCTGACCACATGAAACTCAAAAATGTGTTTTCTTGTTCTAATATAATAACTTTATTGCTTATATAGCGCAAAATACATTTATATATGATCTAATGCGCTTTACATGATCATAAAACATAGATCTATTCTAACTAATATATACTGTTAGTTATTGAATATTATAATAAATGACATTTCTTGTGTAAGTATAAAAATTATATCATTGGTAAGCTATTTTAAAAAGATATGTTTTCAGTAATTGTTTAAATTTATTTATAGATGATTCATCCCTTATATTCCGTGGAAGTGTGTTCCACAAGGAAGGAGCTG
Organism: Cladopsammia gracilis; assembly: GCA_022457155.1. NCBI lineage: Eukaryota > Metazoa > Cnidaria > Anthozoa > Scleractinia > Dendrophylliidae > Cladopsammia > Cladopsammia gracilis. The sequence continues at coordinate 3,530,603 of JAJGOT010000008.1, read as the reverse complement.
CTACCTCAAAAGCTCTGTCTCCAGAATTTCTTTTCGTTACATTATGTACAATTTCAAGGAGACGACCGTTGTTATTGGAACGTAAATTATAACTAGACTGTTTTTTTCAGTTTAATTCCTCTGGATTCAGAGGAATCTCTTTTGGGATGTCTCCCAGGTCATCAGCATCTGCTTGAGAAGCATCAGATTCAGCTGAAATTTCATTTCCTGTTTGAGAGCTACATGTGGCTGCCATGTCTGCAGAGCATGAATATTTCAAGCGATTCTTGTTAATCTTGTATAAAGCTAATCCTGCAGAATCAGATCAGTCATAACAGAGAGGCACTTGAGCCACAACTCAGCAAGCCAGTTATCACAGGTAGGCAAGCGAAGCTTCTTGTAGTTTCCAGCCGGGACAATAGGAAGGGCACTACAATCGATGTCAAGCTGCTTGGAAAGAAACTCTTGAATCTCCTTATTCCAAACATCCTGGTCGTCCCTGAAGTATTTCAGATGATCGTCTTCGTCTGGGTCTTCAATTTTGTTGGCAAAGGTTAACGCGATCACAGCTTTCTTCCACAGACCCTTACCAAATTCCATTGTCAGTGTTTTGATAGACCTCTGATCGTCTGGAAAAAATCGTTTGTCCTCCATCTTGATACAGTATATCATTAAATCAAAACCATGCTTCAACTTGTCTTGCAAGCTCGCAAGATAAGCTTTATCGTTACCTGTCCCATCTTGAAGTCCCGGAGAATCCCACACAATGACATTAATATTATCAATAACAACTTTGCACGGGATGACTTTGGCCGTGCAAGCTTTTTTCTCTCGACCTTCTTTAGCGACAGGTTTTCCGACGAGAGCATTCACAAGACGAGATTTACCGACGCCAGTTTTTCCAGTGATAAAAATGTTAAGATCCTTCTGGTGGTTTTTCGCAAACTAATCTAAAAACGCTTGCTTGACTGATGCACATTGGATAATTTCTTGGTTTGGGCATCGGTTTGGGCCATTTTCAACAAAACCGAAACTACCTCGCGTGACGCCTCACATGCACCTTCTGCATCCTCAGGCTTCATGGTCAGCGGGGCTGTCGCGGGTAGGTACGGGGGGTACGTCATGTATTGGGACACAAATTGTACCGAGTAGTGCCCTGTACTAGACGCATATTGTACCGGGACACATTCTGTACCTGTAGTACGTGTAGTAGTTGTAGTAGCTGTAGTAGCTGTAGTACCCGTGTAGTACCTGTAATACCTGTAGTACATGTAGGAGCTGTAGTACCCGAAGTCGGCTGTAGTACCTGTAGTAACCGTAGTAACTGCAGTAGCTGTGGTAGCTGTAGTGCGTGTAGTAGCTGTAGTACATGTAGTACCTGAGTAGCTGTAGTACCCGTGTAGTACCTGTAATACCTGTAGTACATGTAGTAGCTGTAGTACCCGAAGTAGCTGTAGTACCTGTAGTACCTGTAGTAACTGCAGTAGCTGTAGTAGCTGTAGTACGTAACCCGTGTACTACCTGTAATACCTGTAGTACATGTAGTAGATGTAGTACCCGAAGTCGCTGTGTAGTACCTGTAGTAACTGTAGTACCTGTAGTAACTGCAGTAGTTGTAGTAGCTGTAGTAGCTGTAGTATCCGTGTAGTACCTGAAATACCTGTAGTACATGTAGCAGCTGTAGTACCTGAAGTAGCTGTAGTAGTTGTAGTATCTGAAGTAGCTGTATTACCTGTAGTACCTGTAGTACCTGTAGTACTTGTAGTACCTGTAGTAGCTGTAGTACCTGTAGTACCTGTAGTACCTGTAGTACTTGTAGTACCTGTAGTAGCTGTAGTACCTGTAGTAACTGTAGTACTTGTAGTAACTTTAGTACCTGTAGTAACTGTAGTAGCTGTAGTAACTGTAGTAAGTGTAGTAAGTGTAGTACCTGTAGTAGCTGTAGTAACTGTAGTACATGTAGTAAGTGTAGTAAGTGTAGTAACTGTAGTAACTGTAGTAACTGTAGTAAGTGTAGTAAGTGTAGTAACTGTAGTAACTGTAGTAACTGTAATAACTGTAGTAACTGTAGTAACTGTAGTAACTGTAGTAAGTGTAGTAACTGTAGTAACTGTAGTAACTGTAGTAAGTGTAGTAAGTGTAGTAACTGTAGTAACTGTAGTAACTGTAGTAAGTGTAGTAACTGTAGTAACTGTAGTAACTGTAGTAACTGTAGTACCTGTAGTAACTGTAGTAAGTGTAGTAACTGTAGTAACTGTAGTACATGTAGTAACTGTAGTAACTGTAGTAACTGTAGTAACTGTAGTATCTGTAGTAACTGTAGTAAGTGTAGTAACTGTAGTACATGTAGTCACCTGTAGTACCTATAGTACCTGTAGTACCTGTAGTAACTGTAGTATCTGTAGTAACTGTAGTAAGTGTAGTAACTGTAGTATCTGTAGTACCTGTAGTACATGTAGTAACTGTAGTAACTGTAGTAAGTGTAGTACCTGTGGTAACTGTAGCAACTGTAGTATCTGTAGTAACTGTAGTAACTGTAGTATCTGTAGTAACTGTAGTAAGTGTAGTAACTGTAGTAACTGTAGTACCTGTAGCAACTGTAGTAACTGTAGCAACTGTAGTATCTTTAATACCTGTAGTAACTGTAGTAGCTGTAGTATATGTAGGAAGTGTAGTAACTACCATCTGTAGTAACTGTCTTGAGTATCTGTAGTAAGTAATAGTAATTGCACTGAGTAGTATGATGTTAAAAGTATTGATGCGAAACTCCCCTTATTTTACCGAGAATTGTTAGAATTCTTTCAGCAAATTCTCAGCAAATATGATGAAGGAAATAAAAGTAAATTCATATTATGGAACAACAAGGAAATAACAATAGAAGAAAAGCCTCTTTTCTGGAAAACCTGGTTTGAACGGGGAATTTATTATGTGCAAGATCTCCTAAATGAAGAAGGAAAATTTTTATCAGTTCAAGACTTCAATGACAAGTTTGGACTCAAAGTTAACTACCTGCACTATTTTCAGATGATTGCCTCCATCCCAAGTAAATTAAAACTGGCTGCTTCCAAGAACCCAGTCTCTTCGGAAAACTTCCTTTCAAACACTGGTACTTTCCAATTAAACAAAGATACTAACCTAAATTTGCTAAAAATGCAATGTAAACACTACTACAAACTGTTCAATGAACAGAGTGTGATGGAACCTACAGGAGTTAAAAAATGGAAAGAAAAATTCCCTGACATTTTTGATGAGTGGAAAAGTTGCTTTAAGAAGATCTATCAGATTACTCATGAGAATAAACTTAGGCAATTTCTTTTCAAGCTCATACATAACATACTTATAACAAAAAGAGAACTCAAGAAGTTTAATAATACTGCAGACGATCTTTGAACCTTATGTTCCAATCCAGACTCTATATTTCATGCATTTATTCAATGTGATGCAGCAATCTCACTATACTCTGGTGTGTTGTCATGGTTTAATGACATTCATTGTCTAAAACTGAATCTTACTGAAGAACAGATTATATTTAATTCGACCAATGAATTGACCGAGCTGACCTCCCTTCAAAAACGCAGACTGGACCTTCTTTTGTTACTTGCAAAGTATTACATATATACGTGCAAAACTATTTCTAAAAACCCCGATATAAACGAATTTCGAACCAAACTTAAGATGCAATGGAAAATGGAAAATTGCCCTCTGACTTGAAGCGAAACCCAATCCCCATTAGTATATGTTAGTACTGTTATACGTAACGTACATCTGTGATTATAATTCAACACATTGATACACTGCCCAAATATGGTAAAAAAGTTATCGATATGCGTTATGTCTACATGACGTATAACCAGCGATGGCGGTAAATTTCGCATTTTGAAGGAAAGTAAAAATGACTGCTGCCTGCAATTTAGTGTTTTTTGGCGAAAAAGTGCGTGAACTATCAGTTAAAAAAGGGAAAAGAAAGAAAAAAAGAGAAGAAAAGAAAGGAGAAAAATACTGTTCACATGATTGGACAAAAAAGGCGCGAAATTTTCGCGTTGTCGCGGTCGCAGTGTTTCTTGGCGTAGCTGAATGAAAACTGGTTCAAAGTTTAACCGCTCGACAAGAAGTGAATGAAGGAGCACAATTTTCGTGAAATTCCTTTGGTAATCACCTCTGGAATATGATATAGACTTGATGTTTCCTCAGAAAAGTTTCTGATCTCGTCATTACGGCTGTGGAAGCTAAAAAACTAGCATTCCAAGTTTGTAAACAACATTGATCGACTCAGCTCGTACTTCGATGTTTGAAAATTTGGTGCTTATGGAAGGGACTAAAAAGCCAAATCAACTACAGGTACAATGTTTTAACCGTTTCTTGTATCCTTTAGCTGTGGATTTTTGTAAGCTTACTGTCCACGCTGCAGTTCTTTCCGACTTTTCGCCGCTATGTTTAGGTTCGTAGCCGTGTGTTTGTTCAATTGTTTTGATTCTGAATTGAACTTTTTAAGATACGAAACACTTGTAACTAAGACATTCTATGCCATTTTACTGTGTTTTAATTCTTGTAGTCACTACTCTGTCCCGTTCTTTGAGTAGACGAAAGCTCTTCATGTGAAACTGTCAACTGATTGTGTACGCTATTAAATTAAGCTTAATTTTAGCTTGGCAAAAGTTTCGGCATTCATTGCTTGTTGTTTAAGAAATGGTGTGAGGTAAAATATCATAGTTAGCCTTTTTACTTAATGATAGGTTGTATATCTTAATGATTTTTTTTCGAAACTGTGATTTGTTATCAATGTGTTGACTTATAAAACAGTTATAGTGTTCAATTCAAGCTTGCACAATATTGACAAAGGCGCCACTTTCATTCATGAACTGTGTGATGTTGCAAGTTTCGCGCGGTAAAACATCTGTAAGCTTTTTTTTTAAATAAAAGGCTTGTCGGCGATTTTTTTTCCTTCAAACTGTGCTTTGTTATCAATGTGTTGAATTATAAAACTATTATAGCGCTCAAGCTTGCGTGATATCGCCTAATTTTAGCCGACTCGGCCTACGGCCTCGTCGGCTAAGTATTAGGCGATATCACGCGCGCTTTCGCGCTATAATAGTTAAATAGTATAGTGTAAGTCTAAATATCGCATTGTATATTGTAAGTAGTGTTGCATATCGCAAGTATTATAATTAGTGTAAGTATCGTATTGTAATTACAATGATGTTAGGTGTTGTATTGTAAGTAGTGTAATTTAGTCTAAGTAACGTAATGTAAGTAACGTAATGTAAGTAATGCAATGTAAGTAGCGTTTCATATTGTAACTGTAATGTAAGTATTACAACTTGTATGCGACGTGTAATAAAAACCTATTGTTATTAAAAAAAAGAGTGGAGTACAATTCAGGGAGTAATCAGGAGAGTAATTTAAAATCAGCCGAGCGCATAGCGAGAGGACGATTTGAAATTACGAGCACGATTTCCCCTGAATTGTACGACACGGAGTTCAATTACTAATTAATCGCATCAATAACAAAATTCGAGATTAAAAGTATATGTCCAGGATATTTTCTATCAGCTTGAAAGTAAGAGGAAAACAGAAAAAAAGAACCCATTAAAGTGCAACTGATTGATGCGCGCGCGCAACTTAGGTGTCCAATTACAGCTATTCAATTACCAAAAGTCGTAATTGGATAGCTGTAATTGGACACCCACGTGACCACGCGCCAATTACGTAAGAAATAGGCGCACGTATGACCAATCACAATCGAGAATTTTGTTATTGATACGATTAGTGTGGCAACTGTAGTAATTGTAGTATCTGTAGTGAAGTGTAGTAAGTGTAGTATCTGTAGTAACTGTAGAATCTGTATAGTAAGTGTAGTAACTGTAGTAAGTGTGGTAACTGCAGTATCTGTAGTAAGTGTAGTATCTGTAGTAACTGTAATAACTGTAGCATCTGTAGTAAGTTCAGTAACTGTAGTAGTTGTACTATCTGTAGTAACTGTAGTATCTGTAGTAAGTGTAGTAATAAGGGGCGTAGTATCTTTAGTAAGTGTCGTAATAAGGTACGCACAATCAACACTCCCCCTACCACCTCCCCCTACCCTCAAGTCCCAAATCTTTCTTTTTCTACGACTTTTTCAGGTACGCACGTGCGTACGTGCGTAGAGGTAGCTACGCCCCTGAGTATCTGCAGTAATTGTAGTAACTGTCGTACCTGTAGTAGCTGTAGTAACAGTAGTAGCTGTAGTACCTGTTGTAGTAACTGTAGTAACTGTAGTAACAGTAGTAGCTGTAGTATCTGTAGTAAGTGTACGAGTGTCTGTAGTATCTGTATTAAGGTTAGTAACTGTAGTATCTGTCGTACCTGCAGTATCTGTAGTAAGTGTAGTATCTGTAGGAACGGTAGTAGATGTAGTAACTTTGAAATCTATAGAGTTCCCAAAGGGTACAGCCCCCACTCCAAGTTTTCTTAGTACTCGTTTGCCGACGTTGAGGTCAGGGGACTGTGCAGTAGGACAAATCTAAATAAAAAGTAACTCGAACTACCTTATTTTTTAAACAATCGAGAAGTCTGAAGAGCTTTCGACAAAACTGATCCCAGGAAATCGGAAAAAGACCCCTTCGAAAGACTTCATGCACAATTTTATAAACACTTACTGGGCTAAAATAGCAGAGCTACAAACGTTTTATCAAGTAAGTTATAAATGAGGTTTCTAGTACAGGAATGGCCTGTTTCCAGTGTTCCAGACCAAACCATCAGGTTAAAATATGTGGCGCAAAGGAGACACAGATATACTGGCTACACGATAAGTAAAAACATGTGAATCGTGCAGGCAATTTAATACTGGCTACAACGGAGAACCTAACTTAGCGAAAATGAGTATTGGAAGGGACTTGTGGCAAGTCTAGCAAGTACAAGGCGATGATGGCTAATGCCCTGAATCCTGATTAAATTGCCTGCACGATTCACATGTTTTTACTTATCGTGTAGCCAGTATATCTGTGTCTCCTTTGCGCCACATATTTTAACCTGATGGTTTGGTCTGCGGCCGTGTTCAAAGTAATGAAATTTCCATCCTTTGGAAAAAAAAAACTCTTTTTTGATGGAAAAGATTTCTATTGTTTTTGACCACCAAATGGCTGCCGTGCAAATATGGAGCTTATCGGCTTCTGATATGGAGCCATTCTCGGCCTCAGAGCTTGCACGGTAAACGGACCGAACGCTCTGGGGTCGATAGCGAATTGAAAATGAAGTTAAAATTTGAAATTAATAATTAGTAGATGGACCCAAAACCGGCAGTCACCAACGGCGGGTGCTCTTGCATGTGTATCAAGTGTTTGTTGGTGTTTCAAAATAATTTTCTTTTTTCTATCCCTTTTTGTAGCTAACTGCGCTTGCGCGAGTAGCTACTATGCTATCGTTTTGATAGAGTCGATTTTAACGAACTCTGCCGATTTTGACCCGATATAACGAACTCTGCCGATTTTAACCCGATATTCCCCGATCTTAACTCCTTTTTTGTTTTGGAACCTCGTCGGTTGTTCAACGTTTGTCGAGGATATCTATCGAATGTTCACTCAGAGAAGACTATCAGATTTCTAACAAATATGGCCGCCCATGAACTCCACGCTTCCATTTTGTAGACGTCCATTTTGCATAACCGGAATGAAAGCACGCCTTTAAGACTTCGAAATGGAAAGAAAAAGTCCTTTAGAAGATTTTTATGCCTTTGTAGTGGTGGTTTGAGAGCTGAAAGCGATGAAATTTGTCACAAGTGAGGACATGTCTTCTTTCAGAATTTATACTCGAAGCGGCAGACTTTTTTTTTTTTTTTTATAATAAATAAATTTATTTATTTGTATCAGAGTCATGACTCAAATTTTACAATAATTGAAATCTTAAGGTATAAAATGTAAATAAATATGTAAGAGAAATTATTGTTATCACTAGAAAGATCAGGGTTCGAGCTTGTCTAGTAATTAATTACAATGAAACTATTGCGAGAAACGGTAACACGGGATCCACTCCGCGAGGTCCCGCGAGCGCGCCCAACCCCGGGAATACTGGCCCAGCCAGGTCGACGTCGTGCGCGAGACCCCGCGGAATGTGAATTACAAGTTATAGTTTACTAGAGTTACACATTTAGGTGAAGGGAGTTCTGAGACACAGTGCACAGGACCCCCTTACAGGCCCAAGACTTGAGAAAGGTCGGCCTGGGATTATGTTCAAAAGCCGCGCGAACCCGGAAGCGTATCCGGCTCTTGATTTTATTAATAATTGAAACCGTTGACGGCTGCTTGGATTGGAAAGTGGCTAGGTTTCTTGCAGCCCAGATTTCATTGAGGGCTAACTTAATGAGAAAATCAGCAACGGCGTTAGACCAGCGGGAATTTTTACCCGGAGGAAGACCGTGACGAAAAAGAATTAATGGGGAAGTGAGAACTACTGGATTTGGATAAAGTTTATTTAAAAGGGTAGATATCCACCCCCAGACAGGAGAGGTAAAGCGACATTCGCAGAAGACGTGGGTAGTGGTTTCAACCAGGCCGCACCGGGCGCAAAATCTCGACACGTTGAAACCTCGCCAAGTTTTAAGGTAGGCCCTAGTTTTGACCACACCATGGGCGATTTTCCACGCAATGTCGCTTTCCCAATTTGTACTCAGACCACCATATATGTAAGGCCAGATCTTATGCCACGAGAAGGAGATCGAAAATTTGCGGTTCCAGGCGATAGTGCAAGGGAGCCGTTTCGGCGGAGGGTAGGCTAGTTTGCAGTAAAAGGTTTTGACGCTAAGATCTGGAAGAAGATCGAAGTCAAGATCAACGCGATCGACAGCTGTGAGGATTTGCTGGTAGATTAGAGGAGGTTCATCCCCCAAATATTTAGGGGAAGAATTTGAACGTAAAAACGTCCAATTCTTCATCTTACGGCTGAGAGCGAAGCCAATCCAATAACGTGCGAAATATACCCATTTGGACTGGCACTCAGGATCTCCTACACGCGAAACGAAACGAAGTTTAAGGGCGCGAGACTTTTCGAGCGCGTGAACCACAGATAAACTGCCACGGTCCCAGGGGAGGTGACAAGTAGCCCTCGCAACCTGTTCTGTTTTGCCGTTCCACAAAAAGTTTCCAATAGCCTTTTCGACTTTTGTGTGGACCCATTTGGGCATGGGCAACACTGTCGCTGTATACCACAAGCCAGATGCGCCTAACGTGTTTATTATCATTGACTTGCCTTTGAAAGACAAGGCACGTAGTTGCCAGTGATTAAGCCGTTTTTCAAATTTGGCAATGCGGTTAGACCAGTTAGCTTCTTCTATTAGTATGTTACCAAAGTAAATACCGAGGATTTTAAGCTTGTCGGCGACCCAAGTGATGTTAACGGGTCCGGAAAGTTGCCCGGCTTGCGAGCCGATCCATAAGCCCTCCGTTTTACTCGTATTAAGGCGGGAGCCAGAGCCCCGCTCGAAAATGTTAATGATATCAAAGGCATTACTGACTGAACAGTCGTTAGCGAGTATTAGTGTGGTGTCGTCGGCGTATTGTGACACCTTGCTTTGTTTGTTATGTGACCCGGGGATTGGAATTCCCTCAATATTTGGAGTTCGGCGAATGGCTTGGCCCAAGGTTTCAGCGACCAGGCTGAAACCTTGGGCCAAGCCATTCGCAGACTTTACTAAGAATTTTCAAGCATTCCTGGAAAACTACGGTAAAGAAAGTCACATTTTTTATGTCCATTTTACATCTGTTTCTTTGTCTTATTAGTGGCTTCTGACAAATATTTAGAAAATTTGACCACAATCGGTCGAGCGAGAAATTCGCCAGATGCTGAACAAATTTGCGTTTCCGACAGTTTCATAATTTGACGCGTTTTGCTCTTGAGATTAAACTAGTAGATATTTGAATAAAACTTTCAACTGAGAGAATTCGTTTCTTGTGCAAATTTCGATCAAACTTCTTCGAATGTTTTCTTCATGAAGCCAATTATAATCACGGTAGAGGCTAGTCTCCCACGCAGCCGTTATTTGTCTCGTCACGCAACGCTCCTCCCCACTAGCAGTTAGTGGGGAGGAGCGTTGCGTGACGAGACAAATAACGGCTGCATGGGAGACTAGGTAGAGGCGCGCTAGTAAATATCAGGGCGCTAAAAAGAATGGTTGTTGCAACGCGCCCACAGCGCTTGGGCGATGTGTGATGCGGAGCGAGACTGGGCCGAGCGCCCTCGAGAGAGCCGGAGTTAAAAAAATGGCGGCAAATGGAGGTCGATGGATGATGAAGTAAAGGGATCGCTGCAAGACTACAAACATATGCATGGGTGAAAGTAAGTGTCACTGGATCTCCCAAAAGGGCGAAACTGCCAACGTCTGCTTTCTACGGAGTTTTGAGTGCTAATCATGTCAAGTTTAGCTAAACGTGGTGCTGTGTTGTAGAGAACTGCCCTGCTTTAGGGCAATCAAGTTTTGTATTTATTTAAAAAAAAAACTATCAAACGTTTTACATATAAAACGTGACCCAGCAAACTACAGGGGCATATGCATTAATAGTTGCCTAGGAAAACTTTTCACCTCGGTTCTTAATACCAGACTAAAAAACTCATGTACTCGATCAAGACATTTTACATCAAGCTCAAATATCATCGCACATCCGATCACATCTTCACTTTAAGAACTTTGATTGATAAATTCGTCAATCAAGTCCCAAAAGGTAAATTATACACCTGCTTTATTGACTTTAAGAAAGTTTTTGATTCAGTTTGGCATGACGGCCTACTTTACAAACTTCTCCAATACAACATTGGGGGTAAATTTTATGACCTAATTAAAAATCTTTACTCTAAAACCAAATGTTCAATAAAAATTTCTGATCAAAGAACAGAATTCTTTGATTATTGCAAAGGTGTTAGGCAAGGTTGTATCCTCTCTCCCATGCTGTTTAATTTATACCTAAATGAAATCCCTTTTCTACTTGACCGAGAAGACACAGATCCTATAGTCAGTTACCAAACGGATCACACCTAAACTGTTTACTCTATGCGGATGACTTAGTGTTGATTTCCCACTCAGCCAAAGGCCTAGAAAAGGCACTTTCCATTCTCTCAGAATATTGTGATAATTGGTTGTTATCTGTGAATCCAAAGAACAACAACAACAACAATTTATTAACAACAACAACAACAATTTATTCAACAAGAAACAACAACAACAATGTATAATTAGTATAATAATGAAAGAGTTGACTGATTTGTTTGCCCTGCAAATAGCTGGAAAGCTAATCGGGGCAGGGCAAAACAACTACATGAAAAATACAAATATCTACAAAATCAAAAACCTTATACTATTGAAAAGCCTTGCAGATTGCACATAATAATGAATAAAAACACAGAAGTTAAGTGATCTAATTGAATTAAGACAAGGATTCTCTGACTATAGTAAGTGTATCTATGTACTTATACTTTATTAATAATCATGGAGATTTGAATATAGTCATCCTCCTTTTCTAAAATATTGAATAGCAATTTGCGGAGAGCTCTTTTGAAAGCATTCTTAGGAAGATCCGTTATATAGCGTGGTATCTTATTCCACAGCTTTACTCCGAGCCGAGAGAAAGAATTGTTTAATATTTCTAGTCTGGAACATTTAACATAGAATTTTCCAGATGTAGACGATCGTGTATTGTATGAGTGAATATTAGACGTTTTCTGAAATAAATTGAGTATATTTGCTGGGGCTTTATCATAATTGATATCATGCATTAAGGTTGATACGGACTCATAATAAAGAAAAGTTATTGGAAGCACGTTAGCTTCGAGAAACAAAGGAATTGCATGATCATGCCAGTCTGCAAAGTAGAGTAATCTAAGAGCTCTTTTCTGAAGAATTAGAATTTTATTGAGATAGGTCTTGCATGCCTGTCCCCAGGCAGCAAGACCATAGGTTAAATAAGGATGAATTAGTGACTTATAGATATTGAGTAGTATTGGTCGAGGTACAGAGTGTCGTAGCTTTGCAATTAGCCCAATATTTTTACTAATTTTTGTAACAATAGAATCAATGTGGTATTTCCAGGAGAGATTCTGATCAATAAGAACGCCCAGGTATTTTATGTAAACTTTAGACTCGAGATGAACAAATTTGTTCTTTTCATTATCAAATATGCAAAGTTTTGGTTGGTAAGCAAGACGTTTTTGATAAGGACGGAAAATTACAAAGTTGGATTTATTAATATTAAGAGTTAGTTTATTGGCTGTCAGCCAATTACAAACGTTTTGTAGCTCATTGTTGACAGTTGACTCAAGATCTTTCAAATGTTTGTCCGCATACAGAATGTTAGTATCGTCTGCAAAGAGGTAAAATCTAAAAGAAAACAAAAGTTATGATCTTTCAGAAGAAATATAGGAAATCAATTCTTGAAAAACAGTCAGCAATTACACTTATCTTGGAATCAACTTTTCTACTAACGGAAACTTTAAAGTCTGTAAATTAAATTCGAAAGATAAGGTAAGACGATCTTTCTTTGCTACCCGTCATTATTTAGATTTCTCAAAAGTAGCACTTGATATCACAAATAAACTTTTTATATAATTAATACACTTTTTCTATCCATTCTCCTTTGCGGATCGGAGGTATGGGGGATTTACGATAAAGATGATTTTAACACTTGGGAAAAAGATGTAATTGAAAAAACACATATTTTCCTTTGTAAACAATCTCTATGTCCAAATGTTGCAGCCAGAAATGAACTAGGTAGATTATCTTTGAAATTGATGACACACTCTTCTATTTTTAAATTTTGGATCCATTTACAAAAATTGCCAGATAATAATATTGCAAAACAAATGTTTACACATTTCCAAAGATATGGCTGATAAAAACCAGCCGGGAATATTACAGAAAATTTTATACAATAAATATAATTCAAGTTCCATGATTTTAAATGAAAACAATAGTAAAGCGTTTATTTCTCACGTCGTTCAAAATATGCGCAAAGCCCTAATTAATCACCAACTCTTACTTCTAAACACTAACAGAAAACTTATTTTTTACAACGCTTTTAAAACAGACACCAAAAAAAGCTGAATCCTTAGATGCCATAAAAAATCCTTTACACAGAACTGCTATTAATAAATTTCGCTTGGGGAATCATCGACTTCGCATTGAAACAGGGCGACACACTGTTCCCAAAACTCCCGAAAATTTAAGAATTTGTTCTTTGTGCCAATCTAATGAAGTTGACAATGAATCTCATGTTATATTCTCTTGCGCATTGTATAATAAGTTTCGCTCAAAATTTTTTGACGAAGTCATTGAAAAATACAGCTTTTTCAAAGACTTCGATATCAACTCAAAAATTTTGTTCCTTTTTAACAGCATTGATCCCTTTATTTGAAGATCAGTTGCTGCTTTTATTTTCGATATCATGAATTATAGATACAAAATATTATTTCATAAGTAAATTTAATTAGAATTAATATATGTAGCTTAGGTAATGCCATGTATAGATATGGAAATACCTCAATAAATTGTTGTTGTTGTTGTTGTTTTATAAAACACCTGCCATTCAGAACTCTACTCACTGGACAGTACCCAGTGGAGGATCCAGGGAGGGGGTCCGTCCGCCACCACCCACCCCACCCTATCTTGCCAACAAAATTCAGTCTCTAACATATTCACTACCCCCCTCCCCCCTCCCCCACCCCTTCCTTCCGATGCGACATCATCATCATCATCATCATCATCATCATCATCATAGCTTTATTTAAAAACACGGTATCCCATCATTAATTACAAAATGCTCTTCCAGAGAGCCGTGTATATTAAATATAATTCTCTATAAATACCTAAACATGTTAAAAATTTCTAATTCAAATTACAATACTAATGAATTTTTCTATGTTTACCTATAAGATTAAAATTACTATAAGGCGGCTTTAAAGGATGCGATAGATGGCTCAGATTTGATTTCATTTGATAGGCCATTCCAAAGAACAGTGCCCCGATAGTTAAAGCTACACTTTCCCGCTTCCTTTCGGGGTCTATGAACAAACAAATTGTTCAAGTTGTTTCTCAATTTATAAGAATGAACATTCGTTATTGGTCGAAAAAGATTTTTTAGACCCTTAGAAGAAAGATTATTTTTAGCTTTATAGACACTAACCGCTAATTGCTTTGAGCGCCTACGTTGAGTGTCCCAGCCAAGGTCTTCCAAAATATCAGCAGACCGAATGTCATGATTAGAGTAGGTAATTATTCTTCTGGAGTCTGTCAGCCAGGCCTTTACCCATACAGCCCCACACCTCGCTGCAATAATCTAGATAAGGCAGTATAAGAGCTTCATACATCATTTGTAGTGTTGATGTCGGTACGAGATCACGAATTCGTTTAAGTGCTCCAAGACCAGCGGAAACTTTCTTGGTAATGGCATCAACTTGTACATGCCAACTTAAAGTCTCGTCAATTTCAACCCCAAGATATCTATGAGACTTCACTCTTTTTAGTGGTATTTCATTAATGTTGATCTCAAAATCATGTTCCATGTGATTTAAGTTATAGTGACTAGCTATAATGAGATACTTAGTTTTTTTTAATATTTAATGTAAGTTTGTTAGCATGTAGCCATGATAGAACTTTCTTTAAACCTTCATTTAGGTTACTCTGTAATATAGAAGGATCTTGTGCACTGGCGAAAAGACATGTATCATCTGCGTACATTTTGGTAGCAGAAGATGTACATTACAAAATGCTAAAGGGAAACATAAAACATTAGTAATGCATTGTTCTCTCGCTGGTCATTCCTTTTGTTATTCCCATTGTTCTCTCATCTCCCGGATCTACACTTTCTTCAATAACTAGCTTTGGAGCTGGCGAGAGGCTGAAACGGGGCGGGGGGGTATGCGGGGTGCGGGGTTCATCATCAATCATCATCAATCTTTATTTATACACGAAATCGTATCATATTTACATGGTCTTCCTTGGAGTCGTGTGAATTTACACTAGAGTACATTACCTGTAGAACTACTTAACTAAGAAAAATAAAGTACAATGAAAACTACGATCAAGGTTTCTTCAATTAATCAAACTACATTAAACTAAAAATTGAACTATAAAACTTAACTAAATTACACGTAATAATAGAATGCTATAAAAACTTAAATGATCATTGTTTCATTATAATCTTTCACACATAAAAACATTTTAAATTCGTTTAGGTTGGGCCGCTGTCTGATCTCTAAGGAGATCTTGTTCCACAGAACAGATCCCCTGTAGTGTATGCTACCTTTGGCGTATTCAGTTCTCGGTCTGGGAATGTAACAATTAGACTCAGAATTTCTAAGATTATGTGTGTGTATATTTGAAATATTGGTAAAAATCCGCCTCAAATACAATGGGGAAAGATTATTATGAATTTTATAGATAATTACAGCCAACTGTTTTAGTCTTTGGTTTTCTAACCGTTCCCAGCCAAGCTCATCCAACAAATCACTCGAGCGAACCTCATAATTAGAAAGGGTGACAATTCTGGTAGCCCTATTTTGTAGCTTTTGGTGTTTGTCTGATAGACCCTTACCAATACTGTCCCACACAGGACTACAATAATTGAAATAGGGCATTACAAGTGCATTGTATATATTTATTCTAGTTTCAAATGGTATGATAGTACTAATACGCTTTAAGACTGCAAGACCAGCAGTTATTTTCTTTGAAACATCATTAATATGTGGGCGCCAGGTAAGAGATTCGTCAATGTGAACTCCAAGGGTTTTATGTTTAAATACCCTTTCCAGCGGTTTATTGTTTACTTGTACAGTAAAGTCACTATGTAACTGTGATAATTTACATTGACTCCCGATAAGCATGTATTTTGTTTTCTTGACATTCAGAGTCAATTTGTTAGCCGTCAGCCATGAATGAATTAACTTCATATCATGATTCATTTTATATTCAAGGTCATATGGGTCCTCTGCGGATGAGGTAAGGGTAGTATCATCTGCATACATCCTAGGTTTTGAAAACAAATTGTATGAAGGGAGATCATTAATATAAATAGTAAACAAAAGAGGCCCTAAGATAGAGCCCTGTGGGATGCCACATGTGACATTACAAAAATCAGATTGTACCCCATTAATACAAGTTTGCTGCCTTCGGTCAAATAAGTAGGACCGAAACCAGTTCACAGATTGAGAGTTGACTCCATAGAGTGCAAGCTTTCCTAAAAGGATTGCATGGTCCATGGTGTCAAAGGCTTTTTTCAAATCTAGAAATATCACACCATTCACGAGCTTGCTATCAGTGTTCCAATACCATTCGTTTGTGGCCTCTAATAAAGCTGTTTCAGTGGAAAACATGGGTCTAAAGCCAGATTGAGATTCAGTTAACAAATAATAATGATTTAAATATTTATAAAGTTGGTTTAAAACAGCTCTTTCAATTATTTTACTTACTAAAGGTAGAACTGAAATAGGTCTATAATAATTGGGATCAGTCTTCAGATCCTCTTTGAATATGGGGGTAACTCTCGCTAATTTCCAAGCATCTGGGAATATTCCAGTGGTAATAGAGAGGTTTATTATGAAAGTTAAACTGTGAGTAACAATAGGTGTTGCTTCTTTCAATAGGCATGCAGAAATGTTGTCAAAGCCACTGGCTTTGTTACTCGGAATTTTCTGGATTAAATTTAAGATCTCCTGGTATGACACTTCAGCCAAGTTAAAAATTTGATCTGTTGGGGTGATGTAATCTTTAAATTTACTCGACGTATCTTGAAATTCAGAGGCTAAGGAAGGTCCTATTTTAGAAAAGTGTGTGTTTAGTACATTACTGATTTTGATAGGGTCAGTGTATACAGTATCCCCTGGTTCGAGCTTAGTTATCTTAGTGGATTTAGATCCTTTGCCAATTAAAGTATTTATTCCTCTCCAGGTAGTCTTAATATTCCTGGAGTTTTCTTTAAAGAAGGTACTGTAATAATTCGTTTTGGCATTCTTAATTTCATAATTAACCTTATTTCTTATATGCTTATAAGAAGTCCAGTTGAGATCTGTTGGGAACTTGGAGGCTATTTTTTTGAGTTTGTCTCTTTGGAACATTAGCTTCTTTAGCTCTGGAGTAATCCATGGGGAAGAGGTACCTCTCATCTGTCTCTTCTTTAGTGGTGCATGATAATCAGCAACGCCTGAGAACATATGTCTTGCCATATTTCCCAAGCAGTGTTAGGATTGTCCTCTAACTCAACCAGGTGCCAAGGTACCATTGATAAATCAGTTCGAAAATTCTCAGGAATAAAGTTTTTAAAGCATCTGCTCGTTACAGTCTTTGGATTAGATTTAGGGATACAAATTTTCCTTATTGCATACACAAGACAGTGATCACTCATTCCAATATTTGAGACTCCGTAGTTCGAAAAGTTCTGTGGGTTATTAGTTAAGAACAGATCAATGATAGAGGATGTGTGTTGAGTAATGCGCGTTGGTTGGTCAATTAATTGGCTATATTGGTAGGTATCACAGATATCTAGTAATTTTGGAGTGCTGCAGTCTGGTGATGTTGCACCTATGTTGCAATTTATATCGCCAATAATATCAACTTCCATATCATACGAGTCCAATTTTTGCAACATAACTTCAAATCTATTCATCAGTTCAACAGTGGACCCCGTTGGCCTGTACCAAGTGCACACAATAAAAGGTTTGATTTTTGATTTTGATACCTGGATACATATCAATTCCATGTTATCCTCCGGGAGGCCAGTGAGACGCTTATAATTTATTGAGTCCCTAGTATAAAGTGCCACACCCCCACCAGATCTATTTCTATCTTTTCTTTCGAGAGAATATCCAGAAATACTAATTTCACCGTCATGGACAGTGCCGTCCAGACGCGTCTCTTGAATAGCCAGTATATCAACTGTCTTGGGTAACATATATATCCTAAGCTGGTCAATATGTTTATACAAACTGGCCAAATTTATAGAGGCTAATTTAAACCCTCTAGTTACTGGAATACCCAGGGTTGGCTGTACATACACGCTGTTTAAAACATTGTTAGATAAGTTTGTTGGAGTTGCTGGATGAACTTGGCTAATGTGATCCAGCTTATTGACAACGGAATTGGAGTAATTATTTATGCTTACAGTAGGCCCTGTATCATGGAGGCAAGAAGAGCTTTAGTCTTCTGAAAATTTTGAAAATTGCCCTTGGTCTCCCTCCCTTTGGTCTTTTGCTTACTAGCATTTAACACCTTTAGAAAATTAGTAGCTAGGTAAGCAGAGCCCTTGTTATTTAAATGCAGTTTGCTACTATTCAAACATGACTCATTTAGTCGATCACTGTTTACAAATTTCCAATTCATTCTTACACACATGGCTTCAATTTCATTATTTGAATTAACTATTTTAGAGCCTACCCGTCTGTCGTTCTGAGAAATGATGCCAGAAATAATAACCCTTGGAGCTTGAGTACTGCCTTGAATCACCTTTCCATCTAAACGGTTGGGTTAAACGGGTTAAACGGCCTTGTTTATTTTGATTTTTTTTGAAGAGTTGAGCCAAACTTTCTTAGCATAACATAGAATTTCTGGAAATCCGGTATAGTTAGTACTATCAATGACAATACAAAAAAATCTGGCAGGCTCAACAAATGTTCTAGTATTTTGCTATTCTTAAATGGAAGAAGGACTTGTACACGATGTAAAAGTTGAAAGAAACCATAAAACCACGTTTGTGTATGAAGCATTTTGAGTTCAAGTGGACTGCACATTTATTCAACTCTGACCAAATTGTTACATTATTTTACATGTTTGTAATTACATCTTAACCTGTGTTTGTTCAAAGCTTATCAGTAAAATTTTTGGCCCTTTTCCTTTAAATTGCTTCTAAATACCGAAAACTAAAAGTTTTCTTGTCTTATCATTAGTTATCATACCATTACTGACGTGTCTGTTTAACTGTTTTCGGCCGCCACCAAAACAATACAGATGTGGCCTACTGAGGAGCTGTCAAAAACAAAACTAGAAAATATAACACAATATAAAACCAACATCTAAACTAAATTAATCACAATCAAAGAAAAACAGTTCACATTATGCCAATTAAGAGCTCACATGATTTCCAGGCCTTTCCCGATTGCACTCTGAAAACGTTACTTAAAAAGTTGCTCCAAACTTAATTGTTAAACATTTCAAAAATAGTCAGTTAAAATTTCCAAATCAAACTGCTTGAAAAAAAGGCTAGCCATTTAAACAAGGACTGTCATGCAGCTGAACATCCCAAAACGTTCTCTACACTTTAGTTCGTGGGCGTCAATAAAATGAAAAATACATTGGCCATTTCCGAGTCTGTCATGATAAGAAAATGGAAAATAAAATTTCGATATCGATTTTCCTTCTCCGCGTTTTAGCTGTCTAAACACTTGAAATTTCACTTCCGGTGTGTTACAAAACCGCGCAAGGAGAAAGACTGGAAATAGTCCGCTCTGACGTCAATACGGGAATGCCGGTGTCGAGGTTTCTTGGTTCCTCACATTTTTTGGTGCGCCCTGAGGAAGAAACATGGTTCTATCAAGGTGTGTTGTCTATGGTTGTAGCAATATGCACCAAAAAACGGGGGAACAGAGAAAACGCGACTCTGGCATTCCCGTATTGACGTCACAGCGGACTATTTCCAGTCTTTCTTCTTGCGCGGTTTTGTAACACACCGGAAGTGAAATTTCACGTGTTCAGACGGCTAAAACGCGGAGAAGGAAAATCGATATCGAAAAATTTGTTTCCATTTTCTTATCAGGACATCATGTAGATTCGATCAAGCAAATAAAAAATCATTGTCATATACGCTTTAAGCCTTTTTACAAGACTTATAAAGGCAAGGCCTGGTGCACTATCATTCAAAATCAAAATGAGTTTTATTGGATTATCAATGACAACAAAGGCCCTGAACAAATTTAATTCAAAGACCTGCACCTGGCCGGGCACCTGGCCTCTTTTTGAAAAATATCCGGCTAAAAGCGATTCGGAAATGGTCCGTTGATTGCAAAAAATATGAGTTTCAAATCAAAATAGCTTTGATAAATTAAATTGCAAGATTTGCGCCTATATGTCAACTCGTCATTTAACACCTTGGATAACTTGAAGCTAATTTGTAGCTCAAAATTGGTCCAAGAGGAAACCGAGAAGGTGCCCGATGTTCCGTCCTAATTTCTCAAAACGTTACTCTGCTTATCACACTCGGGAAAGGCCTGATGGGTTCGTCGACTCTACTGAGTCGCTTAATGATTTATTTGATAATTTTAAGTATAATGAAACCGGCCGCGCTGACTGCGCCTGCTACAGCACCTATTGCCTTCAACATCCTCCACCAAAACTTCTTTTCTTGTTTGCCGGTCAAACGGATCTCTTCCGGGATGTCCTCTGGGACATTTGGACCAGCTGTCTGGGAAGTATCGGATTCGGAGCTATTGGTGGCTGCTAGGGCTTCAGAGCCCGAAAATTTCAGGCGGTGCTTGCTGATCTGGTACAGCGCTACTCCTGCGGTATCGCTCATTACAGAGTGACAACTTGTCCACAACTCACCAAGCCAGTTGTCACAGGTAGGTAAGCGAAGCTTCCTGTAGTTTCCAGCCGGGACAATGGGAAGGGTCTTGTGAACTTCGGAATCGATGTCAAGCTCAGTGAGTATGCCATGAATCTGCCTTTCCCACTCACTATACTCCTCTACAAAGAAGGTTTTCTCGTCCCCTTCATTCGGGTCTTCAATTTTATTGGCAAAGGTTAAGGCTATCACAGCTTTCTTCCACGTCTCCTTTCCAAAAGCTTGTGTTAGCTCACGAATGGCCTTCTTGTCTTCGTGGTAAAATTTCGTGTCGTCCATCTTGAGACAGTAGATCACGACATCAAGGCCATGTTCAATGGATTTCAAGTTGGCAATGTAAGATTTAGCCTCGTAAGGGGTACCATCTTGCAGTCCCGGAGAATCCCAGACAAGGATGTCAATACCTTCAACAATAACTTTGTACGGGGTCACTGTGTTTGTGCAAGAATCTCTCTGTCGACCTTCCTCGGCAACATGTCTCCCAACAAGAGCATTCACGAGGCGGGATTTACCGACGCCAGTTTTACCGGTTATAAGAATGTTAAGTTGCTTCTGTGGATTGTTCGCAGTCAATTCTGCAAGTGCTTTCTTGAGTGAATTAAGATCAGCATTGCAAAGTTTGTCGGCCATTTTTGGACCTTTTAGCTTGTACCTCAGTTCGACGAAACAGCTGAAGCAGAATGAAGACGGAAGTAAGGCGGAAGTTAACTCGTTCCCAGGACTGGACCTCGCTCCTCTCGCTGAATAAAATTTTAAGAGTTTTAAAAAATAGGCAGTCTGTGACTGCATGTAGCTAACTGCGCCTGTTATTACTTAGATTATCGTAGGATTTCCTGGCCCGCTAGCACCCCCCCACCCCCCCCCCCCGTGCCCCCTGGATTTCCAAGCCGAGAGACCCCCCTCTCCTGCCCGGATTTGCAATAAATTTTTGGAAGCTCTAAATTTCCAGGAAATGAAAAAAAAAATACATGTTATCGCATTTAGGAGATTCTGTTTTTATAATTTTCAAAACCGTAGTGACAAGTGCTATAAATTGGTGAAACATTTTAGAAATAAACATTGCGTGACGCATCATGACCCCCCCCCCCCACCCCTCCCGTGATTTCAAGACTAAATCGAAGTGAAATTTTTCTAGTTCCAAATAACTGCTTTGATTTTGCCATGTATTAGTTTTTATCGGCTTCATAGTTTTTTCAAAGTGTGGTCGCAAATACACAATATTTCCTTGAATGAAAATGTCTTTCCCTTGAATAAAAGAGTTAAACGCTTATCAGAATTCAGTGATTTTCTGCTTCCGGAAGGCTTAGCGATTTGTTTATCCTAATTGCAGCGCTAGCGCCGGTCTGCTATGGCGGGCCATCGCGGTCAAAAGTAGATATCATGATATCACTGCTTGATATTATGATATCGTAATGATATCAAGATATCAAAAATACTTACTTTTAGAATGGTACGTTTAGAGTGATATCGAGATATCGATCTCTCCGGGAGATACGATTAGAATATCCTGTCAACTATTAGAATATCACGTCAATCAGTTTCCAAAGCGTTTAGCAAATGTTCAAATGTCTGGCCGTGTCGAATTGCAGGCATCTTTTCTTCACGCTATATTGACGTTTTTCTTGTTCAGAATTACTCGAAAGTTAGTTGAAAGTTAGTTAGTTAAAGATCCAATCAGAATCGTGCTCCCATTTAAAGACCAGAAATCTGCTGACTCAGTTAGAAGACAACTTAGAAACCTCAGCCGCAAGATAAATGCAGAAATTAGTCCTGTGTACACCAGTCGAAAGATTAAGGACGAAATCAAAGTGAAGGAAGACATGCCGCCCCTTGTGAATCAACAATGCGTTGTATACCATTTCCAGTGTGATCTGTGCGATGCAGGTTATGTCGGCTACACATGCCGACACTTACATCAACGCATTGAAGAACACAAGGTGTCGGCAGTCGGAAACCACCTCAGACAGCAACATGATATGGACTTGAATGACATTGCGCGAAGTTTTAAGATTTTAAAGAAGTGCCAGAAGAAATTTGATTGTCTTATTTTTGAAATGCTTTTTATCAAAGAACTCAAGCCAACACTGAACAAACAGTGCGACTCAATTCGCGCTAAGTTATTTGTTTAGAAAGTCCTTTAATGCTTGGTTTTATTTATTGGTTTAATTGTTTTTATGTAATTTTTATCACCTATATTTACATATTTTACCACATTTTAGCGTTCTCTACATTCTTATGTTTTTATACTGTAATATATTAATGCTAATTCTGTATTTTTATATCCACTTGAAAATGACCTCGAAGAGGTCGAAACGTCGTGATTTTTTATCGTTAATCTTTATAGCAACATCACAAAATAATATTTAAATTCAGCAACCTACTTTATTATATCTAGTGTTTTCTAAAATTTCCGACTTTTTATGTGTATATAGAATGCCATTCTTATCCGTAAAGATGATTCGCATAATGTTTTCGTGAATCACTAAAGCAAACTTTATTTCAGAAAGCGCTATTTAATTTAATTATATCAGGGCGCTAAAAAGAATGGGCGGTGCAACGCGCCCACAGCGCTTGGGCGATGTGTGATGCGGAGCGAGACTGGGCCAAGCGCCCTCGAGAGAGCCGGAGTTAAATCAAAGTGCCTCCTGGGCTATTTCCTGTAAGTTTTTCCCATTATGCAATGCTGTCATATTATGTCCGAATGTTGTTTTTGATTTTGCAATTGGACATTTAGGTTATAGTGCGTCGTTTCTTGAGTTCAATTTCTCTTTTGACAATTTTGTTTGTATGTAATTGGTAATGGTTATGCAGTCCTCTTGTCTTGTGTCTGGAGCAAATTTCAGTACTTTCAACTCGTCTGGATTTTCACCTGGTTTATTATTAAGAGCTACATACAAACATTGTGTTACTGTTGCCTTCCCTAAACTCGCGCCACTACTTAAAAAGTGTCAATTGCTTCTCGTCGTTTTTAACAGAGAGTAACATATGGTAAAAAAAACTCCATTTGTTCTCTGTTCAGAGAATGAACAAGTTCTTTATAACTGTTATCATCCATACGATTAATTACCAGCTTTTCATTATCATTTGCTGTAGACTGAAAAAATTCCAGCATTACTTAAAAGATTGTTCCCTTGGTGATTGTTATCTAAACATGAGGGTCGTGAAGGGGTAAAACGGGAACTGGGATTAGCCTTATTTTGGACTGGGAAAATGGGATTTACTCACTGGGACTGGGATTTAGCCACTGGGAAGGGGATGAACAATTATAAAATGGGAATGGGATTTCTTTTCTTCAGCGGTCTTTGCTCCAATATTTTGAAATAGAAAAATAAAATTTCGTAGCAATAGACCTTGCACTCCTCAGTAGAGACAGTAGAGACCGTGAAATCAGTATTTTTCGCCTTCGCGCCCACGATCTAGCTACCAGGCTTATACGGTTGCATAATTAGAGGGTCGTGAAGGGGCAAAATGGGAACTGGGATTTGGTACCCCCCTTCACGACCCTCAAACAAACAGTTCACTGTATTGTGTTTCTTCACTTATATCCTGCTCATCGTTATGTTGAGCAGACGGAGCAACAGTATCTAACTGATCATGTTCCTTATTTTCAGGATCTCCCATGGCTTTTTCTTAAGAGTTCTCCTTTCTTTCCTTTCGAATATAACATGTTTTACTTGCTGAAATCTTATTTTTACATGGGATAAGCATCAAGAGCTCTCTGCAATTAATCTTCAGCATCCTTTTTATTAAACATAACTAAATGAATGATTTAGCTTTCATTCTGCAAAAAAGTTTCATTCTTCCTTTCAAGTAAAATTCTTTACAACTTTGTTCTCTGTTTTCATTATTGGGATCATCATCAATCTTATCGTCAAAATCTGTTTCAGGTGGAAATCTAGTTCTTGTAAACTTAGGTCGTGTTCTATTGGGATCAACCGTTTTCGGTTGGTTGGGTTGGTTGGATTTTTTTCGTGTTCTATTGGGAAAAAACCGTTTTCGGTTGGTTTGGTTGATCAACCATTTCAACCAGCTCTGAACCTGGTTGAAATGGTTGAAATGGTTGAAACCGAAAATGGTTGAAAAGTGTTCTACTGGGACACCTCAACCAAATCGACTAAAACCGGTTTAGGTTGAAATGGTTGTTCCCAATAGAACACAACCTAACTCAGTGTTCATCCCCTCATCTTAACTTTTGTTTTAATGTCACTGTTAATAAAATACCAGATATATTAAAACCATCGATAGGAAAAATCTAAGGACTATCCGTACCACAATTATCTCTTTAAGCAGAGACTAAATTGGGCACGAATCTTCTGACCAAAATGAACCAAACTGAGGCCTAAAAAATTAAAAACAAAAATGAACTAAAACCCCAAACCTCACTGAAATCTAACTGTTTGACACTGGTTTGTTTGACCTGGAAAATCAACTTGATGACAGTATTGCGCCAGCGGGCAATGTTATCCGCGCATGCGTATCATGCTCTCGCTCTCTCGCCCTCGTGTTCTCGGTCGCCATATTGCCGAGTTGTTAATTGTTACTGTTGTTAAATAAACCGTTTGGAGTTACATGTACGTCCGCTGTTTCGGGTTGTCCTTTCCTCATTACTGGCGTTGCAAAACTCTGCTTAATCATTTCTAATGATATGGCTCAAGAGAAAAAAACAGGTTTGTTTAGTAAGATTGATTCTTTCTGTACAAACTTCAATATTGAGAAGACTGCGATCGATAAACTTAAGCATCCCATCTTTTTTCTTGTCAAAGGCAAAACAGAATATTTTTACACGTCTAAAAAATCACCAACTCAATCTAATTAATGCAAATAAAAAAACCTTAAATTTTATTTGATCTTTAAAAGTGAAACGAAATACTCCGATTTAATTAACCATATCGTGAACATAGAAAAATTACTTCTAATTTCAGGATAGGAAATCATACCTTAAGAATTGAAAATGGTCGAATTACAATCCCTAAAACTCCTGAACACCTTTAGTTAGAAATTGCACCCACTGTACACTTAATTCAGTTGAAGTTTATTTCACTGTATGCACTGTATGTTATATGATGAGCTACGAAATACCTTTTTTGACAAAATTATTAAACAAAATAGATTTGGATTATCATGAGGTTTATTTTTTTTTTATACTGATCAACATATTAGCAGGCTAACTGCTGCTTTTGTCACTCAAGCAATGAAAACAAGAACAAAAAATAGTCAATAATACTTGTGATTGTTTTACAATTAATAAATGAATTTAATTTAATTAATTAATTTTTTATTCTAGATTTCTTTATTGTAATTTAAGTAATTTTAATTTCCTTACTTATTGTAATTGGTTCGGTAATACCATGTATTTAGAAATGGGAATACTGAAATAAAATTGTTGCCAGTGTTGTTGTATCGTTTGACATTTTGAGCCTAATTTTGACAAGCGTAGGTTTGAGCCTTAAAAATTAACAAAAATTGAACAAAAATCAAAGGCCAACCGGCAAAATACATTTAATCCTGGCACCGTGCACTGTACGATGACTCATTAAAAATAAAATACTGTCGCTTAAAACAGTCCCCTTGATAAAATAAAATTCTTTTATTCACATCTTACAAAAGCGTTCGTGAAATTGTTTCTGATCGCTTTTACAAGCACACTTATTGAAAAGTTCTATATTTGTTTGTCAACCAACAAGGAAATTGAAAGCACTAGTTCGTTAAAACCTATTGTTGTTTAATTTAGTCAGTCTCTTATATAACTTGCAAATGGGGTAAATTAACCGAGGACATTTTTAACTAAAGGGACACTGTCCCGATAGAAATATCGTGTTTTCATGATAATGGCCAGGAGCTTGCTTTAGCTTGCTTTATCATCCGAAAATAGGAAGAAAAAAATAGCCAAAAGTGATGAACGCAGAAAAATATGAATTTAAAAAGACCTAGTGTGCAAAATTCCACCAGAATCGAATCGAAACTTTGAATATTTCTTGACCGCATGTCACGTAATCAAAATTGCTTAACCGTAATCAACTTCCATTCTTCTAATCCCGCACTTTTTCTCCTAACTACTGCTTCTGTTTTTCTCCTTGAGAATCTTTTAATCCAATTTAGTTTTATATTTGGTGACATTTGGCGATATAACATACAAAACTTCATTGTAAACGTACAGCATACGATCGCATACAACCATTCTCAGTGAGCAATGTCAGCTTACCTCAAACTCTCTTTTCCCTTTCTTAAAACCTATATCTATAACAAAAATAATACCAAATGTCCTGAAGCAACCAGTTTGACAAACCAGACTGGACAAACATAGCGCGCTTGATCTAGCGTGCCAAATATCTGACCACAGTCTACATTAGGTGAGATAAGGGATGGACCATTAGAAAAGTGATGGGGGGGGGGGGGGTGGGGCAAAAGCAAAAAAAAAAAAATTTCCCCAGTAAATTATTAAGAAAAAAAAAATATTCCCACGCATTATCGCAAAAAAAAAAATCTGCCAAGGACAATTAAAAAATAAACTACTAAAAAAAAAATATTCCAGCCATCGAGTGAAAAAAAAAAAAAGATTTCCACCTTAGGTGGACAAAAAAAAAATTTCTTGCCTCTCCCAAAGTTCCCACCCCCCCCCCCCCCATCACTTTTCTAATGGTCCATCCCTAAGATTACATTACGTTACATTTTTTGACGCTCGATACAATGAAATATATGCTGCAACATGTTCCCAAAAAAACATAGAATTCATAATCGTACGCCTTAAAAATCATCGCTATGAAAAAGAGATATTAAACAGTAGGAATGTTACCTAACTGAAAAAAAAATTGTCAGGCCACAAACGTGCGCTCGCTAAACAGCTTTAAAAACATATGCTTCGACTCGTGTGTTCTGACATATGATGATAGCATCTAACAAAAATGCGAGAAATTTTGCTAAAAAATTATGCAATAAAAATGCAACAAGAATGTCCCCACAGATTCACTAAAAAGTCTATTAATAGTATCTAACAAAAATCTTAGTTAACTAAATCATCAACGTATGAATATATCGCTTTGTCAGGCCACAAATTACATGCGCTCGCTAAACCACTTTCAAAAATATGCCACTCGACCATAGGGAACCCACGCGTTTATCAAGAATGATCATAGAATAAAGTTACAAATGGACTTACGTGATGTAGTGTTTCATTCCAAATGTGCCGTTACTTTTGTGCTGTTGAATAACCGGTGTTGAATAACTGAAATCAGTTTCTACCGGGGTTTTTAGCAGCTACAACGGTCCGATCAAATCCGTTCGAAACGATCGTGTCTGTAATTTTTTGAATGGTCTCGCATTTCAACGTCTGTCATTAAATTTTAACTTGTCAGCCGTCATGTGGGATGGTTTCGTATTTCGGCGTCATACGGTATATCACGTAACCGTTTGTTATTAATTAAATTAAAAGTTTAAATTTTTAACGGTTAAGAGAGAGAGAGAGAGTGACTCCCTCTTTCTATTTCCTCTATTTAAAGGTAAACACATGTACAGAACATAAGAAGAACAACAGAAAGTAAAGGGGCCATATTGTGTTCATAACGAGCCAGACAACAACAACAACAACAACAACTTTATTTAGTATTACCATTTCTATACATGGTGTTACCTAAAGTTAAATAATTGTAATAAACAATTATAAAGCTAATAATTAATGAGGAAGAAATGCAAATAATAACATGATAATGATAATTTCTAGTTATGATTGTTTCTTCTTTCAGTTGCTTGAAATATAAAAGTAGCAGTTATCCTGCTAATAAATTGGTCAGTGTTGTTGAAAAGAAAAAACAGTTTTTCGTGTTTACTAAAATTTGTAAATAATTTGTTTCGTTCAATAGTCTTTATAAAAAGAGTGTTTCTAAGGTCATTATATAATTTACAATCAAATAAAAAATGCATTTCGTCTTCAACTGAATTTTGATCACAGTGATTACAAATTCTGAGGTCTTCAGGAGTTTTAGGGGTTGTAAATCTTCCATTTTCAATTCTTAAGTTGTGATTTCCTATCCTGAATTTAGACGTTATTCTTCTATGTTCAGGATTCTTAATATGATTAATGAAATCGGAGTGTTTTGTTTCATTTTTGAAAGTGGAGTAAAATTTAAGTTTTTTATTTAAATTTATTTGATTGAGTTGATGATTTTTGAGTTGTACTAACAAATTGCTTTTTGCTTTTAATAAGAAAGTAGATGGGTTGATCAAATCTATTGATTTCTTGTCAATATTCAGTTGTGTACATAACAGATTAATCCTGTTGATCAAACCAGTCTTGTTTTCTTGAGCCATTTTGTCAGACATGTTTAAGCAAAGTTTAGCGATACCATCAGGAGGTTGATTTTCAAGATGAATCCAAAATTTAAGAATATTCATTGAAATTTGTAATTTTAAAGATAATCTTCCAAGTTCATTTCTAGATGCTACATTTGGTGAACGTTTGTTTACCCCTAAACACATCTTACAGAAATAAATATGTGTTTTCTCAATAGGATCCTTTTCCCAGCTGTTATTATCACATTTGTCATAGATGCCCCACACTTCAGAACAATATGTTAAAATTGGAAGAAATAGTGCGTTAAAGAGTTTGTTGTCGACGTTGATTGGTAGACGTAGGAAATCAAGATAACGCCGTGTTGCGAAAAAGGATCTTTTAGTTTTTTCTTTCAGTTTTTCTTTATGACAAGTGAAACTTCCATTAGTAGAAAAGTTCACACCAAGATAAGTGTAATTATCAACAATTTGAATATGTTCATCATTAACAATAAATTTATATTTGTCTGCTATTGTTTTCCTGCTTTTCTTTTGGAATATAATCACTTTTGTCTTAGACGAATTTATCTTAAGGAGCCAATCTTGACAATACTTTGATAATCTGTCAAGACTTTGTTGTAGTCCTTCTGGAGAATTGGAAATTAAAAGTAAATCGTCTGCATAGAGTAAACAATTAAGATGAGAACCATCTGGTAGTATTATAGGATCTTTGGCATTGTTGTTTAAAATGTATGGTAATTCATTTAAATAGAGATTAAAAAGTAGCGGAGAGAGAATACAGCCTTGTCTAACTCCTTTCTCATAGTTAAAGACGCTCTTAGCAACCAAAAAATAGCTAGACCTCCCTCTGAGATATAGGGCAATTTGCCCTATATCTCAGAGGGAGGTCTTGTAACTTCCAGCATGCCAATGTAATCAAATCCCTTCTGAACACTATTTCTGTTCCACGTAAAGCGTGAACTTTTGCACCAAGGCGTTATCATCTTTAGGCGTGAAAATTCATTTCATGCACGTTTTTAATTATCTTTATGAGGGTTTTAGAGATCTTGCTGCGGTTTGACAGGAAATTGCTTGTGAGATGTAGCTTTGAAACAAAAACTCTATGGTTTTTATGAAGTATCTTCATGATGCGCACAATAAATTTAATGAAGGGTCCTGGCATTACAAATAGCACAATAACAGAAAAAGTCAGCCGCTTTGATATTTGAAAAACAAGAAATTTAGATTTTCGTTGGTTTTGTACGACTGAATATTAAACAGCGCGGACGAGTATGAAAGTCAACTCTGTCCGGAAATTTTCGAGGTTAGCTATTTCTCGAGTTAGGATCCGAGTTAGGATTCGAGTTAGGATCCGAGTTAGGATCCGAGTTAGGATCACAGTTAGGATCCCTCAAAAAAACTCAAAACAGAAAAAAAAATTCCCTAAAAAAAAAAAAAAACTCAAAAAAGAAAGGAAAAAAATGCCCTCTCCCTCCCTCAGAATCCCCCAGTTAGGTAGTATAAAAAAGGACAGGCTAAACACGACTCCCACTCGTTGCAAAAAAGTGTTTTAAAAGCCTAAAGTATAAAGCTTTCCCAGTAAGACTTCAGAGAGGATCGCGCCTTTAGATCACAGTTAAGAATTTGTTCTCTTCGATGATATAAACCTTTTGATCTCGGCGGATTATCTCTCAGATTGATAGGAGGATATCATGCTGTCCATAGCCTGTTCCAGGCTCCGAGATAGTGGGGAACGCGCGAAGTAAAAAAAGGAGGGAAAAATCGCTGGGGAACTGGGAGAGGGAGGTTCCCCGCGATTTTTTTCCTTTTTTTTAACTTCGCGAGTTCCCCACTATCTCGGAGCCTGGAACAGGCTATGCTGTCCAGAGCCGTTAAAATTATTTTATTTCTTTATTTTTATTTCTTTAAAGACATTAAGTTTTGTTCATTTCTTGCTTAAGGAAAGGACTCAAGAATTTACTAGCATCCGTGAGATATACAAAACAGCAACTATGCTGCAGATTATCTGTTGGATGCCAAATTAAACGCTATTACAAAGCAACGGAGGTTTATCCCAGCTCCACTGAGACACACTACTCAACTACAGAACTAACTTAGGAGCTAAAAATTATTGCAAGAATTCCTAATTTCACTGCAGTGGAATTGTAGACTACGGCTTTTTGAGAGTCGGATCCAAGACGCCTGTATCCGTGATGCCGGAAACACTTTCTCTCAAGTCTTGCACGCCGCAGGCTTTAGACATTAAATCACGGCCTGAGAAATTTAACGATCCTATCACTCTCAAAGCGATAACAAACGATAAGTTTGTTATCGCCGATAAGTATTTATCTTGCAACAAAAGTGAGCCAAAGAAACCACAATGTATGCCAATAGAGCTAGCACCGAACAACGGCATAAAGAAATAAAATAATTCGCCGCGGTTCTTTTCACTCGTGATCTCTACAATTCTGCTAACCAAGAATTTTCACTTTGGCTTTAATAGTCAAATTGTAAATCTTCAGGAATTGGAACAAGCGTAGACGACCGTGTGATTATAAATGGGGTTTACAGACCTACACGACTCCTGTTGTGTGTCCATTGTATTGTTTTAAGCCTTCAAGCACGTCTTATAAGCGACTCTCTGTAAAAATAAGACTGGCTAAACACTAGTATCACTCCTCGCTAAAAGGTATAAAGAAAGCATAAAGCTTTCCCAGTAAAACTTAAGAGAGAAATGCGCCCTTAGATCAGTTATGAATTTGTTCTCTTTGTAGATATTGACCTTTTGATCTCGGCGGATTATCTCTCAAATTGATAGGATATTTAATGCTTTATAGAGCCGTTACAATTATTATATTTCTTTATGCCTGTTTGATGCTAGCTCTATTGGCATACATTGTGGTTTCTTTGTGCTCACTTTTGTAGCAAGATAAATACTAATCGGCTAAAGTTTGTTATCGCTTTGAAAATGCGAGGATCGTTAAATTTCTAAGGCCGTGATATCAGTAGTGTCTAAAGTCTGCGGTGCGCGAGACTTGAGAGAAAGTGTTTCCGGCATCACGGATATAGGCGTCTTGGATCCGACTCTCAAAAAGCCGTAGTCCATAATTTCACTGCAGCGAAATTAGGAATTCTTGCAATAATTTTTAGTTCTGTAGTTGAGTAGTGTGTCTCAGTGGAGCTAGGATAAACCTCCGTTGCTTTGTAATAGCGTTTGATTTGGCATCCAACAGATAATCCGGCTGCAGCATAGTGACCATAGTTGCTGTTTTGTAAATCTCACGGATGCTAGTAAATTCTTGAGTCCTTTCCTTAAGCAAGGAATAAACAAAAACTTAATGTCTTTAAAGAAATAAAAATAAAGAAATAAAATAATTCTAACGGCTCTGGACAGCATGATATCCTCCTATTAATCTGAGAGGTAATCCGCCGAGATCAAAAGGTTTATATATCATCGAAGAGAACAAATTCTTAACTGTGATCTAATGGCGCGATCCTCTCTGAAGTCTTACTGGGAAAGCTTTATACTTTAGGCTTTTAAAACACTTTTTTGCAACGAGTGGGAGTCGTGTTTAGCCTTTCCTTTTTTATACCACCTAACTGGGGGATTCTGAGGGAGGGAGAGGGCATTTTTTTTCTTTCTTTTTTGAGTTTTTTTTTTTTTTAGGGAATTTTTTTTTGAGTTTTTTTGAGGGATCCTAACTGGGATCCTAACTCGGATCCTAACTCGGATCCTAACTCGGATCCTAACTCGGATCCTAACTCGAATCCTAACTCGGATCCTAACTCGAATCCTAACTCGGATCCTAACTCGGATCCTAACTCGAGCCGTAGTTTATCCCGAAATTTTCACGGTATATTCAAGCTAAGCGAAATGTATCGATTCGGTAATTATGATTGTAGTCGCAACATTCATAAGTAGCTCAGAACGGAAACACCGCGACCTGGGTACAAATATAAACATTGTTTTGCGGTAAACAAGACAACCATGTCGGCGTTCTATAATTATTGAACTTGAAGTTCGGTGTAACACGCAGTTCGTATTAAAGACGGTTATTGCTAAATGTGGATTTCCTCTGTTTACCTGTCTGTTACGGCTAGCACACAAAGAAAATAGGAAGCAAAATTATTGTTGACAGCATTTTTGGGATAACAGCTGTAATAATTTTATTGTAATGCTTGCTTTGTTGCACACAACAAATACTCCAACCTGGGTGAACCAGAGATAATATATAAAAATTTGCCTAGATTTTACGTGCGTCTGAAAATATTGATTAATGTTATATTTCCTTTGAGCGCTCAGGCATGCGGCGATGCCAGGACTAAAATCTGGGTGAACCAGAGAGGATATATAACATTTGCCTGGATTTCACGTGCGTCACAAAATATTGATTAATGTTATATATCCCTTGAGCGCTCAGGCATACAGCGATGCCAGGACTCAAACCTGGGTGAACCAGAGAGGATATATAACATTTGCCTAGATTTCACGTACGTCACAAAATATTGATTAATGTTATATATCCCTCGAGCGCTCAGGCATACGGCGATGCCAGGACTCAAATCTGGGTGAACCAGAGAGGATATATAACATTTGCCTAGATTTCACGTAGGTCACAAGATATTGATTAATGTTATATATCCCTCGAGCGCTCAGGCATACGGTGATGCCAGGACTCAAACCTGGGTGAACCAGAGAGGATATATAACATTTGCCTAGATTTCACGTAGGTCACAAAATATTGATTAATGTTATATATCCCTTGAGCGCTCAGGCATACGGCGATGCCAGGACTCAAACCTGGGTGAACCAGAGAGGATATATAACATTTGCCTAGATTTCATGTGCGTCTCAAACTATTGATTGTTATATATCCCTTGAGCGCTCAGACATACGGCGATGCCAGGACTCAAACCTGGGTGAACCAGAGAGGATATATAACATTTGCCTAGATTTCACGTGCGTCTCAAACTATTGATTAATGTTATATATCCCTTGAGCGCTCAGACATACGGCGATGCCAGGACTCAAACCTGGGTGAACCAGAGAGGATATATAACATTTGCCTAGATTCCATGTGCGTCTCAAAATATTGGTTGTTTAATATCCAAAATTAATTTTCATCATATTCCTGAGTTACACAGAAAAGAAAAAAGAACGTTACCTGAATGGCGAATTAAGCCGAGCAACAGCAACATCCAGATCGTCGTTGTAAACTCTTCGATCAAAAAACCCGCCATTGTTTTACGCTGCAAGCTGAACCGTGGTAGAAACGCCGCATATCTTCGAATTTAGAACAAACCAGTCTCTCAAATCTCTTACCGTAGGCAGCTGAAATCGTCGAATGTCAAAGACATCCATCGATGCACTCGCGGGAAGGATGACTCAATTTTCCCGCTCTTCTCATATATTTTTTTATTGAAATCCAACCTCCTAAAATGTCAAAAAACAGTCGAACCCCTCAAAAATGACAGGCTGACCTCCACAGGAGTTTGTACACAATCTGATAACGTACAAGGATTAATTGTCAAACGCTGTAGGCTCGATTTCCGCCGCTTTCTCGCGTCCGGTCTCTGAGCCTCCCCGAGAAGAACGGCTGGACGCGTGGGCCACCGATTGTGTCTGTGACGTAAATTCAAAATTTAATTTATACATCGCTACTGATCACCGGATATGTCAAACACAAGTGATGTAGCGCCAGATCTTGTCAATATGTCACTCTATGTATATGAGTGTGAAATACAGTGAGCTTCATCCACAGCAATAGGCCTTATCACGGTTTTTCCAAAATTTTATATGGGCCTGATAACAAAAATCCATCGACACTGCTGGGAAAAGCATCTCAAAATTAGTAAAATGGCCGAGTTTAAAAGCGATGTCTTTTAATTTAAAATAGTGGAGATATAGCTCCGCAAAGTCGGCAGATTTCACAGACGTTTGTATCACGCGGCCGATACAAACGTCTGTGAAATTGCCGACTTTGCGGAGCTATATCTCCACTATTTTAAATTAAAAGAAATCGCTTTTAACCTCGGCCATTTTACTAATTTTGAGATGCTTTTCCCAGCAGTGTCGATGGATTTTTGCTATCAGGCCCATATAAAATTTTGGAAAAACCGTGATAAGGCCTATTAATGAGGCACAATCTCTCTTCATAGACTTCACTCGACACCGAACATCTTCCTCCATCTATCACAACACAAAAATGACTCCGGTGATCCAAAGACGATGTCGCAGTCTCCCCTTTCAACGGATTTTTTCGCCTCCTCGTCCTTTTGATCTTCGCCAATAAACTCGGCAACAATGCCTATTGATTTTAGGAATTTTAATTGATCTTCCATTAGCGAAGTCAAGCAATGGACTTAAAACTCGTCTCTTGCACAATATCGAAAATCATTGGTGCGGATTGGAAAATAACGGACTTTCGTGATCCCGTAGGTTGAATAACGAACAAATCTTCAAGGTCAACCAGCTTTCCAGCGTTCTCCGTTTTAAACGTTGAGATTTTCAGGTTTAAATCTCTCTACAGCACGATCACACGTCAAATCAAACAACTCCTTCACATCCGTCATTTTGAAATTATGCTCTAGAAAAATAATTTATTCGCCTGCTCGATTTAAGCAGGCAAGCTTCTGATTGGAGGAAATTAACAATAACAAGTTCACGCGTCCAGCCGTCTTTTCGGGGGAGGAACGCGGGCTCGTTTCCCGAACAGCGGCTGGTAGTCGAGCCTACAAACGCTGCAGCTATCCGGAAACCGCAAATCATATACGATGACGGCTGCTAAGCAGGCCTATGATGTCACTTCATAGCAACCACACCTTACGTTTTTTTAACTTCCGGATCACTCTCGCTCGTTACTATCGATCTCGGACGTCCTTGGACAAGGGATTTTTTTCGGCCCGCTTCACGGGCCGTTGGTTTCAGTCTGCGGTTAAAAAAATGTCGTCACGTGATGACATTTTTTTGACTCTTCGGTTTCAAAAATGTTGATCACGTGATGCTTTATTACGACTTCCCACGGCCGTGAATTCATTTTCGCGCCAACATGTCCGTTGTACAATTTAACTCAATTTAAGGTTTTTTTACGGCGAGGGCTTTGAGCGATGTAAAATGCTTCGAATGACTAAAGAAGCAGTTCAGCGTGTAACTTATCACGAGTTCGCCAATGGCTTCGGCCGGTTTTACTCCCCAACATCTTTGATCACTTTGCCGGTTTTCTTTTTGGCGCGAGTAACCGAATGGCGTCACGTGATCAACATTTTTGAAACCGCGGAGCCAAAAAAATGTCATCACGTGACGACATTTTTTTAACCGCAAACTGAAACCAACGGCCCGTGAAGCAACCTCGTTCCCAGGGCTTTTCCCTTCGAGAGAGGGGCGGCGGGAAAAGGCCCTGGCATCGGCTGGTCACGTGGTGTACTTAAATAATAATTATAACACTAATGTATGCATTCCTGTGGTTAATCCTGTATTTTTATTGGTTGATGGAATTTGCTCAAAAATTACATTAGCATTGCGATTTCTAATTTCGACGTCGGTGGCTCATAAAATCAAGTAATTGTATGTAACGACTCTGCACGACTCTTACCTCATGTTTTAAATGCCATTTGCTCCTTCTATATGTTTTGAACGGGTATTCTACATTTAGCCGTTTGTTAAGGAGGATTTTAGTGACTGTAGAGTGTAGACTGAATTTTAAAACCTTTCAAGAGCCGCGTGCAGCGGATTAGAGGTCAAGTCTGTCGGTTGTAGGTCGTTGTAGTTTCCCGTGGTGTCGCGCTTGTAGATTTTGACCACATTTTAGCGTCCTTTTTTGCCTGGCGGTTGTGTGTTGTTTTCGCCATTAGTATTGGCATGTAGATTTTTATGTAGGAAAGGTTTGAATTTCTCTAACTTTTCTCTCTGAAATACCGGATGTGACAGAATCTGAAATGATCTGTTGGCCGTGAATGTTTTTCCTGCTATTTATGTCACGCTGGGCCCTGCCATTTTAACTTTCATGATCCAAGCTTTATAGCAGATAGAGTTGTAGCTTAATAAGCTATTCAACTTGTAGAGAGTTGAAGTTTGTCTCAGTCAAGGCTGTAATTTTAGCTTCCTTTCGCTATGGAGCTGTGTGGAGCTCGCTGCCGGTTTATACTAAAACCTCCGTTGTCAATTTTGACAGTCTGGCGAGTGCTTTGTTTAATACGCCACTATTTCATTCAGGAAAGACCATGGTTTCGGTTCACCTCTCGAACCTCGTCAGTTGCCGGGTATGTATTTGCTAGTTGCTACCTTTTTAGCAACGCATATTTTTGTTGAGAACGGTCAAACCATTCTGCTCGACATAATTTTCTAACATGTATTTATGCCCTTGTCCTAAGCGTGTATTTCTTTGGAAGGCATTATTTGAAAATTTTAGCACTTTCTTCTCTTGGCTGAATTGAGGATATTTCTAAATGTGAACGCTTTCGTTTCCTTCACGTTCCTTCTTAAGTTCGGAATGGATGCTCAGTATTAGATCAGTGCGCAAGGGTATAAATACATGTTAGAAAATTATGTCGAGCAGTAACCGCTCTCAACAAAAATCCCGAGACAAAAATATGCGTTGCTAAAAAGGTAGCAACTAGCAAATACAAACCCGGCAACTGATGAGGTTCGAGAGGAGAACCGAAACCATTGTCTTGCCTGAATGAAATATCGGAGAATTAATGGCAAAATTGACAACGGAGCGAGCTCCACGCAGCTATAGAGCGTAGCGAAAGGAAGCTAAAATTACAACCTTGACTGAAGTACACTTCAACTCTCTACAAGTTGAATAGCTTATTAAGCTACAACTCTCTCTGCTATAAAGCTTGGAGCATCAAAATTAAAATCCTGCAAAGACAAATCTAAAATAGCTGGGCCCAGCGTGACATAAATAGCAGGAAAGATATTCATGGCCAACAGATCATTTCAGTCTGTCATTTCAGATTCTGTCATGTCCGGTATTTCAGAAAGAAAAGTTAGAGAAATTCAAACCTTTCCTACATAAAAATCTACATGCCAATACTAACACACAACCGCCAGGCAAAAAAGAACGGTAAAATGAGGTCAAAATCTACAAGCGCGACACCACGGGAAACTACAACCGACAGACAGAGACTTGACCTCTAGTCCGTTGCACGCGGCTTTTGAAAGGTTTTAAAATTCAGTCTACACTCTACAGTCGCTAAAATCCTCCTTAACAAACCGCTAAATGTAGAATACCCGTTCAAAACATATAGAAGGAGCAAATGGCATTAAAATCATGAGCCATATTACACTCTCGTAACTCCCGTCTTGCTTTTGATTATGCAGCTTCGATTTCACATCTAATTTATTACACCCAGGTTTTTCGGGTGTCCGATGGGCACGTGACCAGCCGATGCCAGGGCCTTTTCCCGCCGCCCCTCTCTCGAAGGGAAAAGCCCTGGGAACGAGGTTGCCCGTGAAGCGGGCCGAAAAAAATCCCTTGTCCAAGGACGTCTGAGATCGATAGTATGTATCAAACTAACATACATCAACATGCACTTTGTTATAACAACTGAACATCAATAGGGACAGGGACATCTCTTTATAGTCCTTTATATGTGATGTGGATATTTTGTGATCAGATGAGATGTTCTTACCCTGTCAACGATTTTTACTATTTAACAATTCTGCATCCTGTAGGAAGGGTGGTGGCTGTTCGGGCCGGGGGGGGGGGTACTCGATATATCCTTGGGTGGGGAGGTGCGGCCCGGCCCCTCATACCCTGACCCTGTTTAAGACAAAAATCGCTTATTTTCCTACCCTGTTTAAGACAGAATTCCGATTTTGATCGATACCCTTTTTAAGATAAAAAAAATTGCTCTAGTTTAGTTCGTAGAACATATGCGCAGGCTGTTTATTCGTCCAAGTAAAGATACCTTGTTTAAGACAACAATTGATAAAATCGATACCCCGATTAAGACAAAAAATTATAAAATCGATACCCTGTTTAAGACAAAAATCCCGAAAAACATACCTTGGCTGGCCGCACGTCCCATTAAGCCCTTATAAGGGAGTGCCCCCCCC
This sequence comes from Cladopsammia gracilis, assembly GCA_022457155.1. Taxonomy (NCBI): domain Eukaryota; kingdom Metazoa; phylum Cnidaria; class Anthozoa; order Scleractinia; family Dendrophylliidae; genus Cladopsammia; species Cladopsammia gracilis. The sequence goes on along the minus strand of JAJGOT010000008.1, from coordinate 3,491,735 downwards.
CCCCCCCCAAGTGTTCGGGGCTGTACATCAGGGTTTAAAAGTGAGATAGATTGAGTTGCAAGCAAAGCCATACGCTGTATAAACTTATATAATAATAAAAAAGGATCAAAACAAAACCCCTAAAATCTCATGCCTTTTCAGTATAATGTCCAATGTTGCAAATGGCTTATATCAAAAACTAAATTTAAATTAATATAACCCCTCTCCCCTAAAAAAATAGAACTGATATAAGAATTTCAAATACAAAAAGTTATTTTGCATCTCCCAGTCACTTTATATCTATCTGATTATTCCCCCTTAACCCCCCCCCCCCCCCCCTCCCTCCCCTGGGTTCCATAAGAATCGCTAAGTTTTTTTTATTTACTCCATTGTTTTTATTATGCTTAAGTTTATTTACAGTGAGATGTTTACATTTTGAAAGCTATTGAATTAAGCTGTAAAGAGAGCACCATTTACTTAATACTTTTGAAATAATAATTTTAAGTTGATATTAAATTTGTATTATTTTAGTCTCGATCTCTTCCTTATATTTGAATGACTAGCCAAAATAATCAGGAAACTGCAGGAAAGATCAGTTTGCTTTGGGACTATGGGAATATCACAAGGAAATGTCACATATCATTTTTATACAACATTGATATTTAATTAAAGTGTACCATACTTAATGAATGATCTGTCAAATGGAAACTAAAGGGTAATAATTGCTCCAGGACAATGGGAATACAGTATCACAAAAGGAAACATCATATAGCTTGTATATATGACACTGACATTTATTTATCAATCTATATTTAATATATCAACAGTTATTTTTGTTGAAGATCTGTTCCACATAACTAAAACAAATGTCAGGAACCTCTTCATTCCATAATAAAGGCAATCAAAATGGGTCTAGGGTTAAGGTTAAGCTGCTAGACCCATTTTTTTGATTTTGACACAATACGATATGGCCCTTTCCTTTCTGTTGTTCTTCTTATGTTCTGTACATGTGTTTATCTTTAAATCCACAAACATATCCACAAGAAAAAATACCTGATTCCCATTTTGGGATTTTTTAGGGTATTTACAGAATGCCAACAAAATTCCCAAATTTGGCAAAGTGAGACAAGTCCCAACCTGGGAATTCCCAACCACGTTCCCTGTTTGGGACTTGTCTCACTCTTCCAAATTTGGGATTTATATGGGTATTTTTTAAATACCCTAAAATATCCAAAAATGGGAACCTGGTATTTTTTCCTGTGATCCTATGCAGATAATGGTTTATCCATTGCTGAATTTTATCATTTTGTAAGTGTTGTCTCATAAAAATTATTTTGGGAATGTATTAATGTCTTGTATCACTCAGTATCACAGCACGCTGGTATTTACTATTTCACAGGTCTTTAATAAAAAAATAACTAAATAACTGTGTGACTGGGAGCAGAAAATCAGATTTTATAATGCAGTACAGTACATTATGCCATCAGGATCAGAGAACCAACCACTTTAATTTACACTGCTATCAATAACTATAATCACTGCATGCTTCAACAAATTTACACCTTATCAATGAAACATTTTTAGTGTTTTGGGGCCTTAATTCGATCAAACCTATCATTCAATGCCACAGCTAGTCAGTCTCAATATTAATCGCATCACAGAACAACCACCTTAATTCTATAGCATGTAACTAAAAAAGTTCAAAAAAGTTCAAAACGAAATTTACACGGATGAAAGAGCAAAAGGTCCTCTATCTATACGCTTAACCTTTAGCCGTTTACTGTCATAGTTCGCAGGGAATTAATGTTTTAGTTTTTGCGTGCAAATATTTTGCGTAACGCATTTCTAACAAGCTCGTTTTATTTCCAATAATTCGTGATAAATGTTATAGTATAAAACCCATTCTTTCTCGCCTACAGCTTTGAAAATACATTGAAATCTTCATGTCGAAAACATTAAGTGGATATCTTGTACCGTTTTCTTGCAGGAGGGGCGGTAAGGCCTCTTTGTAGTTATTCCGAAGAAGAGAGCTAAGAGCGGAGATTGGTTATCCGTCACGCCACACATTTTTTTCGTGTGGCAAGTGGCACGAGAATTATTGGGAGTATGGAAGTTTCACCACAGGTAGCCCAAGCTATATGTATGTGTCACAGTATAAACCGTTAGGAGCGAAATTATAAGGCCAGGACAGGATTTGTATGAGAAAAAACGGTCCACTCTAGGAGCTAAAAAATGCGAACAAGATTTCAATAAAAATTGCCTACCTTACTTCGCTTGTGTGTTTCCTTGTCTCCTGTGTGGAGGGGGACATTGGGGTTCGCGGTATCGCGGTATTGGTCCATTTTTCGTGCGGTATTTCGGTAAATTTTATTTTTCAACGCGGTATTTCGGTATTGTCTGAGACTGCGGTATGCGGTATTTGATTATTTCGGACTGCGGTATTCGGTGAAACACGGTTTTTTGCGCGGTATTTCGGTATTCGACAGGCTGATGATTTGCTGACCTTTGCTGTCATTCCCCAAATAGTATTATGAAATAACACTCCTAGAGATCCCTAGGCTCGATTACCCGCCGTTTTGTGCGCCCGCGTTCCTTCGCGCACACCACTTGTTGGGAGCCTAGGTACTTGGTGTATCCCTGATCATAATGTATGGTACTTCATGTATCCCTCATTGTTAATGTATTTAGATATATTGCAGTGTAATTTAGGGTCGGATTACAGTATCTAGGGTTGAAGCACTGATTTTAGTATTTAGGGTTAAGCACTGATTCCAGTATTTCCAGTGTATCGAAAGGGTTAGTTCTTATATGGTCTGGGATAGCAGCATATTATCTTATATCCCTTAAAAATTACAGTTTCCGGCAGCTATTCCTCGGTGGTGTAGTGGATAGTGTGCATGGGGCAGATCATACGGCCCGGGTTCGATTCCCTATTCTACTGTTTTTTTTTACCTTTTATTTCTACTGAAATAAAAACTAAGTGTTTAAATACAAAATAATAAGGGATAAACCAAGTGCATACCGTTGGGAGGTGGATCTGAAAACCGGACTCCCTCAAACGGCTGAAAATCAAGCCTAAGAGATCCCTAGATGACATGTGTAATCTCTACCGTATAACAATAGCGTCATTCATAAACTCATGATGGAATATGACAAATTCAAAATCGCGACTACTTCGTTTCAACGGTCCGCTTGTGCCGCCACGATTTCACTCTCATCTATCCTGTTTATAGATTGGCTAAGCCTGTGAATGTGCTTGACAACGAAGCGCGATGTGTCGCACTATACTCAGTTTAGACCACAGCGTGCGTTATACAATCAGGTCACGCTATAGTCAAAATGTTGGCGTAAAAAGGTAAAGTAAGGAATCGGAAAACTGCGTCACACGATGTCATGTACGAAAAATTAAACGGATATTTATTTATTTTTCATGTTTTGATTCATTCCGGCTTTTAGGATTTTACGCTCAAGATTCCGGATTCCGGATTCCGGGGAATAGGTAAACCATTAGCCATACGAATGGCTGAATATTTTTTCCGAACGGATAGCCCTGGCCGTTCGAACGGCTGAAGTTTTTTTTTGAACGCTAGCAGCAGCCGTTCGATTGGCTGAAGGTTTTTTTTTGAACGGCTAACAGCAGCCGTTCGAACGGTTGAATAAATTTTTTGAACGGCTAATCACGAAATCACAGCCGTTCGAACGGCCTCCTGCCGTTCGTGAACGGCTGATGAACGGCAAGTGAACGGCTCGAACGGATAGCCGTCAGTATCGTTTTCGTGTGAGAGGTCACAAATGTTGTGTGTAAACCAAGTGAACGTTTTTTTTTAAAGCATGACACAGTTGTGAATTTGAAAAGGGTAAAAAGAAAATTCGAGTGGGTTGGGGGTGGGGGGTGGGGGTCTAAATTGAAAGACCATCCGTGTAGGGGGTATGGATATTTTCTAGAACCACACATTCGGAGTGTTAAGAGGACAAAGGGATATAATCGGAGAGAGCAATTGACATTTTCGGTATGCAACCTGGAACTGTTACGAGAGTGTCATGTGGTCATTTGCTGCGAAAGCTTTAGTCCCTTCTACGAGGTAAGTCTTACTACGACTACGTAAAACGCGCAACTGACCGTAACTAGATCGCTTATCCTACATCCCTCCAAAAATATTTGCATCTGCCTGATATCCATACCTGCGGTATCGGTATTTTGTTGATTTTCCTTGCGGTATTGCGGTATTTTTGATTTTATGCTGCGGTATTGCGGTATGGGCTACCCCCCAATGTCCCCCTCTGTGTGGTTTTTGGGCCGATTTAGTGCGTTTCCAGTGGGTTTTAGTTCCATTGCTGTCTCTCTATATATGTCTATATATCAATGCAGTGGAACTAAAACTCACTGGAAACGCACTAAATTGCCCCAAAAACCACACAGGAGACAAGGAAACACACAAGCGAAGTAAGGTAGGCAATTTTTATTGAAATCTTGTTTGCATTTTTTAGCTCCTAGAATGGACCGTTTTTTCTCATACATATCCTTATAATTTCGCTCGTAACGGTTACACTGTGACACATACATATAGCTTGGGCTACCTGTGGTTTCACAATATTTCGTGATATTTCCTTTTTGAGCACCCCGTTGACTCCGAACCGATGTGCATTCTGGTCTAACTAGGGTCAATACTGGCGTGACTCGTCACGGACTGAACTTAATTTTGTTCAAAATAAGCTCGTTTAACAATAACAACAACCTTTATTCGTACTCTTAAGTAAAAAAACAGTTTCATGTTTGAATAGTTGAGTTACGGCCATTTCAAAAAATAAAGAAATAAATACTTACCCGCCGGGATGCTGAAGAAAAGGATCTAATCAGCTATAAAATAACAAAACGATATGACAGAAAAGGACCTGAAGAAGGCCAGTGAAACTGGCCGAAACGTCGATTTTTAAAGATTTTAACCTCGGAAAATCCCGAAAACAATTCAGAAATTTTAATTTGTACAAAGATGAGAGGCGAAAGTTTCAGGAATACGAGAAAAAAGCAAGTCAAATATAATTTCCCTACCGTGAAATCAGCCTTGCCTTTTTTATCATATAGTTCCTTTTCTCTGGCCCGTTAATCCAACCACCTTTTCGAGTCCCTGATGTTTTCTTTGTGAATTGATTGTAAATTTACCCCGTTACAGCCACTGCACAGCTCGACACTGCACAGCGATAGGACCACTCGATATGTAACCACGATGAGATATAAGTCGCCCAAAAGCTAGAAACAATTGCCAAAAACTGATTGCAAATTTCGTTATTGTTAAACGATTACCATCTTTTTTTAAAATTTGTATGGTTCAGTTCCCTGACAGTGTTTTGCGGCAAGATGTAAAAGGAGCTTGCATTTTAATTTGTCTATAAACCCTGTTTATCACCACCACCATATTTTTGATGATGCTCGTATGGAAGTGAAAACTGATTTTAAAAGTCAAAATTGTTAGCTACCGTATTTTTTTTTTTACCAAGGAAGAACCAGCTTCCGCATACAACGACCTGCCCGTTGGTAAATTTAAAATTTTTTTTTTCTGTTTATTTCGCTTTGCCAGCGTACTACAATAATTTAGCCAAAGGCTTTAGGGAGGACGCCTCTGCCCATTTAATTAAACTCCGTTTTCATAGAGCCTTCCCGTAAATACCACCAGCTCGTCTACCAGTATTCCATGTCTTCTCATAAAAAATAGGTACGCAATGCGTACAGAAGCGACGACGAGTTTCAACTTGGCGTTAAATCAATAGGTCTGGGGTGCTCTGATAAAATCAGTGAATAACTCGATTTAAATGCGAAGTTCCACTAGAAAAGGGTCGGTGTAGAAATTTCATTGCTACAATGACGTTTTTTCCAAACATTTTCAATTTTTGTACTTATGGTCGTAGGAATAACGTATGTTTGTCAGTTGTTGATTCTTTTGTGTTTGATTGAAAACTGAACGTGAGAATGGCCAGGTCAGGCCCCGGGCTAAGCCCCTTTTATACCAAAACCTCCTGTTGAAGACCCAGTAGTGACCATTATGCATTGCATGATAAAAACAATTTAAGTCTCGATCCCGTGTTCAAATAAATAACAATAATGAGCGTAATGGTCATTACTGGGCCTTTAAGGCCCTGGCTGACACCGATACTCATGGTATGCATGAGAAAGTATATCACACAATTGTGGTTGCTGCATTGGTAATTGTACATTTTATTTAAACTATATTGCACAAACTCGTGCGCAAAATCAAAACAATTCATCATTTTCCTTTCATATTTGTGACACTTGGTTGGCATAATTTTATGCTGATCAGGCTTAATATATGTCACACACCCATTAAGCACAGGTAACATTTTCATTTTCAAATTACATCTGAGTTAGTTTCACTTGTGTGCAATTCAATATTTGTACATTTTGCAAGTTACATGATAGTCAGTCCACTGTTGTCCGGATGGTTGTTTTTCTGATAAATTTCCTTACAGCCTTACTATGAAGTGTTAATACAGGAAGCACAATTCGAACTGTACAATGTACATCGTTAAAACTGTTACAGTTGATAAATGACAACAACTGAAAATTGTTTCCATGTTTGTGCTTCACAAATTGAAAAGACTTTGTCAGCTCTGAACATGTTTTCAGAGATTATTGGTAGACATCTTGTGGTTTCATTAATTCACATACAGCAGGTCACCAGTTTCTTCAGCACTTGAGACTTTTCATCATTATTACCAGCATTAGTTAATGTGCTAAATGTTTGCAGATGCATTGAGTGGAGGTGATTGAGTCCCTTTAAAAAGAAAATAAATGAAGTACCTTAAGATTCAGTTCATTTTTTTAAGTGTTTTGTCATACTAAAGTTTAAAATCAAAATGGCTTTATGGGGACTTAAAAGAGGAATTAAAGTGCTTCATTTAGAGATAAAATGGATGGTGAAGAATTCAATTTGGGAACTGAGAGATGTCATTTTATGTATAGAAAAAACTATTACATGTGGCTAGTCACATTTAGGGATGGACCATTCTTTCTATTTTTTGAGGGGGAGGTTGGGCAATTGTTGTAATGGTAAATGACAATCTCTTATATGAGACATATGTAAGTTAATAGCTACACACTGTTTACCAGAATTACTTCCAAACAGCGAGACATTGCCCTGATGAAAATCAGTTGTAACTATCTTTGAGGTATCCACAAAATAGCTGAAAATAGCATGTGCAAGCACCAGGATTCATTTCTACATCGTTAGCAAGTCGAATCAAAAGTGGAAATAACAACCGTACGATACATGCAGATTTGTGTGAACCAAAGCTTAGTGTAGTAACTCATTTGCCACGCATAAACAACATTTCTCATCGTTGAAAGGTATACAGCTTCTAGATAAAACACAAATAACAACATATACCAGAATTTTCCTTTGACACGATTTAAACATTCTCTGGCTTTGAGATGAGCATTATACAACCCCACAGCGGCTCAAAATTGCATTAAAGATACCATAACTGTATACACAATATGCTGGTAATGATGGCTTACCTTTATCCAGTTGCTCCGATATTCTGTATACAACTTATCGTGAATCACCGCACACTACAGCTCTCGTAGGATACTCAGTTATAAGTCAAGTTCAGTAAATCAATGCTATTTCAGTGCTATTTGTGGCCTTCAGTTCTGACAAGTTCTTTCTGAAACAGGCAAAGATTTGTTCCGAAAGTTCAGCGCCCAAACTCGATAATTTAGTGTAGACCTTTTAGTGTAGTCATTTTTACCAGACCTTTTGTCTATCGCGAGTGCGAGTATGTACTGCTGATGTATGTATATCACTTCGTGTCTGTTTGTTTGCAAGTGAGCGAAAATATATTCACGATAAATAAAGCACGGCGGTGTTAAATTTGAAACAGACAAACAAACCTTTTCTCCACACTTCAAAACAAAATAGCGGAGCAAAGACGAGGTGGTCACGTGACCTTATTTTCCAACGCTAGTTCCCAATGTTTCTCGGGTGTAATCCGGACAGACATCCGGACACCACGGCACGATGGCAATAACGCGATGACTTCGTCATCGCTTAAAAATAGGTACGCAATGCGTACAGAAGCGACGACGAGTTTCAACTTCGCGTTAAATCAATAGGTCTGGGGTGCTCTGATAAAATCAGTGAATCACTCGATTAAAATGAGAAGTTCCACTAGAAAATAGTCGGTGTGAAATGCAAATTTCGGCGACTTTCAGTCGGTGCATGCTGTTGACCAGAGCGTCCTATAAATGAAATTGGCTTAAAAATGCTCATTAAACCAGAATATTGCCCCAGCAAATAATATAATACCAGAAGTAGCCAAGGACTTGTGATAGAACTTTCATTGGTAAAATGACTTTTTTTCCAAATAGTTCCAATTTTTGTACTTATGGTTGTAGGAATAACGTATGTTTGTAAGTTGTCGATTCTTTTGTGTTTGATTGAAAACCGAAGGTGAGAATGGCCAGGTCAGCCCTTTTTATACCAGAACTTCCTGTTGAAGACCGGTCCTGGCTGACACCGATACTCGTGATATGCATGAGAAGATTTATTACACAATAATTGTGGTTGCTGCATCGGTAAAATTTTGCGCATTTTATTTAAACCATGTTGCACAAACTCGTGTGCAAAATCAAAACAATTCATCGTTTTTCCTTCATATTTGTGACAAATATGGATTGGAATTTATTTTGTCATACTTGGTTGGTATAATTCTATGCTGATCAGGCTTAATATATGTCACACACCCGTCAAGAACAGGTAACATTTTCATTTTCAAATTATTTGAAATTAAAATTATATCTGAGTTTGTTTTACTTGTGTGCAATTCAGTATTTGTACATTTTGTAAGTTACAATTGATAATCAGTCCATTGTTGTCCGGATAGCTGTTTTTCTGATTCCTTACAGCGTTACTATAAAGTGTTAATACAGGAAGTACAATTTGAACTGTACAATGTACGTGATTAAAACTGTTACAATTGCTAAATGACAACAACTGGAAATTGTTTCCATGTTTCTGCTTCACAAATTGAAAAGACTTTGTCAGCTCTGAACATGTTTCCAGAGATTATTGGTAGTTTGACATTTTGTGGTTTCATTAATGCATGAACAGCAGGTCACCAGTTTCTTCAGCACTTGAGACTTTTCGTCATTGTTACCAGCATTAGTTGATGTGCTAAATGTTTGCAGATGCATTGACTGGAGGTGATTGAGTACCTTTAAAAAGAAAATAAATGAATACCTTGAGATTTAGTTCATTTTTTTAAGTGTTTTGTCATACTAAAGTTTAAAACCAAAATGGCTTTATAGGAACTTAAAAGAGGAATTAAAGTGCTTCATTTAGAGATACAATGGATGGTGAAGAATTCAATTAGGGAGCTGAGAGATTTCATTTTATGTATTGAAAAAACTATTACATGTGGCTAGTCACAAGTAATAACCGGGGAAGACAGAAAGAAAATTCTTGCACAACCTCAAGGCAAAAAAAAAATCATGCACAGAAAAATTGCCCCCCCCCCCCCCCCCGCCTCAAAATTAAAATGGTCCATCCCTTAGCCCAATATGTACAAGATAATGTTCTCACCCTTTCTTAAGTTTCAGTTATGTGCTTCATGAAAAACGCATGAGGAAAACACTTTGGTAGAAATTCTGAAGATATTGCACCACTTCCCCTATCAGGGGCGGATCTAGGGGGAGGGTGCAGGGGGTGCGCACCCCCCCCCCCCTGAGATGACCTAGTCTGCGTTGTTCGCTTTTAAAATTTGTTTACGTCACCCTTCAGTTACGTCATTCCTTAGAGGTGCACCCCCTCCTAAGAAAAATCCTGGATCCGCCCCTGCCTATACTGTTAAATTCCAACACAACACTTGTTCCATTTGTAGCAACATTTCCATGACTATCTCGTGAATGGGAATCAAATAATTTGTTATGACCATGGTTGTCAACAATACCAGCAACTGTGTTTATTTCAATGATCAACAGAAAAGCATTACACTGTATCATCAACATATCGAAAGCATGTTGTAATGGTAAATGACAATCTCTTATATGAGACATCTGTAAGTCACCAGTACTGCTATCAAATGTTTCATTGTTAATCGATAAAGCAGGAATCTCGGACAGCAACAAATAGTCTTTTCCTGCAAACTTACATAAATGGGAATAAAGTGAATTACCAAGCAACAATTTTTCATTTAAATTGTTTCTAATCCAAGCCGATGCATTCGTTCTAAAATTGTAAACAACGGCCGTCAAGCACATAGCTACACACTGTTTACCAGAATTACTTCCAAACAGCGAGACATTGCCCTGATGAAAATCAGCTGTACGTAACTATTTTTGAGGTATATCTACAAAATAGCAAGGACCAGGATTCATTTCTACATCGTTAGCAAGACGAATCAAAAGTGGAATATAACAACGATACATGCAGATTTTTGTGAACCAAAGCTTAGTGTAGTAACTCAATTGCCACGCATAAACAACATTTCTCAACGTTGGAAGCACCCTGGATCCAGAGGTCCGTTCTCTGAATATCACGAGTGAAATTAACCGCATAAACGGTTAGAAGAAGCTCGCGAGACGGACCTCTGGTCACTCGAATATACAACCTCATTTCCATGCGAGGATCTAGTTCAGAATCTGAACTAGGTCGCTGATTGGTTACTCCTACTTGTTTCCAGACTCTACCCGGAGTTAATGATGCAACAGCAACTTCGATTGGCTGGACCAAAACAATTCGCCACGGGCACGTGAAAAAACCGGTTTCCCAAAGTGAAGCCACACAAACAACAATGGCGGACGTAGATAGAGATTGCGGCTTTTTGCGATCTTTAAGAAACGCTGTGGATTACTCTTTAGTATCCAAATTTTCAAAATATCAGAGAACTAAAGCCGGTTCAGAAAGAAGCACTGTTGAAATTTATTCATCGCAAGGATGTCTTGAAAAGAGGTGTTGACAGGCCAGACACGACTTATGTGTTATCGTGGAAGGAAAATTTTTATCTCTATTTAATTTTTATCTCTAGCACGGTGGCGTGCTTTGGAGCTGCAGGTATTCTCGCTGAACGATTTCGCTGGCCACTGGTAGGTGACAGGAAGAGAAATAGGTGTACTGGATTAATTGCGTGCGGATATCAAGGATTCTTTGTTTGTTAAATCTCTCGCCATCGAAAACGGTTGTATCCAGAAAGTTTACTTCTTTGTCTGAGATTAATGTTTGTTTGCAAGGACAATAAAATCTTCTATCTCCTTTTTCTCAACACTCTACAGTGAAAAAATGTCATCGATGTATCTTTTCCACTGGAGTGGATTTGATTTAATATTTCTGTCTCGACCGCGGAATATTGTCACCAGATTTAATGTAAACAAACAGACACGCGTACGTTGGTCCCCAAGGCTTAAAACCGGTTTGGTGAGATATCCGATCCACAAATCGCATGGAAATGAGGTTGTGTACTTGAGTGCCCAGAGGTTTTTATTTTTTCTCGGCGCCTTGCGCCTCGTAGTCCCGGCTTCGCCGCTCAAACTCGCCGTTTTCACTAAAAAATAAAAACCTCTGGCACCCAGGGTACGTTAGAAGGTACTTAGCTTCCAGATAAAACAGAAATAACAACATAGACCAGAATTTTCCTTTGACACGATTTAAACATTCTCTGGCTTTGAGATAAGCATTATACAACCCCACAGCGGCTTTATATTACATTAAAGATACCATAACTGTATACACAATATGCTGGTAAAATGATGGCTCACCTTTATTAATAGCTTGAATCCTAGATATACTGTTTAATTTCCTTCTCTTCCTTCGATACAATGAAGTTGCTCCGATATTCTGTACACAACTGATCATGAACCACGGCACACTTCGTTTTCAGTTAACAGCTGTCGTAGGATACTCAGTTATAAGTCAAGTTCAGTAAATCAATGCTATTTCGGTGCTATTTCTGGCCTTCAGTTCTGACAAGTTCTTTCTGAGACAAGCAAAGAGCGCCCGGACCTTTTGCCCATCGCGAGTGCGAGTACGTACTGCTAATGTATGTATATCACTTCGTGTCTGTTTGTTTGCAAGTGAGTGCAAATATATTCACGATAAATAAAGCACGGCGGTGTAAAATTTGAAACAGACAAACAAACATTTTCTCCACACTTCAAAACAAAATGGCGGAGCAAAGCAAACTCTCTTCGGAGGTATTATACGGTCCAAATTATGGGTAGGTAACCATGCAAACTAACCATGGAGTACGCATGTGCAGAATGTGACCCGCAAGTGTGGGACCAATTCAAAATGGCGGACCGTAGTCGACTAGGTTCCGTTTAATATTATAATAGCAGAAAGCGATACGACTTTTCTCAATTGAGGGCAAAAGACAAGTCAAAGATGAGGAAACAGACTTCACGCACACGTGAAGTGCAAGGTCATTTGTCATCGGACTCCGACGATGGAGGACTTGACGTTTTGCACTGACTTTGCTATGGAGCCGGATGACACGAACGTTCAAGAACCCATGCTGCAACCACAGCGATCATACGACCGTCTTCATTCTACACAAGGAAGTTCTTCTTCAGTTCTTGATGAATATGTTTTACTTCTGTGCAGATATGAGACAGTTACAATAATTGACTTTAAAACATTTACCCTTCCCGAGTTTAATAGCAGTCAGCACAAGCTTCAGGTAAGGAATTTAACTCGTCATGTATCATTAGTGGATTTTTATCATCATTTTTAAAGATTTAATTGTACTTCTGCTCTGACAAATGGTGTCTCGTCCATATCTTTTCCATGTGAGGTGTTTGGAGCTGTTTCTGGTCATGTTTAGTACCAGGCTAGTTTAGACTAACAAGAGGGGTATAATAAGAACAATGTGTATATACAGGAAGGTTATCTTGATAGAGCAATAGGAAGATTAGAGACAAAGTTGCAGTTTGTGTGGTGTATGCCAACGGTCAATCCTGTGGATTTCGTATCACGTTGTGCCAGTTATACCGACACACAACAGCAGTATCATTGTCTTTGCAAGCAACCTGTACTGTAAATGATATGGTTGCCGAAATGTAGCAAAATTAGAAAAAAATATATTTCCATTCGATAAAATATATTTTCATTCGATAAATAATATATTTTCATTCGATAAAATATATTCATCGATAATATATTTTCATTCGATAAAATATATTTTCATTCGATAATATATTTTCATTCGATAAAATATTTTAATTCGATAAAAAAATTCGTTCGATAAAAAAAAATATTTTCATTCGATAAAATCACGTGGTATCATAAGGCCTGGTCACTTGGCTTAAACATGGCGAGGGATGAAGATGATTCCCTAAGCGAATCCCTGTGGGTAGACTTCTTTGTAGGGGGCTTGTCCCCCTACTCAACATCTGCGAGTGCAATAGTTCGAATGTTAACTTGGACTTTCCCTCAGCAGCAGTGTTATTCAATCAGTTGGACATGACGTTATCGGTTCTTAGAAGTGTTTCAGACGCTGTTGTAAATATGGCGAATTTTGACCAGTTCCAAGAACTTTGTTCATGCTTTTCTGAAATTCACTTGTATTGGTGGAATAGGATGGCTGAAATTGGAAGGAGAACCACAAGCATGGCCGATATGGGTCCGCGTTCTGTCGCCGTCAGTGGAGCAGGAAGACCACGATTTGTAATTGCACAGGAACTTTTGGAAAACTTGAGAAGTTTTGGAGTACGGATTAAACTGTGGAAGCGTGATATGTATCCTCTTATGATAGTGTGATTAGTGTCTAGTTCATCGTCATTTATATCAGACCACCTTCCACAGTTTAATCCGTACTCCACCACTCTCCGATGAATGGTCCATCGGGAAACGTGCAGCATGCGAGCTATTTGTATCCAAGTGCAAACTAGGCTTCTCAAGTTTTCCAAAAGTTCCTGTGCAATTACAAATCGTGGTCTTCCTGCCCCACTGACGGCGACAGAACGCGGACCCATATCGGCCATGCTTGTGGTTCTCCTTCCAATTTCAGCCATCCTATTCCACCAATACAAGTGAATTTCAGAAAAGCATGAACAAAGTTCTTGGAACACTTCTAAGAACTGATAACATCATGTCCAACTGATTGAATAACACTGCTGCTGAGGGAAAGTCCAAGTTAACATTCGAACTATTGCACTCGCAGATGTTGAGTAGGGGGACAAGCCCTGAAAAAAGTCTACCCACAGGGATTCGCTGAGGGAATCATCTTCGTCCGTCGCCATGTTTAAGCCAAGTGACCAGGCCTTATGATATCACATGATTTTATCGAATGAAAATATTTTTTTTATCGAACGAATTTTTTTATCGAATGAAAATATTTTATCGAATGAAAATATATTATCGAATGAAAATATATTTTATCAAATGAAAATATATTATTTATCGAATGAAAAAAAATTTTATCGAATGAAAATATATTTTATCGAATGAAAATATATTATTTATCGAATGAAAATGTATTATTTATCGAATGAAAATATATTTTATCGAATTAAAATAAACTTTATCGAATGAAAATATATTTTATCGAATGAAAATATATTTTTTTCGAATTTTGCTACATTTCGGCAACCATAAAATGTGCCCTACGTGACGATACCACAGACATGTAACGGCGTGAAAGTATAAAATGTATGCTTTAACACAGTTCCACTTTACTGACTGACAGAATTTAATCTTTTTATTTAGCAAAAATTACTCCCAATTGAGATGTTGTTCAATTTTTCAAATTTTGTTGTTGTTGTTGTTTTGACAGGATGTTCAACTTCTTACAACGTTTCTGTATCAGAGATGGACGCTGTAAATACTCAAGTGGTAGAGCAAAGGAATTCTGTAATGCAAAGAATAAAGGGCCCACTGTCTTGCATGAATGAGTAAAACTTTCTACTTCACTGCAAATTCTATCTCTGGTATAGAAACAGAAAACTCATTCAGGGATTGTCAACATAGTTATGTTCGCGAAAAGAAACACGTTTTGTTTTTTTTGAAGCTGCAAAAAGAATCATCGCTACATCACAAAATGTAACACTGACGCAAAATGTAGCACAAGTCAGTAAGAGAAGTCAAAGTACTAAACCAGAGGTCTACAGTTAAAATGTGCATGGCACGTGAATTAAAGTGTATTAAAGGCACATTACAGAATTTTATCACAAGGCCATGTACAAAATTTGGTCATATGTTAACCACGAAAATGTAAATACAAATTTAAGAAGAAACTTCCGTGGTCGTAGTTCGCTCAATAAAGATTTTAATTTGTGCGTAGGAATGATTAAAGACAGTTTTATCAAGGCAATTCCGTGTAACGAGTCCCCTCAATGGAGAGCTCGGTTAATTTGTGTGTGCTTATCCCATTTAAGTCAGCGTTGCTAAAAATAAATTCTCAGAAAGGCTTGTTATGTGCCATGGTTAAACTATGGCCAAAAGTTGGGTATATGTTAACCACTAAGGACAGAAGATAGTTTTAGGAAGACAAATCCGTGCAACGAGTCCGCTTTATAAATACTTCAGTTTATTTGTGTAATTATTCCTTTTGAGTCCATGTAGATACAGAATAATTCTCGGAGGAGGTTGTAAAGTGCCATGGTTAAACTATGGCCAAAAGTTGGGTATATGATAACCATTAAGGACAGACGATAGTTAAAGGAAGACCAATCCGTGCAACGAGTCCGTTTTATAAATAGTTCTGTTTATTTGTGAGTAATTATTCCATTTGAGTCCATCTAGCTACAGAATAATTCTCGAAAAAGGTTGGAAAGTGCCATGGTTAAACTATGGCCAAAAGTTGGGTATATGTTAACCACTAAGGACAGAAGATAGTTTTAGGATGACAAGTACGTGCAACGAGTCCGACTTTTAAATACTTCCCTGGTTTATTTGTGTGTAATTATCCCATTTGAGTCCATCTAGCTACCGAATAATGCTCGGAAAAGGTTGTAAAGTGCCATGGTTAAACTATGGCCAAAAGTTGGGTATATGTTAACCGCAAAAGGACAGAAGATACTTTAAGGAAGACAATTCCGTGCAACGAGTCCGCTTTATAAATAGTTCAGTTTATTTGTGCGTGTAATTATCCCATTTGAGTCCATCTAGCTACAGAATAATTATCGGAAAAGGTCGGAAAGTGCCATGGTTAAACTATGGCCAAAAGTTGGGTATATGTTAACCACTAAGGACAGAAGATAGTTTTAGGAAGACAAATCCGTGCAACGAGTCCGCTTTATAAATACTTCACTTTATTTGTGTGTGATTATCCCTTTTGAGTCCATCTAGCTACAGAATAATTCTCCAAAAAGATTGTAAAGTGCCATGGTTAAACTATTGCCAAAAGTTGGGTATATGTTAACCATTAAGGACAGATATAGTTTTAGGAAGACAAATCCGTGCAACGAGTCCGCTTCATAAATACTTCAGTTTATTTTAATGTAATTATCCCATTTGAGTCCATAGATAGGTAGATAGATAGATAGAAACTTTATTTAAGTGTCAAAAGACCTTATAGCCTGGGTAAACCCATACTAATTTGGGGACACATAAAAATATTAAAAAAAGTATAAAATATCTAATATTAATCTAAAACCTAAAATATATTTAATATTTAAAATTTATGTAAAGCTAACAATCTATTAATTGATAATAAAAGCTAAAATTTATAAAAAAAAAAGAAAATGATAAAATTGTATTGTTATGATGAGCAGAGGGTACAATCCTTGCAACCATCATCTATTAACAGAGTTATGTCGTATTTACGAATCTTTCCCCATAACCTTGGGCCTAGATAGCTTAAAGAGTGTTTACCATGCGTTATTGTATTGTACCTAGGAATTGAGAAATCTGATTGCCTTAAGTTGTAGGAAGAAGTGTGGTTATTAAAAATATTACAAATATTAGTGGGGCATAATTTATGCTTAACTTTGTACATTAGGATGCAGATATCCTGCAAGCGCCTGTTCATCAGCGTTGGCAACTCGGCCCTCTCAAGTAGCTGAGTATAACTTGCATGCTTGTCCCTATACACCGCCCTTAGTCCTCTTTCTTGCAATCTTTCTAGTTTTCGCGAGTCACTGGATCTACAAAAATGCCAGACTAAGTGGCAATACGTAAGATACGGCAGAACTGCTGATTTAAATAGTACTAGCTTTGCCTTTGTTGGAATTAAGTTTCTAAGTCTCATGAGAACGCCGATCCTTTGACTTGCCTTATTGCAAATTGAGCTTATGTGATCAGTAAAGTTAAGTTTGGAATCTATTGTAACACCTATAAGGTTAAGAGTTTCTGCTGCTTTGATTTCCTCATTGTTTACATAGATTGCACGTGCCGCACTGTTTTCATCCCGACTGTAACCAATGTTCATAGTTTGATATTTCTTGAGGTTCCCCGCCAGAAAATTAGAAACATACCACTTGGTAGCTATATTCGCACTATCCCTAAGCTTGGATGTAACGATAGACTGGTCACGTCCGGTGTGGTAGATTTGGTGGTCGTCTGCATACATTGATATGTTCTTCGTTATGCAGTAAGACAGATCGTTTTGGAAAATGTTCCATAGCAACGGGCCTAGGGCGGAGCCCTGTGGACAGCCTCGGTTGACCAGCCTACATGAGCTTGCATGACTACCAATTTTCACACGGTTTTTCCTATCACACAGATAGCTATTTAAAAGATGTAATGCGCTGTCCTGGAAACCATATGCTCTGAGCTTGCTGAGCAGTAAAGGTGGATACAATGAGTCGAAAGCCTTTGACATGTCAGTTGATAGGATGCTTACAGCTAATCTGTTATCCCTCGCCTTTCTCCATCCCTCCACTAGCTACAGAATAATTCTCGGAAAAGGTTGTAAAGTGCCATGGTTAACTATGGCCAAAAGTTGGGTATATGTTAACCATTAAGGACAGACGATAGTTTAAGGAAGACAAATCCGTGCAACGAGTCTGCTTTATAAATACTTCAGTTTATTTTTGTGTGATTATCCCATTTGAGTCCATGTTGCTACAGAATAATTATCGGAAAAGGTTGTAAAGTGCCATGGTTAAACTATGGCAAAATGTTGGGTATATGTTAACCACTAAGTACAGACGATAGTTTAAGGAAGACAAATCCGTGTAACGAGTCCGCTAAATAGTTCAGCTTATTTGTGTGTGATTATCCCATTTGAGTCCATGTAGCTGTGAAGAGATTTAAATATACTATGGTTAAACTATGGCCAAAAGTTGGGTGACTTGGGTGTATGTTAACCACGAGTTTTATAAAGTTATACTGTTTTATAAAGACAATTCTGCGTAACGAGTTCGTTTAATAAGATTACAGTTTATTTGTGTGTGATTATTCCATTTGAGTCCGTGTAGCTAAAATGTACGTTACCGTACACGACATTAATTCGCGTGAAATCTTTCATTTTTCCATTCCTGTTCAAATGAAAGGAAATTCTTATATGGCTTCGGAGAGGACATATTTTTCGGCTTGATCCCGATTTTCGGGGTTGTTTACGTTCCGATACCGCAGATGCCGAAGCAACTTCGTTTTTTCGTCGTACACAAACAAAGCAAATTGATGGCTCCCGGTAAATAGTATATCCGCCAACGACTAGCACTGAGCATTTTTTTTTTAAGCCAACTACCTGAACATAACATTCTTCATAGAAGTACCTAGGTTGCTGTGGTTAAAATATACCCAAATTTTGGGCAAAAACCAACCATGGCGCATTGGAAGCATTTATTCTGCGGCATTCTGTTAAACCGACGCATTTTGTAATGAGGGTTGCGGCATTTTGTAATAACTTTCACGTTTTGTAATAAATGGAGGCTACGCATATTGTAATCAGTGTGGCAGCATTGTAATAATCGTTCGTCTAGGCAATTTGTAAGAACGTCATGACGCAAATTGCAACTTTTTTGTCAAATAGAAAGTAACTCTGTAAATGGGCATTTAATCTTTTCCTCTTGTGAATCATGTTTTTTTTTATCTAGAAATTAAAAGGGGTTGGGGTAGCCGCCCCCTCCCACCCGCTAAATCTAACAATTTAGAAGTAATCTAGAAGTAATTTAGAAGTAATTTCTTCCCTACCGTTAATTAAGCTTATTAGCGAGTAACTGACAGAGTTAAACATAACAGGAAAGACTGCACACCCAGGACACCGTTTTCATAAACTTGTGGTCTGGGATTTAGCTTTATTTAAATCTAAGAGGACCATCACAACTTTCACTAATAAAAAAGCTTAATTTACAGTTTCTTTAGGTACTCTCCTCGCCAATGATTGAGTGGTAGTATTTGCAATATTTGTTTTTTTCTTCTGGCAAAAATACAATTATTCCAATTTGCGTCAGAACGTTGTTACAAATTGCGTAGACTAACGATTAGTAATAAATGTGGCAACCCTGACTACAAAACGCGTAGCCTCCATTTGTAACAAAATGCCGCAACCTTGATAAAAAAATGTTACCAAATGCCTCGTTATTACAAAATGCAGCAGAACACCATTCTAACCATTATTCTGTGGTTATCTGGACTCGGGTGGGATAACCACGCACAAAGAAACTTTAGTACCCAAACTTGCTACACGGATTTTCTTCATAAAGCTACATGTATCTTTCTGTTCTTCGTGGTTAACATATGCCCAAATTTTGGCCATCGTTTAACTATGGCACTTTGCAACCTTTTCCGAGAATTATTCTGTAGCTACATGGATTCAATTGGGATAATTACACACAAATAAACTGAACTATTTATAAAGCGGACTCGCTGCACGGATTTGTCTTCCCAAAACTAGCTTCCTGTCCTTCGTGGTTAACATATACCCAAATTTTGGCCATCGTTTAACCATAGCACTTTCCAACCTTTTCCGAGAATTATTCTGTAGCTAGATGTACTGAAATGGGATAATTGCACACAAATAAACTGAACTATTTATAAAGCGGACTCGTTGCACGGATTTGTCTTCCAAAAACTATTATATATCTTAGAAGAGCCACTCGGGCTACACCCTCGTGGCCTTCTATCTATGCTCGAGGCACTATATTCCTTAGAACAGTCGCGTTCATTGTCTAACCCTTACATAAAATTTTCGTTGTGTTTATATGTGAAGGCGGGCTGGCCCGCTTGCCGAGATCTCTGTTCTAGAACCGATATCTCGGCAAGCGGGCCAGCCCGCCCTCTCATATAAACACAACGAAAATTTTGTCACACTGTTTTGTGAGGAAATAAGGCATGAGTCGAGCCAGCCCGGTAAAGCGGACCAGCCCACCTAACCGGGCTGGAAAACCTCATATAAACAGGCTCTGAACCTTGTTCGTGTTTCTATTATTCGCACTTCTTACATGGATCAATCTTCATAAAACTTAGGAGAAAATCATCGAGCGCAATTTCTATGAAAGGAGGTAACAAACTAAAGACAAGACAAAAAAAAATGCTAAACTGTCATCAAAGCTCTTGCGCAAGTGAACAACGTCACACTTTTTCAAAAAAAAATGTTTTTTTTTCTTTTTTCCGAAATCAAACAGTGGGTCAACCTATATCATAAAAATAAAAATTAAAAATGGAAGTAAATAGATAAATGGCCTACTCGCTTGTTAATTCAGAAACATGCCTTTGAGGGCATGAAGAGTCATGCGTCGAAACACACAAGTAAACTATCTCATCTTACGACATCATCCTTTATTGGACCCAGTGCCATCTTCTTGAAATGCTGCTGACACTCGGGATTGAGAAACAAAACATTTCTCAAAGACAGCATCTTTGAACGATATAACTTAAGTGCTAAGTTCTAAAACAAAGAAACAACAAGTTCCCTACAACTAGGAATGAAAGGGTTTGCAGGATTAAATTTAAAAAAAACTCTGGTCGACACGCTTGTGTTTCTGACATTAAAGCTGTAGCAGGAAGTAGAACTAATTCACACAACTTCATATTGGTCTTCGTTAAAACAAGAGATTGAATTATCTTAAGGTCAGTGTAGACAGCCCTGAAGGAAATTAATAAATGTATTTTGGTCAATTTCATTAGGCTCGCAATTTTATTTTGCTTTAAATGTTGTTTTTTATTATGGTCTGGAATGTATATGTGGTGAAGTAATGACGCTGTAGAATTACCGAGTTAACAGTCAAACTAGCAGAAATTGCCACTGTCTTCACCGTCGTCGTCATCATCATCATCCACTTCTTCAGTCCAATCCCACCTTCATTTGTTTTAGAATAGTAACTCAAATATTAATGGTGAGTACTGATCATGAGTGACGCTTTCATTGTTGCAGTACAAGTGCATCTAATAATAAAGTGTATTAGTGTATTATCGTTTGTCTCACGATGCAATCACTTGAGATGAAGGTTACGACGTTTCGACTGCTTACTGCTAGTCTTCATCAAGCGATGGGGTCAACTGATTACGCGTCACCAGATATATCGATCCCTCATTATTTTGATTAGAAGCTGCTCTCTCTGCGGTTCGCTGTAGTACCGTTCTCTCGTTGTTGTGTTTATTTGACCGTTGCGATCCACGCTTCAGGAATTTCGATTCCGTTATCCCTGTTGATGTTGTTAGGGTGAAGTCTTATTTTGACAAGAGAGAGCAATAATAATAATACACTTTATTAATGTGCTTCACCACGATGAACAATAACCAACTTTTTCACGAAGTGCACAGTTTTATAAAGACAATTCTGCTTAACAATTTCGTTTAATAAGATTACAGTTTATTTGTGTGTGTGATTATCCCATTTAAGGCCATGTAGCTACAGAATAAATCTCAGAAAAGGTCATCAACTGCCATGGTTAAACGATGGCCAAAAGTTGGGTATATGTTAACCACTAAGGACAGAAGATAGTTTTAGGAAGACAAATACGTGCAACGAGTCCGCTTTATAAATAGTTCAGTTTATTTGTGTGTGATTATCCCATTTGAGTCCATGTAGCTACAGAACGATTCACGGAAAAGGTTGCAAAGTGCCATGGTTAAACGATGGCCAAAATTTGGGCATATGTTAAAGATGAATGTAGCTTTATGAAGAAAATCCGTGCAGCAGGTCTGGGTGCTAAAGTTTCTTTGTGTGTGGTTATCCCACCCGAGTCAAGGTAGCCACAGAATAATGGTTAGAATGGTGTTCTGTGGCATTTTGTAATAACGAGGCATTTGGTAACATTTTTTGATTAGCGTTGCGGCATTTTGTTACAAATGGAGGCTACGCGTTTCGTAGTCAGAGTTGCCACATTTATTAAAATCCCAGACCACAAGTTTATGAGAACTATGTCCTGGGTGTGCAGTCTTTCCCGTTATGTCTAACTCTGTCAGTTACTCGCTAATAAGCATAATTAACGGTAGGGAGGAAATTACTTCTAAATTACTTCTAGATTACTTCTAAATTATTTGATTTAGGGGGGGGGGGGGGGCTACCCCAACCCCTTTTAATTTCTAGATAAAAAAAAAAACATTATTCACAAGAGGAAAGGATTAAATGCCCATTTTACAGAGTCACTTTCTATTTGACAAAAAAGTTGCAATTTGCGTCATGACGTTCTTACAAATTGCCCAGACGAACGATTATTACAATGCTGCCAAACTGATTACAAAATGCGTAGCCTCCATTTATTATAAAACGTGAAAGTTATTACAAAATGCCGCAACCCTCATTACAAAATGCGTCGGTTTAACAGAATGCCGCAAAATAAATGCTTTCAATGCGCCATGGTTAGAATGTTATGTTCAGGTAGTTGGCTTAAAAAAAATGCTGAGTGGTAGTCGTTGGCGGATATACCATTTACCGGGAGCCATCAGTTTGCTTTGTTTGTGTACCGTGGGACGAAAAAACGAAGTTGCTCTCATAAACTTCGGCATCTGCGGTATCGGAACGTAAACAAGCCCGAAAATCGGGATCACTAGCCGAAAAACATGTCCTCTCCGAAGCCATCTAAAAATTTCCTTACATTTGAACAGGAATGGAAAAAGGAAAGATTTTCACGCGAATTAATGTCGTGTACGGTATCTACTAAATCAGGATTAAAGTTACCGTGTGTAGGCGGGTTATAACATTCGGACACTCTTCATACTAATAGCATTAGTCTGAAAGTTACTTTTCAAATTGTAAAGGAGATCTGATGAGAATAGAAAAATCCTAACAAAAGAGGCTTGGTTTTAAGATGCAGAATGTGATATATAGTTGATAATCACACACAAATAACTGAACTAAAATATTAATTTATAAAGCGGACTCGTTACACGGATTTGTCTTCCTAAAACTATCTCTTGTCCTTAGTGGTTAACATATACCCCTCCCTTTGGCCATAGTTTATGTAGCTACATTATCGATACATTTCAAGTCTTTCCGGCTTTCCGGGAACTACACGTAACGTACATTTTAGCTACGCGGACTCAAATGGAATAATCACACACAAATAAACTGTAACTCGTTACGCAGAATTGTCTTTATAAAACTATAACTTTATAAAACTCGTGGTTAGCATATACCCAACTTTTGGCCATAGTTTAACCATAGTACATTTAAATCTCTTCCGAGAGTTATTCTGTAGCTACATGCATATGGACTCAAATGGGATAATCACACACAAATAAACTGAACTATTTAGCGAACTCGTTGCACTGAAGGATTTGTCTTCCTTAAACTATCGTTTGCCCTTAGTGGTTAACATATACCCAACTTTTGGGCATAGTTTAACCATGACAATTTTCAACCTTTTCCGAGAATTATTCTGTAGCTAGATGGACTCAAACTGAAATGGGATAATAATACACAAATAAACTGAATTATTTATAAAGCGGACTCCTTGCACGGATTTGTCTTCCTTAAAGTATCTTCTGTCCTTTGGCGGTTAACATATACCCAACTGTGGCTACCTTGACTCGGGTGGGATAACCAAACACAAAGAAACTTTAATACCCAGACTTGCTGCACGGATTTTCTTCATAAAGCTACATTCATCTTTCTGTTTTCGTGGTTAACATATGCCCAAATTTTGGCCATCGTTTAACCATGGCACTTTACAACCTCCTCCGAGAATTATTGTCTATCTACATGGACTCAAAAGGAATAATTACTCACAAATAAACAGAACTATTTATAAAGCGGACTCGTTGCACGCATTTGTCTTCCTAAAACTGTCTTCTGTCCTTAATGGTTAACATATACCCAACTTTTGGCCATAGTTTAACCATGGCACTTTCCGACTTTTTCCGATAATTATTTTGTAGCTAGATGGACTCAAATGGGATAATTACACACAAATAAATTGAACTATTTATAAAGCGGACTCGTTGCACGGAATTGTCTTCCTTAAAGTATCTTCTGTCCTTTGGCGGTTACCATATACCCAACTTTTGGCCATAGTTTAACCATGGCACTTTACAACCTCCTCCGAGAATTATTCTGTAGCTACATGGACTCAAAAGGAATAATTACACAAATAAACTGAAGTATTTATAAAGCGGACTCGTTGCACGGATTTGTCTTCCTAAAACAATCTTCTGTCCTTAGTGGTTAGCATATACCCAACTTTTGGCCATAGTTTAACCATGGCACATAACAAGCCTTTCTGAGAATTAATTTTTAGCAACGCTGACTTAAATGGGATAAGCACACACAAATTAACTGAGCTCTCCATTGAGGGGACTCGTTACACGGAATTGTCTTGTTAAAACTGTCTTTAATCATTCCTACGCACAAATTAAAATCTTTATTGAGCAAACTACGACCACGGAAGTTTCTTCTTAAATTTGTATTTACATTTTAAATTTTGTACATGGCCTTCTGATAAAATTCTGTAATGTGCCTTTAATACACTTTAATTCACGTGCCATGCACATTTTTAACTGTAGACCTCTGGTTTAGTACTTTGACTTCTCTTACTGACTTGTGCTACATTTTGCGTCAGTGTTCGTTTTGTGTCAGTGTTACATTTTGTGATGTAGCGATGATTCTTTTTGCAGCTTCAAAAAAAACAAAACGTGTTTCTTTTCGCGAACATAACTATGTTGACAATCCCTGAATGAGTTTTCTGTTTCTATACCAGAGATATAATTTGCAGTGAAGTAGAAAGTTTAACTCATTCATATGCAAGACAGTGGGCCCTTTATTCTTTGCATTACAGAATTCCTTTGCTCTGCCACTTGAGTATTTACAGCGTCCATCTCTGATACAGAAGCGTTGTAAGCAGTTGAATATCCTGTCAAAACAACAACCACAACAAAATTTAAAAAGTTGAACAAGATCTCAATTGGGAGTAATTTTTGCTAAATAAAAAGATTAAATTCTGTCAGTCAGTAAAGTGGAACTGTGTTAAAGCATACATTTTATACTTTGTCTCTAATCTTCCTATTGCTTTATCAAGATAACCTTCCTGTATATAGACATTGTTCTTATTATACCCCTCTTGTTAGTCTAAACTAGCCTGGTACTAAACATGACCAGAAAGAATTCCAAACACCTCACATGGAACAGATATGGACGAGACACCATTTGTTAGAGCAGAAGTACAATTAAAACCTTAAAAAATGATGATAAAAATCCACTAATGATACATGACGAGTTAAATTCCTTACCTGAAGCTTGTGCTGACTGCTATTAAACTCGGGAAGGGTAAATGTTTTAAAGTCAATTATTGTAACTGTCTCATATCTGCACAGAAGTAAAACATATTCATCAAGAACTGAAGAAGAACTTCCTTGTGTAGAATGAAGAGGGTCGTATGATCGCTGTGGTTGCAGCATGGCTTCTTGAACGTTCGTGTCATCCGGCTCCATAGCAAAATCAGTGCAAAACGTCAAGTCCTCCGTCGTCGGAGTCCGATGATAAATGACCTTGCACTTCACGTGTGCGTGAAGTCTGTTTCCTCATCTTTGACTTGTCTTTTGCCCTCAATTGAGAAAAGTCGTATCGCTTTCTCCTATTATAATAAAGGGAACCTAGTCGACTACGGTCCGCCATTTTGAATTGGTCCCACACTTTGTGCGGAGCACATTCTGCACATGCGTACTCCATGGTTAGTTTGCATGGTTACCTACCCATATTTTGGGCCGTATAATACCTCCTCTTCGACGAGGTGGTCACGTGATCTTACTTTCCAAGCTAGTTCCCAGTGTTTCTCGGGTGTAATCCGGACAGCTGGACAGCGGGACAGCCGGACAGCCGGACAGACACCACGGCACGATGGCAATAACGCGATGACTTCGTCATCGCTTAAAAATGAAAGATGGACAGGTTCTTCTCGCGCCCGAGTTGTAGTCCCTAGTGTCACAGGTTTTTTTCTTGTATTAATTGACGTTCTTTAACTATTTTTAAAACTGCCGTTCTTATCAATCATCCTGCGACAAAATCCTTTTATACGTTTTTGTTTCTCAAAGTTTTTAGTAACAATTTTCGAAAAAGGAAACAGTTACTGTAAATAAAAGCAACATTTTATAGAAGGATAATGCATTTTCCAGCTGACTGATGGTCGAGCATGTTCTAAACGCGGCAATCGAAAATAAAACTACACTAAATAATTTTAAAATGTACGAATCGCCCATTCCTCGACAAATTGTTGATGGGCATCAGGAAAGTCGAAAGCGGAAACAGTTTCGATCATATAGAGACATCACAGAAAGACCACAGACAACCGCACAGAGAAAGGCAGGAAGACAAAATTGTGTCAACTTAATATTGTTGCTCTCGACAACAGAAAACGGAATATTAATAACAACTCAGACGAGACGAATTATGGATATTTTCATTCAAAAGACAATGCTTTAGAGTCAGTTTCAGCGATATCAAACGCTGTAAACTGATTCACTTGCGTTATTTCTTTAGTTTATGTCCATGATCAGTTCTTTTTTATTACGCGAGTTAACCAAGATTATTTTAAAAGGCTGCCGGCCTCTAATAACAAACCCCTTTTTCGTTCTTGCGAAATGTACACAACCACTAAAGTCACTTTTATCGGCCGGGAAATATTTCAACCGCTGTCGAGCTTCGCTTCAAAATGAAAACTTCATCTTTGGAATATATCGTCAAGGGGAAAACATAACGTGTCTTTATTGTAAAAACACTGCGGTTGTCTTTTCTATAATCAAAACCATTATTCGCTCTTTGTGACGCAAAACGTGTTAATTGAAGGGTCCCCAATCTTGCATACTTTTAGAATATCTAAAATAAACATTTCAAACGAGATCAACGCACGAGCCATTCATTGTGGAAAGGTTCACAGGGCAAATGCTAAATACGATCGTGAGTTTGTTTGCATTCCTCTTTCGTCAAAAAGAATCTTTTTCTCGCTTTTTTCGCACGAAATTGAAAATTCTGGCATTGCGGAAAATTTCCGGTGGTTTTACATAATAAAAGCTTCAATCACGTGTGTCATTGTTCTCTGGCATTTGATTGGCAGTTGGACGAACGGCGAGATATCCTATTGTTAGCCGTCAATTCATTTCTGCTGGGAGAGCAAGTCTGGGCTTCACTTCATAAGTGGTAAGGATTTTTAGATCTTCTTTATTGCACCTTTTCCCTCTTACAACGCTATGAAATTCACCTAGACAGAAAGCCAAAGAATTTCCCTTCCGTTTTCAAACGAATTTTGCAGTCTTTTCGGGGCTTTTAGCTGATTTTAAAAGTAAGTTTTATGTCAAAGTCCTTTCATGCAAAGCCATGACTGGTTTTAAGGGTGTCATATATTAATCCTGTTAAAACGGCCTAGTTCGGTTCCACATCTTTTTGAAAACCAGAAGGAAGAATTCTCCAAGGTCTCTTCTGTCATTGAAGTTTATTTTTGAAGAGAAAAGAGCGAAAACAGGCGTTTAAAACTTGGTTGAAACCAAGATGGAAGACAAGGAAACCAACAAAACAAGAATTTACATGGAAGCGAGGTCAAGTATTTCACACACAGGAACACTGTACGGTTTGAGTTTTTGTCGCCGTGAATAACACACCAAAACCCCTAAAAACCCACTCCTTACAAGCTTGTAACAAACTAAGAACAACTACAAGAAAGCAGTCGTAAATAGATTGCACAATGACCCGTTGTTCCCCGCAACACGTGATGTGGCACGCGTGATGCGGGTGACAAGTTGGTTCCAAGGTACGGAACTTGATATTGTGTACGGGTTATTGTGCAATCTATTTACGACTGCTTTCTTGTAGTTGTTCTTATTTTGTTACAAGCTACACTAAGTTGCTCTGAGTTGTTCTGAGTTACTCTGAGTTGCTCAGAGTTGCGCACCCAATTGCTCTAAGTTGCTCTGAGTTGCTCTGAGTTACTCTGAATTGCTCAAAGTTACTCTGAGTTGCGCACTCAATTACTCTGAGTTGCTCTCTCTTGTGCTCTGAATTTCTCTGAGTTATAGTGAGCTTGCAGGACCCCCTAATGTAGATGTAGATGTAGATAAACCAAGATGGTGGGTGGGCGCGAAGATACAAGGGCCCTTGGGCTCCCGAAGCCGTTTACATGGAGGCAGGATTATCCTAGCGTCCTTTGCCTGATACAGAGATATCAAGCAAAACAGACGTCAGTACACCTGCAGAGGCGTCCAAGAAAAGAGACCTCAATACATCCCAATCAAAGTCTACAAAAAATGTCAAGAAAACTGCCTGCGACACCTGTGACTACAGTGGAATGTATCGTGCAGATTATCAATGTCTTTAAGGTTACTTCTTGGTGGCGAGTGAAATACGAGAATATTAACTTTGAGGCATATTTTAGTTTTGACAATTGACATGGAGCTTGTTTGAATATCAAGTAATAGAAACTGTGATCTTTGTATTAAAGAGTGTTTTAAACCAAGATAAAGTTGATCTCCAAATGTTTTCTCACAAAAAAAGAACTAGTAGATTGAATTCTGACGAATTATGCGCATTGGGAACTATAGTAGTCAATGACCATTGATACGAACCAATGTTAATGAGATACCACAGCATTTTATTCATGAGAAAAACCCTACTTAATGTATACCACAGCACGTTAATGAGATTTCACAGCATTTTATTTATGAGAATAATAGCTCATGACATTAATCTATTCCAGCGCAAATTAATGAGATTCCACTTCACGTTAATTTATTCCACCGCACGTTAATGAGATTCCACAGCATTTTATTCATGAGTTCAAGACAATAGACTATGACATCACTGGCGTTAATGTATTCCCCTTCAAAATAATGACATTCCCCTTCAAAAAGAGGTTAATTCCATGCGCCCTATACTACTAATGAAACTACAGCTGAGAAATGCAGCCATCAGGACAAACTGTAAACTCAACAGTTTGCTATGATGAACCAAGGTTTGTAGAATCATATTTTCGTTAGTTGGGAAAAGATTTGAGAGTACTTACAGCTATTCCCATGCAGCAAGTCTCCAATGTAAGCCTGCTCAATTCAGACGCCACGAAGAACGAAACATTCGTGATTATGGACTTAATTACTGTCACTTTGAGAAAAAATCAAACCTAGGACTAGACTTCAAAGTAAATTGTAGAACTGTCAACAAAACATCAAGGTATCGATCGCGAGCAAGTGAGCTAATTATATCGTCATGTTTTTTTTTCTCGTAAATTCAGCAACAAGTCGTTCAATTCAAGCGACGAAACCCGATAAAAAAATCCATGGCTCAAAACATCGCTGGCAGTGGTTTCAAATACGATTATCTTTGTAAAACTTACTCAACTTTTGGAAAAAAAAGTCTCAGTGCATTGTAATTAAAGAGAATAAGCTTACTTCCAGACATCTTTTAGCGCTAAGAAGAAAACAACCGTGAATAATAAGAGCGAATGTGATGCAAAAATTCAACATAATAAAGCTCACCATTCCGCCTTCTAACAATACATTATGAGGGGCGGATCCAGGAAATCTATAAAGAGGGGGCCGGAGCAATTTTTATAGTGACAATATGGGCGCGTTAGCGCCCATCAGGAGCGCCGAAGGCGTGACAATCTAGGGGGGTTCGGGGGTATGCCCCCTGGAAAAATTTTGATAATTGGAGTACTCGGAGATGCAATCTGGTGCATTCTGGACGCCTAAATTTATCAATTGCTGGATTCCATATTGAACAAGAAATGCTGAAGTATTTAATAAAATACAGGTGTGGTTGTCAAAGAAGTACAATAAACACTTTTAAAATGATGCCTGTTTTGATGAATGACATGACCTTTTCCAACTTAACAATAATATTAAATCAAACATGAGCCACAGCAATTGCGGCGAGAGCGCAACCTCGCGCCAAAGCAGCAACATTTCCCCCCGGAAAATTGATGCTATATTGTGTACATTCTGGGAACATTTGTGACCAAAAATGAAGACTTCGGATGACAGATTTTAAGATAATTTTTCAAAAACAAATTAAACAAACGAAATATCCCGTGGAAATGACTTTAAGAAGAGTCACTGGAGGGGTTGATTAATGTCATCCTTCTCTGGTTACGCTTGGCATAGTCGTCAACAATTGCACCATAATCTAAAGCTACGTGTTTGTGAACAAAGAGCAGCAACAGTGCGTTGAGGCTGTTTTCTCCCATGGTGCTTCTGTAAACATTCTTGAAACTTGTTTAAAAAGGCGGGTTGATTCGAACAACGCTTGATAATGTTCAAATTGATAATAAAGGAAATATATCTCAGGAAACAAAGCAAAAGCTGCAAAATACCATCTGACAGACGTTGCTAACTAAAATATTAAAAAATAATAATAATCCCAGGCAAAAGGGGGGGCCGCGGCCCCCTCGGCCGACCCCTAAATCCGCCCCTGCAAAGGTAAGTTCTGAAGTTCCATAAAAGAGTAAAAAGCGTAAAAGCTTACTAAATCCACGGCAAGGAAGCGAAAACGTTTGCTCGATCGCACAATGTGGTCTGTAGGTGTCCGCGCGTGTACACGCAAAGGTCAGCGGTAATCCTGACTGAGCATGAGTAAATGTCGATCTTGTACAATCCAGATTTTGAATTGCGCGAGTTCACGCGTGGATATTATGAAACTCACGAAGGCCTTCACAAGTGAACAAGCCCGGTGACCCCCATTTTTTGTTTCAATATTTTTCCCTTATGAAGAGGAAAAGTTAGACAAAATTTAAAAAAATTCTGTGGAGGGAATTTTTCACCACTCAGCCTCAAAAGCTAAATAGTAGGTCTGAATGATCCCCACAAATCGTTACCATGGTAACCGTCGATGACGAAATAACAGTCACTTTTGGTCAACAACTAAATGTACATTTTAATTTTACCATAATTTAATTATGACCTTGGCCTGATGTTTTGTTATAATTTTCCAAAGTTTATAAGTCAAAAAGCCGAAAACTGTTACGAGCCACCTTAAAAATGGCCAAAAATAACCCTGTTAACTTGCGGCGCTAGCCAAGAGGATCGCGGCTCTGTGGACGGGAACGGCCGTAGTCATTTTCATGGGAACGAGTTGACTTCGTGTCACTTCCGTCATCGATTCTGTTGCGTCGAACTGTGGTAGAAGTTAAAATGGCCGAGCTAATTTCCAATGATTTACTTACATTATTTAAGCGAGAGTTTTTAGAATGGATCGTGGGAAGTCGAAACAAGCGACTTAACATTCTTATCACCGGTAAATCTGGCGTCGGTAAATCTCGCCTTGTGAATGCACTTGTCGGAACAGTCCTCGCCATGGAAGGGCAAGAGAGAGATTCTTGTACAAACGACGTGACCCCGTACAAAGTTACTATTGCAGGCGTTCAGGTCCATGTCTGGGATTCTCCGGGACTGCAAGATGGCACATGTGATGAAGAACTGTACCTTGCCAACTTGAAGGACGCTGACTCGAAACATGGCTTTGATATTGTCATCTACTGTCTCAAGATGGATGACAGACGGTTTTACCCCGAAGACAAGAAAGCCATCAGCAAGCTGACAGAAGGTTTTGGAAAGGATCTCTGGAAGAAAGCTGTAATTGCCTCAACTTTTGCCAACAAAATCGAGGACCGCTGACGGAGGAGATGAGCTGGCCTACTTTAAGGGCGAGTTAACGCGGTGGAAAACGGAGATCCATAAGAAACTCACTGAGCTTGGCATCGATTCCAAAGTACTCGATACCCTTCCCTTTGTCCCGACTGGAATCTACAAGAAGAGGTTTCGCCTGCCTACCAGTAATAACTGGCTCGCTGAGTTGTGGATAAGCTGCTACTGTGTAATGAATGAATCCGCTGGAGCAGCTTTGTACTTGATCAACAAGCACCGCTTGAGAAATCGGGGCTTGGAGGCCCTAACAGGCGCCATCACGAGTTTCTTGCCCGATTCTTGCCAGAGAGCTGGTCAAGGCAGTGTCGACTCGGAGTACATCGGGTGCGAGATACCTTTGAAATCCTAAAAGTGTGATCAATCAAATAAAACCTACTAGGTAGTACTTTCCTGCGGTTCATCCTGCGGTACTGTTTATTATGCTATACAACGTGGTGCTAACTTAGTTGAGTCTGTGAACATCAAGTCAAATGAAAGATAATCATATAATGCATTTCAAGCGGAGATTCTGAAACATTTGACAAATTTGTGATATGTTCAGGTGATATTGCCCTGGAATGCACGAATGCTCGCGTCACCGTACGCGGATATACTGTAAAATTACTTACCTCTTGTCACATTGAAACACGTACCGATAAAATTAGCGCCTGTGGATCCGTGTGAAGTTGGTGCTTTTCATGGTTCAAGATAACTGGCGTATCCAAGGATGAATGTTTAGGAAAACGCACGGAATGGCGTCGTTTTTTTTTTCTATATCATTTAAGTGCCTTTAAAAGAAACTTTACTGATGAAAGCTAATACAGCTTGACCTTTTCGGTTCAACTGATTTCAGTGGCAGAAAACATGAGAAAATTTTAGGGAAAGGGGCGGGGGGAATAGAGCTTTTTACAGTATAGAAGACAGCCAAAACTGGTTTCAAGTTAGTCCATTTTAGCGGGACTTGACTACAGTATGAATCATGTTAGTCTCTCCACTAGTAATAAGTAATACGTTCATGATAACCGTCACGAATATAGCATCTCCAACGTTTAAGTCTATCGGAATCACATACTAAACTTTCTAAGCTATCCGTTCTGGTGGATCCCGTTGTTCTCTTAGTTCTTGTAGTTTCTGTAGTTCTTGTAGTTCTTGTAGTTCTTGTAGTTCTGTAGTTCTGGTAGTTCTGGCAGTTCTGTAGTTCTGGTAGTTCTTGTAGTTCTGTAGTTCCTGTAGTTCATATAGTTCTTGTAGTTATCGTAGTTCTGGTAGTTATGTAGTTCTGGTAGTTCTGTAGTTTTGGTAGTTCTTGTAGTTCTGTAGTTCCTGTAGTTCATGTAGTTCCTGTACTTATCGTAGTTCTAGTAGTTATGTAGTTCTGTAGTTCTTGTAGTTCTGTCGTTCCTGTAGTTATGGTAGTTCTTGTAGTTCTGTAGTTCTGTAGTTCTGTAGTTCTGTAGTTCCTGTAGTTCATGTAGTTCTTGTAGTTCTCGTAGTTCTGGTAGTTATGTAGTTCTTGTAGTTCTGTAGTTATGGTAGTTCTTGTAGTTCTGTAGTTCATGTAGTTCATGTAGTTCTTGTAGTTATCGTAGTTCTGGTAGTTCTCGTAGTTCTGGTAGTTATGTAGTTCTGGTGGTTCTGTAATTCTTGTAGTTCTTGTAGTTCTGTAGTTCTCGTAGTTCTGTAGTTCTCATAGTTCGGTAGTTCTGTAGTTTGGTAGTTCTTGTAGTTCTGTAGTCCTGTAGCTATTGTAGTTCTCGTAGTTCTGTAGTTCTGTAGTTCTTGTAGTTCTTGTAGTTCTGGTAGTTCGATCTGTAGTTCGGTAGTTCTTGTAGTTCTTGTAGTTTTTGTAGTTCAGTACTCCTGTAGCTATTGTAGTATTCGTAGTTCTTATAGTTTCTGTAGTTCTTGTAGTTATATAGTTCTTGTAGTTCTCAGTGTAGTTCTGTAGTTCTGTAGATCTGTAGTTCTGTAGTTCGGTAGTTCTTGTAGTTCTGTAGTTCTGGACTAGTTCAGTAGTATTCTGTAGTTCCTGTAGTTCTGTAGTTCTGTCGTTAAGTGTAGTTCTTGTAGTTCTGTAGTTCTTGTAGTTCGGTAGGTCTCGTAGTTCTGTAGTTGTGTAGTTCGGTAGTTCTTGTAGTTCTGTAGGTCTTGTACTTCTTGTAGTACGGTAGTTCTCGTAGTTCTCAGTGTAGTTGTGTAGTTCGGTAGTTCTTGTAGTTCAGTAGTTCTTGTAGTTCTGTAGTCCTGTAGTCCTGTAGCTATTGTAGTTCTCGTAGTTCTTGTAGTTCTTGTAGTTCTGTAGTTCTTGTAGTTCTTATAGTTCTGTAGTTCGGTAGTTCTTGTAGTTCTGTAGTTCGGTAGTTCTTGTAGTTCTTGTAGTTCTGTAGTTCTTGTAGTTCTTGTAGTTCTTGTATATCTGTAGTTCGGTAGTTCTTGTAGTTCTGTAGTTCTGTAGTTCTGTAGTTCCGTAGGTCTTGTAGTTCTGCAGTTCTGTAGTTCTGTAGTTCTGTAGTTCTTGTAGTTCTGTAGTTATTGTAGTTCTGTACTTCTTGTAGTTCTGTAGTTCTGTAGTTCTCGTAGTTGTCGTAGTTCTGTCGTTCGGTAGTTCGGTAGTTCTTGTAGTTCTGTAGTTCTTGTAGTTCTTGTAGTTCTGTAGTCCTGTAGCTATTGTAGTTCTCGTAGTTCTTTTAGTTGTGTAGTTAGGGAGTTCTTGTAGTTCTGTAGTTTTGTAGTTCAGTAGGTCTTGTAGTTCTGCAGTTCTGTAGTTCTTGTAGTTCTTGTAGTCCTGTAGCTATTGTAGTTCTCGTAGTTCTTTTAGTTGTGTAGTTAGGTAGTTCTTGTAGTTCTGTAGTTCTGTAGTTCAGTAGGTCTTGTAGTTCTGCAGTTCTGTAGTTCTTGTAGTTCTGTAGTTCTTGTAGTTCTGTAGTTATTGTAGTTCTGCAGTTCTGTAGTTCTGTAGTTCGGTAGTTCTTGTAGTTCTGTAGTCCTGTAGCTATTGTAGTTCTCGTAGTTCTTTTAGTTGTGTAGCTAGGTAGTTCTCTAGTTCTGTAGTTCGGTACTGAGTTCTCGTAGTTCTGTAGTTCGGTAGTTCGGTAGTTCTTGTAGTTCTGTAGTCCTGTAGCTATTGTAGTTCTCGTAGTTCTTTTAGTTGTGTAGTTAGGTAGTTCTTGTAGTTCTGTAGTTCTGTAAGTCGGGAGTTCTGTAGTTCTGTAGTTCTTGTAGTTCTGTAGTTTTTGTAGTTCTGTAGTTATGGTAGTTCTGTAGTTCTTGTAGTTCTGCAGTTCTGTAGTTCTTGTACTTCTGTAGTTCTTGTAGTTCTGCAGTTCTGTAGTTCTGTAGTTCTGTAGTTCTCGTAGTTCTCGTAGTTCGGTTGTTCGGTAGTTCTTGTAGTTCTGTAGTTCTGTAGTTCAGTAGGTCTTGTAGTTCTGCAGTTCTGTAGTTCTTGTAGTTCTGTAGTTCTTGTAGTTCTGTAGTTATTGTAGTTCTGCAGTTCTGTAATTCTGTAGTTCGGTAGTTCTTGTAGTTCTGTAGTCCTGTAGCTATTGTAGTTCTCGTAGTTCTTTTAGTTGTGTAGTTAGGTAGTTCTCTAGTTCTGTAGTTCGGTAGTTCTTGTAGTTCTCGTAGTTCTGTAGTTCGGTAGTTCGGTAGTTCTTGTAGTTCTGTAGTCCTGTAGCTACTGTAGTTCTCGTAGTTCTTTTAGTTGTGTAGTTAGGTAGTTCTTGTAGTTCTGTAGTTCTGTAGGTCGGGAGTTCTGTAGTTCTGTAGTTCTTGTAGTTCTGTAGTTTTTGTAGTTCTGTAGTTCTTGTAGTTCTGTAGTTCTGTAGTTCTGTAGTTCGGTAGGTTTTGTAGTTCTGGAGTTCTGTAGTTCTTGTAGTTCGGTAGTTCAGCTTGTAGTTCTCTAGTTCTTGTAGTTCTTGTAGTTCTGGTAGAAGTACAAGAACTACAGAACTACAAGAACTACGAGGACTACAATAGCTACAGGACTACAGATTTACAAGAACTACAAGAACTACAGAACTACGAGAACTGCAGAACTACAGAACTACCGAACTACCGAACTACAGAACTACAAGAACTACACAACGACAGAACTACAGAACTACAGGAACTACAGAATACTACTGAACTACAAAACTACCAGAACTCGAGAACTACGAAAACTACAGAACTACGAGAACTACAGAACTGCAAGAACTACAGAACTGCAGAACTACAAGACCTACTGAACTACAGAACTACAGAACTACAGAACTACAACAACTACCGAACTACAGAACTACAGAACTACAGAACTGCAGAACTACAAGAACTACAAGAACTACAGAACTACAAGAACTACAGAACTACAAGAACTACCGAACTACAGAACTACAAGAACTACACAACGACAGAACTACAGAACTACAGGAACTACAGAATACTACTGAACTACAAAACTACCAGAACTACAAGAACTACGAAAACTACAGAACTACCGAACTACAGAACTACGAGAACTACAGAACTGCAAGAACTACAGAACTACAAGAACTACCTAACTACAGAACTACAAGAACTACAGAACTACAAGAACTACAAGAACTACAGAACTGCAGAACTACAAGAACTACCGAACTACAAGAACTACAAGAACTACAGAACAACAAGAACTACAATAGCTACAGGACTACAGAACTACAAGAACTACAAGAACTACAGAACTACAAGAAATACCGAAGTACCGAACTACAGAACTACAAGAACTACAGAATTACAAGAACTACAGAACTACCGAACTGCAGAACTACAAGACCTACTGAACTACAGAACTACAGAACTACAAGACCTACCGAACTACAGAACTACAGAACTGCAGAACTAAAAGAACTACAAGAACTACAAGAACTACAAGAACTACAAGAACTACAGAACTACAAGAACTACGAGAACTACAATAGCTACAGGACTACAGAACTACAAGAACTACAGAACTACAAGAACTACCGAACTACCGAACTACAGAACTGCAGAACTACAGAACTACAAGAACTACGAGAACTACAATAGCTACAGGACTACAGAACTACACTGAGAACTGCAAGAACTACAGAACTACAAGAACTACAGAACTGCAGAACTACAAGAACTACCGAACTACAAGAACTACAGAACTACAAGAACTACGAGAACTACAATAGCTACAGGACTACAGAACTACAAGAACTACAATAACTAGTACCGAACTACCGAACTACAGAACTACGAGAACTACAGAACTACAAGGACTACAGAACTACAAGAACTACAGAACTACAAGAACACCGAACTACAGAACTACAAGAACTACAAGAACTACAAGAACTACAGAACTACAAGAACTACAGAACTACAAGAACTACAAGAACTACCGAACTACAAGAACTACAAGAACTACAAGAACTACAAGAACTACAGAACTACAAGAACTACGAGAACTACAATAGCTACAGGACTACAGAACTACAAGAACTACAAGAGCTACAGAACTACAAGAACTACCGAACTACCGAACTACCGAACTACAGAACTACGAGAACTACAGAACTACAATAACTACAGAACTACAAGAACTGCAGAACTACCGAACTACAAGAACTACGAGAAGTGCAATAGCTACAAGACTACAAAACTACAAGAACAACAAGAACTACAGAACTACAAGAACTACCGAACTACACAACTACAGAACTACGAGAACTACCGAACTACAAGAACTACAGAACTACAAGAACTACCGAACTACAGAACTACAAGAACTACACAACGACAGAACTACAGAACTACTGGAACTACAGAATACTACTGAACTACAAAACTACCAGAACTACAAGAACTAGGAAAACTACAGAACTACCGAACTACAGAACTACGAGAACTACAGAACTGCAAAAACTACAGAACTACAAGAACTACAGAACTACAGAACTACAAGAACTACAGAACTACAAGAACTACAAGAACTTCAGAACTACAAGAACTACCGAACTCATCGCCAGAAATGGCGGACATGTTCACCGCGCGTGCGCGAGTTTCAGTGGCAATATGGCCGCCAAACACTAGAAGGCTTTGTATGGCAGAAATAAAACAAAATCAAATTGGCTGGCTTTTAGCTTACCTGGAATATTTGCCGCATTCCGGGTAAATTTATGAACATCTTTTCAAGTGTTTTTGTAAGCTTGATTTTCCCCACAATTGTTACTGGCCCTGCTTTTCAACAAAACATATTTCCGAAGCTTCGCTCATACAATGCTCTCTATTTTAGAAGCCATAAATGCCGATTTTCACTCAAAACGGGATTTCGAGGCACCATAGTTTGTAAAGTGATGGGCGTAGCCAACTTGCCGCAATCGTCTGAGAAGAAGCACCGACTGAACTGACGATCATCGCATTCTCACTTTCTACGATGGTTCCTTCGCCCTGCTTTTTGCTTTCAAAAATCGTTCAGAGCTGTAAAAATCATTTCCACCAACAGTCCACGCTAAAGTCGTGAAGATCGCTGTCTTCGAACTGCGATATTTGGGCACAGAATGCTCCAAATTTTGCTGCAAATCCCTCATTCAAAAGCTAAAGTCTTGTTGTTTTCAACTGTGAGCGAATTATTTCGGTCAGTGGTTTCTATATGGGACTGAATACGCTTTATTTAACACACCATTTTTGTCGCACCGAAGCCGCACCAAACGAATTTGAGCCCGTAGGGTGGAACAGCGGTGTATACTAATGAAGCGACATCGCAGTGTAAGACGCACGAAAATTCGCTGCTCCAATGTCCCTGATTTCTGGCGATGTACAAGAACTACAGAACTACAAGAACTACGAGAACTACAATAGCTACAGGACTACTGAGAACTACAAGAACTACAAGAAATACCGAACTACCGAACTACGAGAACTACAGAACTACAAGAACTACAGAACTACAATAACTACAGAACTACAAGAACTACAGAACTAAAAGAACTACAGAACTGCAGAACTACAAGACCTACTGAACTACAGGACTACAGAACTACAAGAACTACCGAACTACCGAACTACGAGAACTACGAGAACTACAGAACTACAGAACTGCAGAACTACAAGAACTACAGAAGTACAAGAACTACAGAACTGCAGAACTACAAGACCTACTGAACTACAGAACTACAGAACTACAAGAACTACCTAACTACACAACTAAAAGAACTACGAGAACTACAATAGCTGCAGGACTACAGAACTACAAGAACTACAAGAACTACAAGAACTACAGAAACTACAAGAACTAAGAGAACAACGGGATCCACCAGAACGGATAGCTTAGAAAGTTTAGTATGTGATTCCGATAGACTTAAACGTTGGAGATGCTATATTCGTGACGGTTATCATGAACGTATTACCCATTATGGTACAAATAATGTTGTTTCTAGTTCTGGTTTATTCATTGCTTGAATTTATTAGCTGCTCTTTTCTTTCCGAAAATCATACCTGGCCTTATTTCGTACCCAAAACGACATTTATTATATATCTCTCCGAAAACCAGGTGTTAAATTTTCATGTTCGAAGTGACATTTTACTACAGAAAACTCTAGTTTATAGTCTAATTATTTACGAATTTTTTGTAAGATGACCGAGCTCTTCCTAGGGCCAGGTTCAGACGCCGAACTTTTCATGAGCCGAACTTAATTCGAATTTGGACCGACCCAAATTAACAAAAGTACGCCTGTTGATTCAGACGCCAAACTTAATTAGCCGAACTTAATTCAGTTTGAAGAGAAACAAATCGAAAGGTCAGCGATTTTCAGGCAAAGATGTCAGAACACGCACCAGTCGTTATAATAATTTATGCATTAGGTTCGGCTCATGAAAAGTTCGGCGTCTGAATCAAAGCCGTTCCAAAGCCGAAATTCCCGGCTGAGCCAGGCGGAAAGAACGGCTGAGCCGTTCCAAATTCAAATAGACGTTCTTAACTGATTCAGACGCCGAACTTTTCATGTACTTAATTCAAGGTATTAGGTTCGGCTCATGAAAAGTTCGGCGTCTGAACCGGGCCTAACAGCTTTTCCACCAAAACCATTCGTCGGGTGCCCCTGAGAAAATACCGGGCTAAACCCGATAAACAGGAATAACAGAAATAATGGATATTTTTGTAAGTGAAATGATGGGAAGGTGAACCGATTTAAAGACTCGAATAATGAAATCTCGAAGATCAATAGCTCGCCTGTCGATGCTATATAAAATGCGGAATAACTTAACCTATGCTGACAAAAGCATACTTCAGCCAGTTACTTATAAGTCTACTCGTTCCTCTGAGCATGCATACAAGCTCCCAACTGCCAGTTGTGATTATTTCAAATTTTCATTTTACCCCAGAACACTACTTGCTTGGAACCAGCTCCCTAGGGATATTGCATTAAGCAAATCTCTGTTACTTTTCAAGGAAGCAATTTCCAATTTTTATTAATTTATATTTAAGTACTTAGTTAGACAGTCTAAATGCTCATCATTGAGAGATCGGAAGACTTACGTGGTAAATAAATAAATAAATATAAGAGAAAGACTAGTTGTAGTTGTAAAAGACGCCATCAACGAGTCCTTTCACTTTAAACAGTGCCTAATTGCGAAGTAGGAAAAAAAATACCGGGCTGCTATAAGACAAGCAGTAGCTGGCAGTACTAGTACGCCGCAGATGTTTTTTTGGCTGCCGCAGGGTTTCAAAAGAAGTGGCCCCCGTTACTTACGGAACAAGACGCTGTGGGAGCGTATACTTGGGCGTCGTTGTACGCATTAAACATATTGGAAAATAAATGTCTTGGGAATCTGCATGCACGCCGAGTTCAGGGTTTGATGATAGGGAGTATATTCAGCGGCGTACGGGGAAAAATTTAGTCGGGGGGGGGGGGGGGGGGGGAGGGGCTGAACCTCTAGCACTTCTAGCACTCGCTGACATTTTACTTTTCTACCACTTTGAACGATGCGAGAATGAGCTTCTACATCTCGCATTTTTCGCACTTCACACGTCTATACGTACAGTCAACGGCGAACTTAGAATCCTTCAAAATCGCCCAAAATATCACTTTTACGGCAAAAGGACGACAACACACAACAAATAAGGTAATTTAATGTTTATTTAGCGTTGATCAGTACATACATTTGGCGATACGTCGCCATAATATGAAATTTAGCAAGTGAGCGCAAATATATTCACGATAAATAAAGTACGGCGGTGTAAAATTTGAAACAGACTGAGAAGGGCGTTTTCCATTTACAAAATTCCATTCACAAAATTCCATTTACAAAATTCCATTCACAAAATTCCATTTACAAAATTCCATTTACAAAATTCCAAAACTTACAAAATTTACAAAATTCCATTTACAAAATTCCAAAATTTACAAAATTTACAAAATTCCATTTACAAAATTCCATTTACAAAAAGGTGGTCACGTGACCTTATCTTCCAAGGTAGTTCCCAGTGTTTCTCGGGTGTAATCCGGACAGCAGACACCACAGCACACAGCACGACGGCAATAACGCGGTTGTAACGCGATAACTCGGTTGTTTACCATTTACCCAAAAATTCCGGAAATTTCGGTCAGAATGTAAATGGTAAGACAATTTTGGCTCGACCGACCGGACGAAAGTAAACGGAACGTCTTGAAAGGTCGTCCAAAATTTCCAACCGAAATTTCCGGAAATCGGGAAATGTGTATACCATTGTTTGGTTTTATCTACCAGTTCCAGACCCTGCGCCAGTTTTGATGCGTAAGCGTGGTTACTCAGCTCGTTTCTGCTCGTCCCCAGAGCCGCTTGGCCCTCTTAACCGCAGGAACCTGAGTACGAAAGCCAAGGGAGCCAACAGGGCAATATGTCCTCGAGACGAGATTATCTCATATCAATAATTGCTATTTGACGCCGAATTAACGATTATAGTTAATTCCGAACACTGACAGTCTGAAAGGAATTCTGGGAAATCAGCATTTTTGTTGAAAAAGAACATTCCTTAGTGTTCGGACAGGACTCGAACCTACGACCCTACGACCCTTCGCAGACTTATCCTCTCATCTAACCACTGGACCACCACGCTGCTAGTTGAACAAACCTCAATTTTGTAACATAATAAAATTCATGCGCTTATTCTACACCCTGTAGTAAGCCTATAAAATCACTCGCTTGAAAATAATTTTAGAAAGTTAATGAAAAAGCTTGATCACCAAACCTCAACAAAAAGCTAACCATTTGAAATCAGCGCTTAGGCCTAATCACTGTAAATCAATGATATTCTATGCAAGACTCAAATAAATACCTTGCAGCGGAGTATAATTTCCCATCGCCTTGTTGTTCGGTGGTCTAGTGGTATAAGAAGACGTTCCTAGTAGCGGTTGTTCCGGGTTCGAATCCCACAGTCCAAATAACATGTTTTTTTTTTATTTCTTCTTTTCTGAAATGTCCTGGGAAACAGTGGTCGGAATTAACTATAATCGTTAATTCGGTGTCAAATAGCAATTATTGATATGAGATAATCTCGTCTCGAGGACATGTTGAACAGGGAGCCCCTTGGCTCTCGTACTCAGGTTCGGCGGTTAAGAGGGCCAAGCGGCTCTGGGGACGAGAATGGTTTCTGGTGTGACCAACCGGTTTTCCCGGGTAAACAACCTTCAACGTCATCGCTTAAAAAGGAAAAGACATGTACCAATCAAGAGTCATGCTAGAAAGGATTGCTGAGGCATTGTGGGATAGGGGACTGCCCCGTTTTCCTTCTTCAAAAGGATTGATTTTGTTCCGTGTAGCTCAGGTGATCGGTGTAATAAGTGTATTGTAATCATGGCTTCTTTTTTTCATCGAGAGGAGCAATCTTCGTTCTTGCGTTCTTCGTTGTTTCCAGGTTCTGCGTTATACGAGGAACCGAGGTCCGAAGGGTATGACGAATACTTTGATCCGCCGTTGGAAAGCAAATACGAATGCCCAATTTGTCTTTTGGGGCTGCGAGAACCGGTACAGACTAGTTGCGGACACAGATTCTGTAAAGGCTGTATTTTACGTTCAATAAGGTAAGTTTGATGAACGAAGTGCACTTTTTTTTTCGCCATTTCTTACCTTGTAATAACAGGCGTGTCGTACACTTCACGTAACTTATAAAGTCAAAACTCTAAATTATTCTTCCACTTAAAACTTCAACCATTTGTCTAAAAATATCAGTTAATCAATTGTTTTTAAAACTTGATGAATCTTGCCAAAAAAACTTGCATAGAATGACCACCTTTCAGCTTTCTGATCTTATCTCGTACACATACAGCTATGTTTTGTCTTACACTTGAACACACAGAATCTCGTGTGCTTTGTACGTAGTTTAAAAGCCTAACCTGTTTTAGAAAATGAACGTAAATTCATCTCCTCTCGATTGAAAC
Source organism: Cladopsammia gracilis (assembly GCA_022457155.1). Classification (NCBI taxonomy): domain Eukaryota; kingdom Metazoa; phylum Cnidaria; class Anthozoa; order Scleractinia; family Dendrophylliidae; genus Cladopsammia; species Cladopsammia gracilis. Next base: position 3,448,420 of record JAJGOT010000008.1, on the reverse strand, counting down.
TAACAAAATGTGTTTTGGAGAAGAAGAGGAAGACGGGCTTATCTTCAAGCGAGGACGCACGGTATAAAATTGCGGCTTGTTTACAAGACTGTGTGGCCGTGACGTCATTACTGGGAGAGACTGGGGATAAAATTTTCATGCCGTATCCCATAAGGCAGCGCGCGCGTAATCGTGAGTTTGCAAAGGCAAGTGTTTTTATCAAGGGTCCCCTATACCTCTTCTGAAAACAGTTTCACGCAAAAGTAATTCGCCTTTTCACGCATCACATAAAAATACAAAGGCTAAATCATGTTTCACTTAAAATGTATTTAAAAATTTGACATGACATTACTGAAATGTGCCACAGTAGATATAGTTGCACATGGCCATCTTTTGTTTGGTAATTTCAGTCACATCATTTGTGGCTTGGGTAATTGAAAAAACTTTGTGGTAGAGTGCAGGATGACTATTCGCTACTGCAGTTCGGCTAGTTTAGTTGATTCCACTCATTTCGACTTCTACCTCAATCTCGACATAGCCTGTTCCTGGCTCCGAGATAGTGGGGAACGTGCGAAGTAAAAAAAAAGAAAAAAACAACTGGGAAACTGGGGATCATCCAGAGCCACCACAGATAAAAACAGTTATACACCATACTTCTTATTGATTGAGATATTGCGTCCTGAGGGAGTGGTTCTCAAAAACAACAAGTTTTGTCTTGTCAGTTCATCATCACTCAGATCACTGTCAGGGTCATTACCACTTTCATCACTATACTTGTCGAAATGGCGTGTGAGACACATCGTGACAGACTAGATTCTAGGTCCTCCTAGCCTGCGTAGCAAGCGTTCCCGTACGAACGAATTTTTCCGCATTCTGGCCGCGCGAAAATTGGGGCGAGAGCAAAAAAATCGGCGGACGGGGGTGGGAGTGGGGAGATGAGGGAACGCTTGCCCGCAAACCCCACGATTTTGAAAAACGCCGTTCGTCCACGAACGGGGCTCCTGATTGGTGCGGTGTGGTCACTTTGAGTGACAGGTTTGACAAGTAGCTATCAAATTTTCACGCAAAATATTTTGAGCGTGACTTGCGATCAAAAAAATGGAGCTCGGAGAACATGTGAAAGATTTTAAAACGTGTTTGAACGAAGTTTTGTCGGAGCTGAGCGAAGCTGGGCTTGCTTTTACTTTGAAAACGGAACAAGAAAGGGCAATGCGCGATCTTTTTAACGGCAACGATTTAATGGCCGTATTGCCAACAGGATTTGGCAAGTGTTTCAGTTGTTTGTTATGATGTGTGGAGTGCGAAGTAAAAGGCAAGGAGGTACAGGCTACTCCAGTATTCCAGTATTATTCAGTGTTATTTCTCCATTGCAATACGTACCTTATTCCTCTATTAATAATAGGCCAGGAAATGTTTTTCTTAGACTTGAGTAGACCCGTTGAAAAAAATTATCGTGGTTTAGTTTGACTGTTGTCATCCATGTCTGTTTGTAGTAATCGGTAATGCCTATTTTAAATTGGTTGGATCGTTGGATCGATACAAAAAAGGCGAGTCAAAAGCCAAATAATACCAAAATCCAGTCATTAAGGTTTAGACTTTCTCAAAAACCTAATTGACTCCAATTGACACCACGATTTCATCCCAAATTTTAAAGTTGAAAGTGATCTATTTCGGCGGCTGTTTGTTTTTATCGGCGTTGAATTGAAAGTGTGCAAAGTGTGGGAAGATCTATTTGCATTTGTGGACCGTTGTATTTTGGTCACAGCAAAATATAAGATGAAGTGAAGCTGAATGATTAGTGCTCGTACCATAGAAAAGTCAGAAAATAACGAGGAAAGCGAAGATTGATTTTGAACTAGAAATAATATAACCGTAAACAAACACAGCAGTACAGTCGCGCGCTGAGTAGTTGAGCTGAGCAGTGTTATATTTTTATTAGCGGGAATTATTTCACCGGCTCTGTTAACCGGTGTTGGATTCAATAAGTCAAAGCAAGCAAATATACGGATATTTCTTCTAATTTAAGTCGGCATTGTTTTGAAATGGCGTGAAGGTTTATTGATTCCATGAATCTGTGAAGAGATTTCAACCGTTTACGAATCGAAACGTTTTATCTTTTGAAGGAAGTAAAATTCTACATCCGGTAATCTGTAATTGGCTTATTTGTTGACAAGCTGTCAATCGGCAAATGAAATCAACCGTGACAAATAGGTGGGCGTTTTTCAAAATCGTGGGGTTTGCAGGCAAGCGTTCCCTCATCTCCCCACTCCCACCCCCGGTCCGCCGATTTTTTTGCTCTCGCCCCAATTTTAGCGCGGCCAGAATGCGGAAAAATTCGTTCGTACGGGAACGCTTGCTGCGCAGGCTAGGTCCTCCTGGTTCACTGTCGCTGTGGTTAGTTCTCAGTCCTCCATCCGCACGCGCGTCGAATGATCTCGAATGGACAGGTTTTACATCTAGTTTGGTGTACATGTAGTTTACGAGCTTTAATGACACTAAAATCTCCAAAAAAGTGAAAAATTATTCCCGCAAAAGTCGTTGTTTCACAAATCACGCGTAAGTAAATGAATATTTCACGGATCACGAAAAAATCTAAAATCCGAGGACGGAAAAATATAGATTCACGAATCACGGAAAAAATAAATCCTCATTCACGCTTCACGCAAAGCAAAAATGTCCATTCACATGTCACGAAAATAGTATAGGGGACCCTCTTTATCGATGCTTTCCAGAATTGTTTTTTTTTTGTCTTATACCACGACTGGAACTCGAAATGGTGCTATAAATGTGGGAAGTGTTGATTTATAACATAGCTAGGAAATTTGCCCAATCTATTAAATTCAATAGCACGAGCGGCATCCATAACTCAACATAAGTAATGTTTACATGCTACTGAGCACAATTTTTTTCGCCCACTCCATTTTTAATGCTATTTAAATGTGACCCTATTTGGGAAAACCGGGCTTAATGAAAATTGCGTTTCAATGCATTTCAACGAATTTTGAATGCATTGTAAATGCATTGCAATGCATTGCCAATGATTCTCAACGCATTTTCAACGTTTCTAAACGAATTCTTGAAACGCAAGTAATGTTCTAAAATGTTCAAGGATGCTTTTGAAATGTTTTTCAATGCATTGGCAACTTTTCACAACGCTTGGGCCATAATCAGGTAAAATGTTTTGTAAACTCAACGCAACGGCGCACATAATTTAGATCCGCCACTGTTGTGTTTATCTTTTAGTGGCAACTAAAATGGCGTCTAATGATCGTTTTTTTACATCGTCATTAACAGAATTTTCCTTTGAAAATTGTCATGCAAAATAAAGTAAAATAAAGGTTAGCATATTTTATTTTAAACTACCAAGATACAGAATCGAATTGTTTAAATAAAGTATGAATGACCTGTTTTTGGCGGGTTATTACTTTTTTGTAGGCCAACAAATGATGAGACTGGTGTACATTAGTTCAATTGCTCACCTTGAATTTGAACTGTCAGTAGCGTTCTTTACGTAGGAATATTATATTGTTCACAAGCAATTGTCCTGGAGTTGGACGCAACCTATGAAAGATTTGCTAGTGTCAAAGAAATGTTGGAAGAACTTGAATGGGAAACTTTAGAACTGCATAGGAGGAAAGCAAGGCTAACGATGCTATACAAAATGCACCATAACCTAGTTGAGATAGATCGACAGAAGTATCTGGAGCCTGCTGGTCGCTCTAGCAGGCACATGCATCAATTTTCGTATAAAGTCCCAGCATCTGAAACAAATTATCATCTGTTTTCTTTTTTTCCTAATACAATCAGGGACTGGAATAGCCTACCCCTGAACATTGTTGAGGCAGAAACTGCAAATTCTTTCAGAGCTAAGTTAGTTATGTTGTGACTTTTTATTTTTGTTATTTAATATTATTAGTAAGACCGCTGACCACTTGCTAAGAATCATCTAATCGATGGAGAGCAAGAATTTGGAAAATAAAAATAAATAAATTAATTTATTTCGTAAACAGACAGCAGACAAACATTCAGGTAAAAATATTCCCACTGAAGCCGTCTGAGATGGAAACAGCACGCTTGTTTTCTTTGCACGTATGCTAAAAAAATAATACCGTAATGTTGGGAATTCATTGCTTACAAAAACTTGCAGGTGTTCAGGCAAATTAAAAGGAATAGAGGTCCGACATCGCTCCATTTCTCTAAACTATGCCTCAAAAGACTTCACACGGTGGAAGATGTTATTGAGCAATTTTGTAACATGATCACTGAAACAATGCATATGGCCTGTTGCAACTAACCAATTATAACTTAGCACAAATCTCAAGGGACCTAGATATCATATTCCAGAAAAGGCTACTGTCACGTACAAGAAAAAGGATGAAGTTTTTACAATGTTTATACTCCTAAAAAGGAGTATTGTTTATTTTAAAGAATGAAAATGTAATAGGCAAATTATTAAGCAAGTTGTTTTTCAAATGGCGTACAATTTCCAGTGAACAAACGAGCTTGTCCTGCAGACAACTGTAGCACCGAAAACACGATCAGTTGTGGTGAGTACAAATAAAAGTGATTGTTTTGCTCCCAGTTTATTATTTGCGCTCGTCATTTTCCATTTCCCCAGAACACAATTTATGTCATTTCTTTGAGATGGTGTTTCTTATGACGTCTGTGACCCAAAAAGCGCCTGTTGTGTAGGTTATATGTTTGTGACAAAGTTTATAGCGAGGTTAATTCGTCTGGTATACTTTGGGTGGTCTCTTTGTGTGTTGCGTTTTCATTTTAAATTTCAGAACGTTTAGACGGATTATTTTTAAGTTTTTCAATGCGAATGTACTAATTTGCCGTCGGAACTGTCGGTTATGTTTTGGTGAATGCTTCTCAATGCAAGGCCGTTTCAGTGAAATGCGTTCTCAATGTTCGACAATGCATTGCAAATGTTTTGAAACGATTTTGAAGTAATATATCAAACACGAGGAACAGTGTTTCATCAGATTTCCAAACACCGAGAAGTGGATTGGAAAAACGAGGCGCAGCCGAGTTTTTTTAAACCACTTCAAGGTGTTTGGAAATCTGATGAAACACTGTTTGGAGTGTTTGATATAGCTTCTCAAACTGATCGTTAAATGCGGAGAAAACGAAGGAATAAAATCGCCAAAATCTATGCAAATTAAGAAACGATTTCAAAACCTCCTTCATGGTAGTGATTTCCTTTGTGTTCTCGTCATGAATTATTAATGAGTTTGAGAAATGGTTTTCAACGTAGTTTGGTTTCGTTGGGGAACATTGCCAATGTTTTAAAACGCATTGAAAATGATCTCCAGTGCATTCTCAACGTTTGAAAATGCGTTGAAATGGGTGTTTCTTGGTGTCGCGGAAGCCATTGTTGGTTAGCTTTTGTGTTGTGGTGTGGGTATTGTTCAGTGTCTTTTGAATCTTTTGTTTTACATCATTTGGTGATCACACCATCCGCAACACCAAGAAACTACCGTTGAAATGAAAAAACGGTAGAATGCTATTTTCATTAAGCCTGGTTTACCCAAATAGGGTCACAAATGGAGAACAGCATCGAACATTTCCGGGTGGAAGCAAAAGTCTACACGATCTCCTTCGGTTTCCCGCCGTGGTGGCAACCATTCAACAAACAAATCCGAGCATTCGCCGACCTCCTCGCCAAAAAGACGAAAATCGTCGACCGAGCCGCCCTCAAAGGAGGAGAATACCCTAGCTTCGATTCTTTCCATTGTCAAGACCCTCAAGGAAGACTCAACAAAAACCAACGATCAGGTCAAATCAATGGAAGCTCGTCTTGCAAAGCCTGTTATGATGCCAAACGTACACCATGAGGATGATCTTCTATCTGTCAGAGCCTGCTCCGATTCAGAGCTGGACTTCAATGAAGATTTATCCTCCCAGGCCACAGAGCCGCCATTTAGGCTATTAAGCCATCACACTCGGCCATTAGAACACCAAACCAGGCTTCAGCCTCGACAGCGGAAGGCAGTGACCCGCCAAAAGTTAACTCGACTCCTACCGAATCTGGTACGACCTTGTACGATCCAGACTCCACTCTGGCTTCATGGGAGCCAAATAGTGAATTCTCTGCTTTCCTAGATAAACAGTTTCGAAAGGAAACTTTCCTACAATCAGGTACTTGAGATTCTTGACAATTATAGTGTACCAGCAGTTGATTGCCTTTATGCTCCTACTCTGGACACCTCTTTCTGAACCAGATTACTCAACCTTAAACCAAAAAGTTTGTTCAGGATCGTGACAGGGAAATGGCTTCAGTTTAGCGTGCATACCTGAACACTACAGGCCCTTTGTGCTCCCTGCATGATGCTCTCTCTTCACAACAAGATGTTCCCTTGGAGGACATTAAAAGTTTGGTTGAACAATCCCTATGCCTGCTGGGATCAGCGAACAACCAATTCTCAGTTCTGAGGAGAAAGAAGGTACTAGCCAATGTCAATAAGGAAAAAATAGGCCTTGCTGATCAGCCTCTTCCTAATGCCAAACGCTTCCTGTTTGGTGATGACTTTCCTTCCATCACATCAAAACAAGCCGAACTGTCCAGAGGCCTAGCCAAGAATCTGTCCAACTCATCAGTGAAAGCACGACAACCCTTACATAATCCTATCCAAGGACATAGACAGAGGCCTGGGTCTAATCAGTATACCCAGTACACCTCTCGGAGGCCTAACCAATATGCCTCCAGATATCAAAACAACCAGTCATAAAACTCCCGGTCCTTTCGCCCAACAAGGAGACCTCAAACCAAGGATCAACAGTTTCTTAGACAGATGGAAGCAGGTTACTCAAGACCCAGAAATCTTAAATGTTGTGTCAGGTTATCAAATACCTTTTCGTTGTGTTCCAGTTCAAGTAACCCCTCTAGTGACAATGTTCTCAAACTCCACTGCCCCGTTCATAGATGCAGAAGTAGCCAAACTTCTTGCCCTAGGGGCAATAAGGGAAGTACCCTTCTCCAAGGAGAACTTTTACAGTCGACTGTTTCTGGTTCCCAAAAAAGAAGGGACATATCGTCCAGTTATCGACCTGAGTCGTCTAAATCTTTTTGTCCAAAATTTCCATTTCCAAATGGAGAACATTTCATGTCTGAAATCCCTCATAAACAAGGGGGACTTCTTGACAACCATTGACCTAAAGGATGCCTATCACTCAGTTCACATACACAAGAATTCTCAAAATTACCTTTGTTTCCAGTGGAGAGACCAGTCCTTTGCCTTCCAAGGCCTGCCTTTTGGTCTAAGTACAGCTCCCAGAGTATTTACAAAGTTGCTGAAACCCATTGCGGCCTTCCTCCGGAAACGGGGCATCCGAATAATTATTTACCTGGACGACTTCCTAATTCTTGGGTCTTCTAAAGAGGAATCGAGACTCAACACTCGTCTGACTCTCGATCTCTTGCAGTGGCTGGGCTTGACAATAAACTGGGAAAAATCATCACTGGAACCAACTCAGTCCCTGATGTTCTTGGGGTTCTCAATAAACTCCCTGACGTTGTCACTGAATCTCCCAGAGAGAAAAATCCTCCTAAAAGAAAAATGCCAAAGGACTCTTTCCAACCCCACATCATCAGTTCGGGAAGTAGCAAGCCTCCTCGGTACCCTGGAGGCTACTCGTCCATCCATTTGGCAGGCGCCCCTTCACTTTCGCCATTTACAAATTCAGTTGATCAAGACATTGCATGTTTCGCGTCAAAAGTACGACACAATTCTGTCCCTGAACAGCAATGCTCACGCAGAGCTCCAGTGGTGGCTTACCAACATAGCAAAGGTCAATGGCAGCCCGATCAACCCACCTGCTCCAGATCTGTACATGACGTCAGACGCATCAAAGGCAGGTTGGGATGCCTACTGCCAAGGATCACGCACAAACGGTCGCTGGTCACTGCAGGAATCGAAGGATCATATAAACGTTCTAGAACTCAAAGCTGCTTTCTAAGCAGTAAAGTCCTTCCTGAAAAATCAGTCTCACATTGTAGTTTGCCTTCGTATGGACAATCCTACAGCAGTGGCACACATGAACAACAAGGGTGGAACGTGTCCCCCTCCTCTCGTCGCACTTACTCTAGAACTATGGCAGTGGTGCCAGCAATGAGAAATCCTGATCACCGCCCAGCACATACCAGGCAAGAGCAACGCAATCGCAGACAAGGAGTCCAGGGAATTTCTTGACACAAGTGAATGGCAAATAGACCCACAGTCAATCAAACCTTTCCTGGAGGAATGCGACATAGATCTGTTTGCATCACGACTGACTGCACTCCTTCCCAAATATGTCAGCTGGAGACCAGACCCCAACGCCACCTTCACAGATGCCATGACCCTGGACTGGGCTCTGTTCAAAGGGTACGCATTTCCCCCTTTCTGCCTGATTCCAGCAGTCTTGAAGAAAGTATCTCAGGACAGGGCAGACCTCGTCTTAATTGCTCCAGTGTGGCAGGCACAACCTTGGTGGCCTGCTCTCCTGAACCTACTGACAAGTCATCCAGTGATAATTCCAAACACCTGCTCAGGGATCCAGCATCGCCCCAGAGAATCCATCCAATGTTCCCAAGACCCCACCTAGCCGTATTTCACATATCAGGGAACACCACCAAACAGAAGGTTTTTCTCAAGACGTTACCAAAATACTGCTCTCAGCCACTCGCCCCTCCACACATAAGACATACCAATCTGCCTGGGGACTCTGGAGCAGCTGGTGTTCTACAAGGAAAATTAATCCTGTTTCAGCAAGCCTGAATGACATACTTATTTTTCTCACTGACCGTTTTAACAACGGTTCTGCTTATGGGTCAGTAAACGTTGCCCGGTCAGCTATATCCTCATGCCATCCTAAGATTGATGGTTTCCTAGTAGGACAACACCCTCTTGTGGTTCAACTCTTGAAAGGAATGCTTAACATCCGTCCTCCAAAACCTAGATATTCTCACACCTGGGATGTTCAGCTGGTAACAAAGTATTTCGTCACCCTTGGAAAGTCTAAGCTATTAAATTTAAAACAGCTATCCCTCAAGTTGGCAATCCTGTTTGCCCTTTCGTGCCTTATCCCTCAGCAAGTTGGACCTTCGACATTGCCGTGTCCTTCCTGAAGGAGTTGCTTTTACACTAACCTTTCCAAGGAAATGTAGTTCTCCAGAACAATTGCCTCAAGCTTTCTTTGCATCTTTTCCGTACAATGCTAAACTATGTCCTGTTGACACTTTACGTTGTTATCTTAAGAGTACCAGAAACTTGCGTCCAGTTTACCCACCGTCCAAACCAGATCCGTTATTTATCCCTTATATCAAACCACACAAACCGATTTCTTCAGCTACCCTAAGGCATTGGCTACGCATGACTCTTAAGAATGCAGGCATCAACACTGAGATTTTTAAGGCTCACTCCGTCCGTGGAGCCTCAATAACTGTGGTGGCCAACAACAATGTCCCTCTCCATGATGGCTGACTGGTCCAGTACTAGTACTTTTCAACAGTTCTATTACAAACCCGTATTCAAGTCCAATTATGGTCATGCTGCATTACAATAAAAATGTGTTTTGTTTCGAAGTTATTACTCTGACTTGGTCTATGTCCAACCCCTCTTACCTTGGTACAAAGTTCCAGGGCGTTGAACTCTATCTGTTTTCTCATATATGTGACCCTCCATGGGAAAACAGTGAATAAGGTGAACGCACGCACACGGCACGGTACTGACACGTTCGCACGCTTCTGACACAACACGCTTATCATGCGATATGCAAACTTAAACAATTGATTTCAAGTAATGTGCTTGTGGTCTTTGTCTGCATTTTGTTAACATGGTTCGACACGGTAGAGCGGTGTATTTTAACACGGTAGATTGACACGGTTATTTCTTTGTTTCTTAACATGCTAGTTGTGACACGGTAGATTTATTTTTCATGTTACTTACCAGACTACATCACTGGTTTGGCAGATAAATGAATAACTTAAAAAAGTTAGTCTTGTTTCTCTAACAGAGGTTCAAGAGCGCCTCCGATCGAAGAATCCTTGAAATAAAACTTGTTGTTCTTGAATATACGCATCTAGCACGTAATGCACGAACGTACGTGAGCGTTGTGGTCATAAACTGTAAAATTGAACCTCAAATTTTCAAAATACCTTTGTTAAAAAGTGCTGGCTATGTTTGTCGGACATTTTGAAGCTTTTCGCAATGAAGGAACACCAAAGACGAATGAAAGAAGCCAAAAAAAAAATAGAGTTTGTAATGTAAAGAAGCGGCCGTCTTGGTTAACCTTAGTAACCAGGCTAAATAAAACATGAGCTTAAGAAATTTGCACATGACACGTGCCACAGTAAACAAAATGGCGTCTGTCGTAATTCGCTAAATGCGATGGCTAAATACAGTAATACAATCACAGTATTCGTTCTAACAAATTCCAAATAATAACAGCATTTAATATAGTTTTAGTTTACGAGGAAAAATCGCCGTAAAATAGCTTTATTTTGAACAAACGAAATGATATGTTTCCTTTGCGGTACGCATTCCGCATACAAACTCGAATTATAACTTCGAATTTCACAGTGTTTAAGACAAACAGATACAATATTCTTAGCCTCAGAAGAACTGTTTAAGTCAAACACTTTTGCGCCCCTTTTCCAAATTACTGTTATCAGCTGAATACTTCACGAGGGGGACATTGGGGGGTTCTGAACACCGCAATACCGCAAAAAAAATCGACAAATACCGCAATACCGCAAAAAAAATCGACAAATACCGCAATACCGCATTACCTTGTCAAAAATCGATAGAATACCCAGGCCACTACTCTGTTCGTTAAATTTCGCGCACATGTCCGCTTAAGGTGGCTCCATATAGCTTTTAGGCGCGCGAGGCATGGACACGAAAATGGCGCGAGCGCGCGTTTTTTTATTTTGATGACGTCACGAAAATAAAGAGGTTTTTGCGGTAACTAAAACGTTTATTGCGCGCATTCCACACGGTGAATTTTTATAACAATTGACAAATTGATAGGATTTTCTTTGCTCTCGATCACAAAAGAAAGACAACAATTTTTGTACATACACAAACCCAATAAACGTAAAACACGAAGAGTGAGTAAATTGCCGAAAATTATGTACCGATGTTTTTATGGCTTTGTTAGATTAGACTTAATTAATGTTTCTTCTGTTTCACCAAAAATCGTGAATATTTATCGTGTAAAAACCGAGAAAATCCGTTGAGAGGTTTGCTAGCCTTGAACAACAAGCCCAACAACTTAATCATTGGTTGCAATGTTAACGAGACAAGATTGCCAAATTAGACATCTCCGTAAACTAGAAAGCCTTAGCTACGTGTATGTGTATATTATGCCTAGTATCACGAAACAAAACTCTCGAAAGACACCTATAAGATCGTGTACATCTTATTTGGAAGACTGGCCAATAACTATATGGAGCCACCTTAAGGCAAGTTATGTTCGTTTTAGCAAAATGAGTAACGACAGTAACGTCCAGTAGCTTGTTGGCTAATAGTGAACAAAAATCAACTTTAGTTACCTTTATTGTTTCACTTTTCTGATTGTGAAAGAAAGGACTGAAATTTTTCCCTCCCAAACTCAGTGCTAAATGTTTATCACGAATTTTCATTCTAAAATGCCGAATGTCTTGGTTGCTAGCCTTAATTAGTGGCGGATGTTTTTATAGGTAATAGCGTTCCTTACATCGTGTTGGTGCGCTGTAAATAGTCTTGAGAAACGTCTTCTCTATTAGTGGCCCTACTCCCGCAACATCTATCGTCTTTCCTCTATTTTCCATGGTCATCTACAGGGAATTTTGTGAAGGCCCAGAGGTCTAGTGAATAGCACATTGATTTCCTTACATAAAAATATCTATGTGGTTCCAACTGCAACCTTCAACTGTTATGTGATTTTGTACTTTACAAGAGTCTTGTCGAAAATGCAAATTTCTCTACAAGCAATTGTAGGAGACGCGGTGGCCTAACAATTAGCGCACTGGACTCCGGATCGAATTGCCCGGTTCGAGTACTGGTCGAATACTGCGTTGTGTTTTTGGGCAAGACGCTTTACCCTCACGGTGCCTCTCTCCACCCAGGAGTCACCCAGGTGGTACAAATGTAATGCTGGTGGGTAACCTTGCGAAGAAGTAGCTTCCCATCCAGGGGACGGAGGTACACACATACTCGTAATCGTCTCATGCTACGGTAACCGGAGATAAGCACCGACCTGATGGGCGACTATATTTCATATGCTTTAAAATACTTTTACCTATCTATTCAGCTCCACACGCAGATTGTACCCACCTCCACAAGCAGATTTTGCATTTTAGTACTGCGGTCAATTCTTTATTAACACATATAGAAAGGCCATCAAGGTCCATCAAATGTATTTTAGGGTAGGGTTCAGTCGGTTTAGTATACGGCATTACCAAATTTGTCATTTGTGAGGGATGAAATGATGTTAAAGAGATGTATTTCGCCAACCATTGGAGTGTTCGTTGACATCATTATGTGGGGCCAGGTTAACGTGATGACTCAATAAGGAAAAACAAATTCTCCTTAACTTCGATTTCCTCGTACGTTTGCTTCATTAGGTCCATTTGAGTCCATATTGGGGCAATAATACTTAATGACTTAATATATAACACATCGGGAGAGCATAGAGAGTCAGTCACACAATCCTTGTAAAAGACCATGAAGGCAAATGAAGCAATGCACTCCGGACAACTACAACCCATTACCACAAGCAAACCTTGCAATGATGGTCACTGTTTGTTTGTTGTGTTTGTCCTTATCACTATTATGTACTTTTAATGCCAGAATCAGGTCAAATCAGGTCAGGTTTCGTTTTGATGTCCCGGGTGATGTGCAATGAAACAATCCAAATTAAACTTACCTAATGCTTTCCCTAAATTTGGCGAGCCGTTTTTCTTCTTTGTTCACCGACACCTTAACTTTTTTCGGTAATTTACGTCGCCTTGTCCCCCTTCGTAAAATAGCCCCACACAATCGATTACGGCCATTTCGACTTCTCTCGTCACGATCGCGGATCTCGCTGCTGCAGCCATGCTGAATAATATCTGATCTGCGTGGCAAAGCGCGAGGTTTGGTCATGATCTTGGACCCTTGGTGGGGGTCAGCAAAGGTCGATATTAAATATTAAATGTCAGTGCGTCAGTGCCATGACTTTTAATTGGTTGTTGAAACGATCAAATTGTTATCATGCTTCATGTAATATAAACTCGCGTGACGGATTAGAGGATCTTAGGACTCTTAGAGATCCTTTAGAGATGTTTCGAAGCGTTTCCGAAACGACAAGGGTCGACAAGAAACTGGAAAATGATCGAAAAGGGTTGTAAAACACTGGAGGATGATTTTTAATACCGATCAAAACGCTAAAAAACCGAATCCCGCAGGTTTTGAGAATACCGCAATACCGCAATTTTAAATTAGAATTACCGAAATACCGCATGAAAAATTGTCCAATACCGCAATACCGCAAACCCCAATGTCCCCCTCCTTCACAGGAGTAAGAAATACTAGGGCCAGATGCACGGACATGGCCGTAGTTACTAAAAGAAGGAATGACCTACAATGACCTACAATGAGCTACAATGACCTACAATGACCTACAATGAGCTACAATGACCTACAATGAGCTACAATGAGCTACAATGAGCTTTAACGATCTACAATGAGCTACAACGAGCCACAACGACCTACAATGAGCTTCAACGACCCACAATGAGCTACAGTGACTTAGAAAAAGCTACAATTAACTAAAATTAGCTACAAGGGGTTTATAATATCACCATCCTTACCGTTATATACCATAGAAAGGTCGGTCCCGCGAGAGGAGAATAATTAGCGACCACCCGTTCACTTCTGAAATCACCGGAAGTAACAAAAGGCCGTACCTGTACAAACTCACGGCTTTAGCATTCCATCTTACATTATCTTTAAACCGGAAGTGGTCTTGGTTCTTGTCGATCACCGCTCAGGGATGTAACTTACAAAGGGGCAAGGTGCTCGTTTTGTTAGGAACACTTTCCAAGAATACCAAACATTATCCTAAGGTGTCCAAGAATAACCCAGCATGTTCTAAAATGTTTGCAGATTTTCCATGATTCTAGCTTTCGTGGCAGGTGAGAAGCGTTGCGTGACAATCCATGTACCTACGTGTATAAACGCAGTACTATACATGACATAAAGTGTATAAATAATTATACCTCATTTCAAAGCTATTAAAATGAAGAATAAAAAAAATCCCTCCAAGATTTGAAGAAGGAATCAGATTGCCGATGCTAGCCGATGATTCCCGAAAGATAGTTACCGATATCCTTGTATAAACATTTGTGATAAAAAAAGTTGAAGTGAAATGTTTGAAAGATAATATTTTTGAACCGGGAATAAACTTAGTATGACCATACGGCCCCGCTGACGCAATCCTACAGAAAATAGAATCGCAAGGTGACGTGAGCGGGGCCAGACGGGTTGACGCGAGCCGGTCCGGAAAGATAACGTAAAGATAACGTAGTACAGGTACGGCCTTTTGTTACTTCCGGTGATTTTCAGAAGTGAACGGGTGGTCGCTAATTATTCTCCTCTCGCGGGACCGACCTTTCTATGGTATATAACGGTAAGGATGGTGATATTATAAACCCCTTGTAGCTAATTTTAGTCAATTGTAGCTTTTTCTAAGTCACTGTAGCTCATTGTGGGTCGTTGAAGCTCATTGTAGGTCGTTGTGGCTCGTTGTAGCTCATTGTAGATCGTTAAAGCTCATTGTAGCTCATTGTAGGTCATTGTGGCTGATCGTTGTATCGCATTGTAGTTCATTGTAGCTCATTGTAGCTCATTGTAGCTCATTGTAGCTCATTGTAGGTCATTGTAGGTCATTGTAGGTCATTGTAGCTCATTGTAGGTCATTGTAGGTCATTCCTTCTTTTAGTAACTACGCGGACATGGCACATTATGGAAACCAAGCTAAAACTCTATCTCACTTCTTGAACCGAGTGCAGTCGAAGTCGACACGGTCATCGTGTTAATACGTGCAAAATTGCGCGTAAAGATCTTAACACGCTCCTTTGTCTTTAGCGTGCAACGGAAAACAATGGGTTTGACGCTAATGAGGAAAGTGACTTAACACGCAGCAATCGTGTCGAGGCACGCTTCTTTTGTTTTAACGTGCGAGCGTGCCGTGTGCGTGCGTTCACCTTATTCACTGTTTTCCCGTGGAGGGTCACATATTTTGAATGGAGTTTGGGTAATATAATCCCAATTATACCAGGGCCGAGAAGCAGGCAGTTAGTATAATTGAAATTATATAAACAAACGAAGTGAGAAATATAATTATGAGATTCCCACCCCTCCTGTTCCTTTTGCAAGACCTAGAAGAGCTGTTCATTAATTTTCTGAACGCTCCTTGATACCCATGTTAATGTACTAACAGCGTTAAAAAGATGCAAGGAATCATGGGTACACGGTCTTCAGGGGCATTCTGGGATTGTGTCCTTTCTTTTCCAGTCCCCCCTCTGGTGACTGGCTGATAAGCGTTAAAAAGTGGTTCGAAGCACAAGTAAGCGGAATTCTACCTGATGTTTTCTCATATATTTCTCACTTTGTTTGTTTATATAATTTCAATTATACTAACAGGCCGCTTCACGGCCCTGGTATAATTGGGATTATTAGAAGACTTTTTCAGAAAATTGTGCTTGTTTATTTTCTCCAAATCAAGCTACGGTTTGAACAGCTTTGCCAAGGTGAACTTTTATTCATCTTCGCCAGGCCGGGTTAACTGCGATACGCGGCAACATTTTTCGCGCCTTTTTTCATTTAGTGACATGCGATCACTATTTTTTTTTCTTTTTCTTTCGCTGGAATAAAAGAATTGTTTCATGCTTTTAGCTGTGCATCTATCGAGTTATGGATGCATCCGTTGTAAAAATTTTAGCGCGATTGCAGCATTAAAAAATCACAGCGTCCAAAAACGCACTGCGAATGATGGCTTGATCGCGGCGCGATTCGCGGTGCGATTCATGGCGCGATTGAAACAAAAACGCGCCGCGATTAATATTGCGATTGATATTTTTGTTCCATGTTATACACTGTACACCTCCAATAAATAAAATCTTACTTTCGAGGCTCAAAAAGTCTGGTCAACTTATCTCACCGGAAATTATGATAACCTTAATTTTGCAGATGTTTCCATAGATATGCAGGGTTCTCCCTAAATTTTAGCTCAGCAGGTAAGGGATTTTTGCTAAGCGGTAAAGGGAAAACTGTGTGTCTTAAAAATTTTCCGGGGTCAAGCTGTACGGGCGGTAATAAGTGCTGCTTCAAGCGGTAAATTTTACCGGTTACCGCCTGATAAGGAGAACCCTGGATATGCCGCACCCACAATTTTGAGCAAAACTTTCGGGCAAAAAAGTGCGGCTTATACACCGGTGTTTACGGTAGGTGCTCACCGATCGGCAATGGCATGTTTGAATGAACCAATTGCATCGCCTAATTCACGCAATTGGTGAGGATTCTCCCGCGAATAAAAAGCTGCGGGAGCTGCGGGTGTATGCAGAGAAAATGGTGTGGCAAGTTGTCAAAGAACATGTAGGTTGAAATGAAATTCAGGTTAAAATGATTTCAACTAGTTTGATTTTGAGTTTGTTTCTGATTTATGATAATGAATCAAAGACAAAAGCAATTCAAAATCATTTTAACCTGAATGTCATTTCAACCTACAACAAACATGCTGAACTACAGTCACTACAACAAGAAGTCACAGAATGACCATAATCATTCACAGTGGAAAGATCAGCTGCGAAGAGATCTCTTCCAGAGTTGTCTGGCTGCCGCGTACTTCGTCATATCGGCCGGTTACTCTGCTTGGCAGTTTTATATAGAAGCCGGATGGAGTTTTAAAAAATATATATAATCGACCGACATAGGGGTTAGGAGCAATCTTCTGAAAAGAAGTGCTTGTGTGTATCACATACAGTCGTAGATGCGATGGAAATTGATATGAATCTGTCCACAAAACGCAATAATAATCACTTTCCTTCACTCAATTCATTTTACTCGATGATTGCAACAAAGACGTGTGCAGCGGTTTCAATTTTTTTCCAAAAGTGCTTCATGTACGCGGACTAATTAAAGACATTCAAAATGGCTTCAAAACGGCAGCGTGCCCTAACGGAAATGTGGGCGGGACTTCCAGATTCAACAAAAAAAAGAAAGCCAGGTATTTTCAATAGTTGTTAAACATGCATTACTCTTTTTTGAACATGATATTTTAAAAGTCAATCGCACTGTACTCAGTACTGATTTACATATTAAACAAAAAAACACGCGCTAATCTGATCTTGACAACTTTCAAACAAGAACTGCATTTTCTTGAATGAAAATGTTTAAAACACGTTTTATTGGCTTTTGATTTTGTGTAATTTTGGAGAGAAAATCGCCTGGAGAGTGCTGAAAATAGCATTTCAGAGCATCTGAATTTAAAAATTTTCTAGGGGGGCATGCCTCCAGACCCCCTGAGAGACTCGCGCCTTTGGCGCTCAATTGCCTGGACGGTTACTTTTCAAATTTAGCCACCTACTTTAAAACGTTTTGACAATCCTGTCTTCCCTTGCCAACCAGTAAAGGCAATAGAAAACTCTTTCATACACATCAACCTGCACTTCGGCATTATGATCAAGCTCTTTCTGGAAAACTGACAACCTATTCATCAGAATGGCAGCGATTGCATCTTTGTGTCTCTTTGTTGCAATATGCTCTTCGAGGCAATATTTTTTTAACCTTGTACTTGGTTCTGCAGAAAAAAAATTCCTTTTTGTTTTGGGGATTCTTGAAATCAAACTGCTTGCAGATCAGACAGTATTGGCCTTCTCCTTCTATATAAACCAGCCACCACATCTGTACTTTAGGGCTATAAGCTAAATCCTTATTAAAGATAAGGCTTTGATTAAACAATTTGCTTCTTTTTCGTTGTTTTGATGCATGCTCTTTCTTCTTGAGACACACCCACGCAGTCACGCTTTTTGCAGAGAACGTTTGCTGTTCTTCAGAGAAACTGTCTTTGATATCACTCTCAGACTGTATACACACAGTATCTGTGAAGGGAAATTATAAAAAATACTTTTACCTTTTTTCCTCTGTGGGTGTGGTGCAATTAATACAGTGAAGGGTAGTGAGAAAAAATATAATAATAACGTCATATACCTGCTGCGTGGTCCTTAGAAGCCGTGGTAACAGCGATTTCTCGGCACTCATCTGATGGGCAAACTTCTGCATCTTCGGCGTTTGAGGACCTACTAGGCATTGTTGAAGTCTCTTCCGTGTCTGGTGCATCTAACGAGATTAATGAGTAGATATCGATGTTGACGATGTGTACTGTTTATCCCCCATGTCAACGCATTGAAAAAAAAAACAAGCATAGTTATTTCGGTCTCACGTATGAAATGAAAAGTGAAGGGTGGAGATCAGACTTCGACAAAAAGTTACAAAGTTCCGTTAAAATAAATAATGCACTGTTAACTAAATTTCAATCGATTCAGGCTATAAATTATTTTTATTTCGCGGCCACAACTCTTTAACTGTGAACCATTTAGTTTCATCTGGTTTACTAATGCAGAAAACTTGAAATGGAACTTTCAGTCTCGTGAAAATCTTACATGTAAAACAGTTAAATTTGACCAAATTTGTGTCAGCATCAAATTTATTTATCGTCAGTTTTTTTCGTGATCGCAAGTGCGAAACATTGTCATACATTGCCATCAATCATGCAACGTTAATCCAATCACAAAGAACATATTTTTTCATCACGCTTGGAATCTCCACCAAAAAAAACTCGAAGAGTTATTTCTTTTATCAGTGACAGGCGAAAAATATGTGCACAAGATAGTTTGTTTACACAAGGAATTAATATGATGTGTAACACAAGCTACCAAAATCACAAGAGGTCAAGAAAGCATTGAAATAAATAAAGCATCCCTTAGCATGATTTTTGTCCATAAATAATTAATCCTGAGTGATACAGTATTGTTTTCAAGCAATGTTTATTCAAAATAGCACCATAACCTATTTTCTGATTCATTATGGGATTGTAGACAGGAACCCGCGCAGACTAAAAAAATTTGGATTTTGAAAATTCTTTCATACCTGCAATCTCCTTTCTTTGTTGTTTGAACACAAACTGGGGTAAAAGTGGCTGTGATTTCTGCCTTTTCATCTGTGACTGACACCGTTTTTCAGAGAAAGCGACAAGTACAAAGCGTCTTATGGATTTACAAACAGTTTTAAGCACGTGGAGAAGAATATTTCATAATTCGCTTACACAAGAAGAAACTAGTCAAATAGAAGGATCAAGTTGCAGTCTTCCGCATTAAAACGCAAATGGTTTCCGGTCCACTTTGAGTTAACGAGTTATTATTTGTGATGCTGGAAAGCGGTCAATGGACAAGAACAAAATATTTTATCTTTGACTTTTACCCATATATAGGTATTGCAAATTCAATTTTAATTTGAAGTCGAAGTTTTGAGTCCTTAATCTACTAAAACAATTCATACTTTTGTACACCAAAAGTACTTGATGCAAACGCTCGAAGTAGCTGGTGACTTGCGTCGGGCGCTGGCTACTTTTGAAAACACTGGTATGCATGTAACTGTTTTATTATTGTTGTTATTTCCTGGTGTATCACATAGAACGAAATCAAACAAACTTTCAATCGAACAAAAAACAATTGGTCAACAATCAATGCAGTGACATATCATAAGAATAAACTCAGAATATCGAAATAATATTACTGCTTTGGAACAATTTACATACTCGGTCATCAAGAGTTCGAAAATCGAACGTTCGATTTTGTTTGATTCGACATTTTTGTGACTTCAATTTGTTCTCAATCGAATGAAAGAGAGTTCGATTGAGTTCGAAAACCGAATGTTCAATATGATACACCAGGTTATTTGCAAAAATATGAGTCAAGTTGAATGCCCTAATTCTGGACAGGTTGCCCTAATTCCAGACGATCGCAATACAATTGTTTTCTTAGTTTTCTTGGCATTATTCGTCTCTGTAATGAGAAACATTATATAAAATACATACCATAAGATAACACATATGCTAAATATTCAATTTTTTCAGACTGCATTGTTGCTTACCCCAGTTTAACGAGGACGTTAAACTAAGGACCCTAAAAGTAATTTTGTAATTTTTGTTACTGTAGGAGGGGTACTGTAGGAGGGGTAGTCCGTAGAGTAGTCCATAGGGTAGTCCGTGGGGTAGTCCACAGAGCGGGGTCAGTGTGTAGCCCGCGGAGCGGGGGTCAGTGTTTTCAACCCTCCCTGCCATGCAACCATTCCAACAATGCGTAACGCAATGACTTTATAAATATCTTGCTCATCAGAACACTGCCGTTCGGAGTAGGTGACGCTTTTCCCACTATATGTATCTTCGGAAGTAAAAGGCACAAGTTATAGTCACTGTGATGAAAATTTCCAAGATGCGCCGAGTATTTCTCATTTACTTTCATTTTAGAAAACAAAGAAGGGGGCGCCAATTTGTCAGCCGCATTGATTTGCATTAAATATCTTGGATTCGATTTGTGAAAAAATTCTCTTGAAACTCTTGACCGTTTGACTGTTTTTTTCAGCATGATTATAGACTTTCATGTCAAAACATGCCTTCTTTCAAATTCTTCATCATGTGCTTAATCACAATTAAGTTGTGTCACGAATTATTGGTTGACATTTAATACACGGCTTACTGAAACAAGTTGCTCATTTCACTGGGGCCGTAGTTTCGTCATAAAATAACTCCGGAAATCCCATATAAAAAGTTCCCCCAAACCTATTTTCATACCTAACCCTTTAGGCTAGAATACAAATGCAAGCTTTGCATTTTTCCACCTAAATGGAGTTTTGGTCCCAGAGGGCCAGTTTCTCGAAAGTCGCTATAACTTTTCGGGCCTGGAACTATATTAAAATCAAAATCTATAAAATGCTGAAACATTTTTTAGCCCTCAAACCAGCTCGACTTGTTTCATTGATTTAGAATTTTATTGCTTAGCTTTCAAAAGCAGCAAAATTTTGATCTTTAATTAATACATTGTGCACGTAAGATAGCTATCAGGACTTTAGAGAAACAGGACCTAGTTCTTTATCTTGTTTTTTTTTTTGGGGGGGGGGGGGGTGGGGGGGTGGGGTTGGGGGCAGGCCATAGGATTTTAAAAACGTATATCTGCAAGCAGTTATTTGTGCGAGCTTACTTCCGCTGTTTAATTGCTTTGTGCATGCACAATTTCATATCATTTAGGTAATTTTCAAAATAGCTCATGCACGCATTGCGTGCCTATGTTCAAAATGGTGGAACAGAGTGTGCTCATTTCACCTGTCCAGTCAAATTTCAGTTCAAGTCAAGTTCGAGCCATGAGTCAAGTGTAAATTTTTTCTCATTTATTGTTTTTATCTAGTAAATGATCTCACTGTGGTAAACAGACCGGTACAAATTTTATTTTATTTGCACCCAACATCAAACTCACAGATCTCCATGTGTGTAGCTGTTACGAATAGCCACTGCAAATAATTCGTGCAGGAGTTCAATTACTTTCAAAAAATTTCCATGTAAAATAATGCTTATTCAACCCAAGGCAATCTACATGTATCCTATTTTTTGTTTAGAAGTTTTATTTCCGGATTTCATAATACAAGTACAATTTGGTACGTTAGCGAAATTATGATCATTGTAGAATTTATTATAACTATAATACAATGTATTGCCGGATTTGATGTGACAAAATAGAACAAATTTGAATCAGTGTTACCAAATTTGATGTCACAAACTAAAAATTGTTATCGAATTTGGGACCACAGAACTAAAGTTGGTACAAAATCGAAAAATTGGTAAACCACAATTTAGTATGACAACACAAAATGGAAGAAGTCAATTTTGGCGGGGATCACACGCCATATTTTTGTGCCTCTTTTTAATGCATGATTGTTTATCTTTTGTCTTGCCTCCAACAAAACAGAAAATTGCTTAATGATTGATTTCTTTTATTAAGTTTCAGACAAAAGAAATTGTTAGCACTTCAACTGAGTTTCTAGCAAAAGTGTTCAACTTGGTTTATAATATTTTTAAAAAATCAGCCTGATTGTTTACTAGTACTTACTTATCAATGGTAAAAATTATGCAATTTGGAGGGGGGAAAGTTACTTAACATGATAGTTTTGTATATTATATATAACCAGTGATTCCCACATAATTTTTGTAAAAGATGCATAAATTTCGTATTACATGTACATATGCATTATTCTGGATGTAAATATGTTTTCTGTCAACTACTATCATCTGCTGCTACTATTAGTTGGTAATTAGGTTGTATGGCATTTAGTTTTGTCTTCTTCATGTTGCAAACATCTGGTGATAAGAGAATTTCCTGTTATTTTTGTTTCCTTACTTTTCCTAGGGATGCTGGCCCAAAGTGCCCTGTAGATAATGAGCGTTTAAATGCGTCACAGGTAATTACTAATAACACAGTTGAATGGCGATAACTTGATCCATCAGGAAATTGTCTTACATGTGAGGGTTTAACTCTGTGGCCATTAGTGAAGCAGGGGACACTTAAAAAGAAAATAAAGCTCACAAGATGTTTGAGTTATGGGGAGTTTGAGTTATCAAAATTCTACTGTAATTATTATCAATATTAAGCATTTTGATTGCCATGATGAGAGAATAAGTGTCGTTTTAGTAAATGTCTGTAGGGCTCTTGACTCACTGAGCTTTTTCAACCAAAACATAGATTAAGCAATTGG
The DNA here is from genome assembly GCA_022457155.1 of Cladopsammia gracilis. Taxonomy (NCBI): domain Eukaryota; kingdom Metazoa; phylum Cnidaria; class Anthozoa; order Scleractinia; family Dendrophylliidae; genus Cladopsammia; species Cladopsammia gracilis. The sequence continues at coordinate 3,425,630 of JAJGOT010000008.1, read as the reverse complement.
TACATGACTGTATCTCAGGTACTGAAATTAAAAGTAGTGTCGCAGCAGACGTGTATGTCACATTGCTTGGCATAACTTCTATATGCCAAGCAATAATAAAAGGTTAATTTCTTGAATTTATAGCAGAAAGCTATATGTATTGTGTTAGGTTTCTAATAAAAGCAGCAATGGTACAGGGAATGAGCTACAATGTGATGTAGGCGATGTGGATGCAGGCCAATGCTTTTTAGTGGATTTTATCTTTGACCTTCCTGAACAAGTAACGTCCTTTCTTTTAAGCTAGCTGATGACAAGTTTTTTGGTCCAAAGCTGTTTGGATTCACACAACATGGTACCAACAAATTGCCTAAAGAACATTATTTTTTTGCATTCTGAATAGAATGTGTGATTTTTTTAATGAAGTAACATAGATGCATACATGTATGTTGTAGTTCAAATTTATCCTTGGTTCAGTTTTGATTTTCTTTAGTTTGTTCTTTCCTATGTTAAAATATGATAATTAATGAATATAGAACAAAGGAACATGAAAATTGAACCAAAGATAAAATTGAACTACAACATCAAAATAAAATTGAAAGACTCACTGGGCATAACCATTCTATGTCGCTTTTTAGGTTGTTTTTCATTTTTATCTATCAGATTTGCCTGGAGCTGTACACATTTTGCTTCATTCTTGTTTCTTTCTGCATAACATTGTGTCACAATTGTGCCAGTACTAAATTTATCTTTTGCAGTTGACAAAGAAATTTGCCTCTCAGTAACTTTGGTAGTCAACATGGCTAGTAACTAAAGGAATTTCACTAGCCAAATCTGAAAATCCCATAAAATCCAGTGGTATTTGGCGATTTGACCACCGCCAAGGTCGAGGCCCTGATAAGATTGATGATGATCTCAACTGATAATGAGAACAGAGAACAAAGTTGTGAAGAATTTTACTTGAAAGAATGAAACTTCTTCGCAGAATGAAAGCTAAATCCAGGGCATTTGACAGGATGCGGATCCGCATATTCTTTAATTTCCGCATCCTTCGCATCTTCAGAGCATTTTCCACATAAAACTGAAAAAATTGCCCAATATTAACAATAAAGCAGCTGCGAACCTTCCTTATAAACATAAAAGCCGCAGAGATTGATTATTTTTAAGCAGTTTTTCTCCTAAACATCGATGAAAACATTGCCGCTTTTTTCACGAGCTATTTCTAACCTCCAGGCGTTCCACACGTCTGTTGGCAATGAGCCTGGATACTAGTTTTGTGGTTAGCCTGGTTACTAAGCTTAACCAAGATGGCCACTTATTTGGCTTCTTTCATTTGTTTTCGGTGTTCCTTCATTGCTAAAAACTTCAAAATGTCTGACAAAGACAGCGAGCACTGTTTTAACGTGTTTTCGCATAATCGATGCATTTTCCCGCATAATATGCCCTCAAGTTTCCGCATATTTTTTAATTTTTTTTCCGCATCCTATCAGATGCCCAGTAAATCATTCACTCTCTGCAATTTTATGTTTTATATCCCATGTAGAAATGAAAGCAAAGATTTGATTCAAAATTGTGAAGCGTATCAAGAGAGATTTCAGCAAATGCAAAACATGTTTTTTTTTTTCTAAAGAAAAGAAAGGAGAACTCTTAGAAAAAGCTATGCAGGGGGGATCCTGAAAATAAGGAATGTGATCAATTAGATACTGTAGCTCTCGGGAGGGGGGGGTACTTCCTAGTAGTGGGCAACTAAAGATGTGCCGCTGGATGGGGTCGCATTTTTCACGACTGGATTGACTATAATGAGGTTGTATTTTCAATAGAGTTACTTGAATGGGGCCGCAAATTGTCAGGATTTTTTGGGGTATGAAAATTTTGGCAAGTATTTTTTTGGGTAGTTTTATTTTAGCAGGGATTACAAAAAATGGGAAGATTTGCCTTAAAAATATTGTTACCGTACTTATAGTGCCATTGTTTTAATATTTAACAATTGGCTGGCATTATTTACAATTCAATAACAACTATAAACATTAACTGAGTTGCACAATAATCCAGGACAATTAAAGTCCAACACGTTTTCTATTCCCCTGCGTTGTCGTCCATCGAAGTTAGTATTAACCCTATTCGGCCTGGGCTTTTTTTGAGTTTCTGAGCCTGGGGGGGGGCACATTGTGCCCCCCCTTCGTAACTTCAAGAACATTAAGGCTATGACAATGAAACCTAGAGGGTACATAGTACGTCCAAAACTGTCTCCTTTGCGGTCCGCATAATGGAACGATGACGTCATATGACGTAGTTATTAGGTAATTAGTTATGCGGCCGCCATCTTGGATCCGCCATCTTGGATTTCTGAATTTTTTCAAAACCTCTTAAAAACCGTCCAAATTCACCCAAAATTAATCAAAACCAATAAATAAACTCTAAATGACGTAAAAATATAGAAAGTTACACCAATAAACATTGTTTTTCTTCATTCAAAGGTATAAAAATGCAATTTTCAAAAAACGTGGCTGTCAAAATCTTGTTGCCATGGATACATCAAGTCACGTGATCAAAAAATTGTCATGAAATTGTTGCCAGATAAATTTTAGGAAAAGTCACGAAGTTTGATGGCGTTTGCATACATATTAAGGAAGTTATGAATGTTGAAAGTTAGCGCGGGCACTTTGTGCCCCCCCCCAGGCCGAATAGGGTTAATAGCTTGAATATTTTTTTGCTGTAAGTGACCGCTTAATGTAAGATTTACAGGAACATTTATTCCACCCCCAATACACAGTTAACTTTTTTATGGCTAAGGCTTTAAATATTTCAGTTGCTACAACTAACGACTAAAGTTTGTCTAGCTAAAGTTTTACAGCTAACAACGGTTAACGCCATTGAGACCCTTCATTGAGACCTCGCGCTGTTAAGGTGGATACGTACAGCTCACTTAGGTTTAGTTCGAGTTTTTTTAAAACACAACTAAGGACTTGTTTAGCTTCCTTCATACCAGATTTTGTGCTTTTTAAAATGAGGAAACAGTCGTAAAGAATTTTCATGTGTAATTTGATTACGTCTTGAAAATATGTTACTGTACGAGTCTTACTGTTTTGAAATACTGATATTAATCAGTATTACCAATTTGGAGCATGAATTTTCTGATCTAAGTTCGAAAAAATAATTAGACTTGAAATTGTTTTTATTGTATAAGAAACTCAATTACAATGTTCCAGTCAGTACAGAAGAATCTAGCACTTCACTGTTGTGTTAACCCATGTTTAGATAAAAATCACCAAGGTACAATCTTTTAAGTAAAGCTGGTTATTAAAATCGTATGGATGATAACAGTTACAGAGAACTTGTTCAATCTTTGAACAGAGAACAAATGGAGTTTTTTTTTTACCATATATTACTCTCTGTTTAAAACGACGAGAAACAATTGACACTATTTTTAAGTACTGGCGCAGGTTTACGGAAGACAACAGTAACACAATGTTTGTATATTGAGGCTATTGATAATAAACCTGCAGGTGAAAATCCAGACTTTGGAAAGTACTGATTGAAAGAAACGTGCTCCAGACACAAGACATTAAGAGGACTGCATAACCATTACCAATTACATGCAAACAAAATTGTCAAAAGAGAGAAATTGAATTCAAGAAACCACGCACTCCCCCCCCCCCCCCCCCCCCATAACTAAACCTAAATGCCCAATCGCAACATCAAAAACAATATTCATACATAGTATGACACATACAGCATGTCTCAAGTCGCGAATTCGATCAATACGAACTGCCTATATGACGGTATGTTCGTTCAGGTCATCGGTGCAGGTCAGGAGTTTTGCGGTCGCATATTCTCACGGCCTTTGTAATGGCGTCAGAATTAATCTCTGAATGTACAGTCAAAGCACTAGAGGGCCAGAACTCTGCTTTTTTTTCAGGTGAAATTAGTCAAATTCCTTAGGGTTATTGCAAATTTGACATTAGGGTTTGTGATATTATTCGTTGTACAATAAAATTAGGCAAATCTGAGTGAGAAAATAATAAAAGTGACCTAAAAAGCGACGTAGTTAGTTAACTAAAAAGCGACATAGTTATGCCCTGAGCCCTTCAATAACAAGAAATGTCATGGTAACCATCTTGCCCTTTTTTGAATACTTTTGTTTTGAATACTTTTAAATTCTAGCTCTATCCAGACAATTTTACCAAGCGGGAAATGCTGTCTCATGAAGTATTCTGCCGTTTGAAGAAGCAGCATGGTTGCCCTTGGAAAGGACCCCTCAACAAGTTAGAGGTGTGTTATTCCGAGTTTATCAATTCCTTCATTCAGAGTCAAACCTGTGAGTACTAACAGCCACATACATTGTAAGTTTTTTATTTATTTTTTTATTAGAAACAAACTTTATTCTAAACAGAGAACAAGTTAAATTAGAAAAAAAATACACACTAACCAGCCCCCTCTCCCTGATACTTTCCCTAAGGATAAAGGAAAAAAAAACTGTCATTCAGGGTAAATTAATTAAGGAAGAAAAAACAAGAAAAGGTTGCGCTAAAATGTATACGCACGGATGAGAGGTTTACAGCTGTAATGGTAATCAGTGTTATATTATATTTTGAAGTGCATTTGGGCTGAAAAACCTAAGTTACTGTGATTGTTAAATTGTTGTTACGTTATTATGCTGTTACTCCAATTAAGGTTCCTTTTCACTTTTCATTTTCCAGTTTATTCCTTATTACATTTCTACGCTATTACAACATTGACTGCTCTTTAGCCCTTTTCATTTTTCGAGCTCATTTCTTATTACGTTATTACACTATTACGCCTATGACTGTTCTCATTCTCCTTTACAAAAATACCCTGACAATACAACCTCCTTTGCTGGCACAGCAAGGTAAACCCCTTCCTATCCTTTGTTATACTGAAGATCTTTTCTGAGAAGTTTGCTTGCCCATTACGCTATTACGGCATCATAACGCGAAAAAAAAAAAAAGGAAATGGAAATCTTATTTCAGGCATGGTATAGAAAATTTGGAGCCAAATCAAATGCTAGTGAAAATTAGCAAATTGGCTGCAGATGTGAGAGGCTGAGGCTTGTTTTGCTAGTTACGAGTGTGATAGAAATAGTTCCCATTTTTTGACTCAGACGTCATAGAAAACTAACATGTTTCGGAGAACATTCCTTTTGCTTGCAGATCCAGATGTGATATCTAGTGACTTAAAAGGCAAAGTTGATTTGTTAAGTCTAAATTTAGAAAATTTAATATCCGGTCTCAGGCCCAGTGCAGTGTCTGCTTGTAGTGATATGTTTTCGGTAGCATGGCAGCTTCCCAGCCAGAAAAATTGGGTACTTAATGGGTACTTTTTAAACTTAAAAGTTTCCCTTTTACGGAATGACATTTTTCGTTGTCATTGAGTCCTATCTTATCATTAATCTTTATTAACGGGTGGCTTATTTGGGAGGGAGGGGGAGGTGGGGGGGGGGGCTTAACAGATGGTGGGGGGGGGGGGGGCTTATTGATTGAGCAAAATGCAGTATGATGTACACTATCAGGATATGATATGCACTTTATTCTGGCATCCTAATCTCAGAATTAAACTTTAATGCTACAATTACATTATTTTCCCCTATGGTTTACTGTACCTGGTTTATACCAATTGTACCACTTTATCACTTGTTTATACCACTTTATCATGGTTCAAGAGTATTGAAGTAAGTAAGGGGGAAAGGGGTGGGGGGTAGCTTAAGAGTGACGGGGCACTTTAAATAAATGTCTTCAAAAGATGGGTGGCTTATTGGAGGGGGGAGGCTTGTCTGAGAGGCCAGGGGTGGCTTTATAGAGATTTTACGGTATAAAAAAAAAAAACTATTTGTTGATAGATGGCGATGCAAAAATTTGAAATTGAAAAATCTAAGTTTTGAACTTGTAAGTTGCTGAAAACTAGAGCAAACTCCAGGGCAAAACATACAGGGTGAACTGAATGAATGGCTCCACAATACATTGGAAATTCAGATTGAAGAAGGTCCATGGATGCAAAGCAAACAAGTAGCCCGATGGGCTTCGAAACTGGCTCGTTTTGTCTCAGTTTCCACCCGGCCGTTTTCATTTTAGAGTTTTATATTAGCAATCCACAATATACAATCTAGAATCTATCAATATGCACAGTCCAGTCCACACTTACATTTACATTCCACAGCCTGCTTCAAGCACTCCTTAAGAATGGACCATTTCATTGTTAAGAGAGGGGGGGGGGGGGGGGGGGTGGGCAATAACTAAAAAAAAATTCCTGCACAGCAAAAGTAAAGAAAAAAAATAATGCACAGGGAGCCAAAGGAAAAACATAGGTACGCAATGCGTACAGAAGCGACGACGAGTTTCCACTTGGCGTTAAATCAATAGGTCTGGGGTGCTCTGATAAAATCAGTGTATCACTTGGCTCCACTAGAACATAGGCACGCATTGCATGCATGAGCTATTTTGAAAATTCCCTAAATGATATGAAATGGTGAAGGCAACAAAACAGTGGAAGAAAACTAGCACAAATAACCGCCTGCAGATATACGTTTTTCAAATCCTCCGGCCCACCCCGTACCCCCCAAAACTACCGAGAACGAACTGCGTCCCGTTTCTGGAACGTCCCGATAACGTTTCGGGCCCGGAAAGCTATCTTATGTGCGCAATGTATTCATTAAAGATAAAAATTTTGTTGATTTTGAAAGCTGAGCAATAAAATTCTAAATTGACAAAACAAGTCGAGCTGGTTTGAGGGCTAAAAATGCATCACCATTTTATAGATTCTGATTTGAATATGAGTTGCGGGCCCGAAATGTTGTCGGGACTTTCGAGAAACGGGCCCTCTGGGACCAAAACTCTATTTGGGTGGAAAAATGCAAAGTTTGCTTTTGTATTCTAGCCTTAAGGGTTAGGGTATGAAAATAGGTGGGAAGTTTTGGCTAGCTTTTTCACGGGATTTTCGGAGTTATTTTATGACGAAACTACGGCCCCAGTGAAATGAGCGACTTGTCTCTGTAATCAGTGTATTAAATGTCAACCAGAAAAGTCCTGCACAGAAATTTGATGCATCCAAGTTGAAGGATTATTATTTTCTTAAAATTCTAGTCTTTTTTTAAAAAGTTGCTTTTATTATTCACAAAAGAAATGTGGAAATGGTTCCCTTTGGCCTGGAAGACGCAAACTAATTAAATTAAATTGTTTTTAACTCCATTAAATTAGTGACAAAAATTCTTTGAACCACCCGTTTCTGTAATGTCAACCAGAAAAGTCTTTAACAGAAACTAAACGCATGTAAAATGAATATTGGTAGTCTCCTTGTAAATTGCAACTAATAGTATTCAAACAACTGTTTTTATTCTCCACAAAAAAGTCGTGCAAATAGAAACAGAAACTAATTAGATTAAATTGTTTTCAACTCAAAACCACAACCTTGAGGTTAACATTTGGAACCAAACATCTTTTCCTGTAATGTCGACCAGAAAAGTCTTAAATCAGAAACTTAGCGCATCCAAAATGAATTTTGCAACTAATAGTTTTTTGAACAGTCGTTTTTTAACGCACCATAAGAATTAACGTTTTCTCGAAAACATGTTGAATTCCATCACGTACCAGTTTCTATAAGGACAAAGTTCAACATTTGCACGTGCACACAACGTGACTGCTCATACAAAATACAGTCGCTACTCGCTTGTAGTAATCGCTTGGGGCATACAATTAATAACCTACACATCTGCTCACATTAATTCACAGAAAGATAGACGTTTTAAATACTGTAAATTGTATATTAATTGCATTAAGTTTTCTCTGTTGAACTCCATGCATCCCGGACAAGTTTCTATAAGGACAAAGTTCAACATTTTCACGGGCAGACAACGTGACTGACAAAAAAGATACAATTTCAAATAGTAATCGCTTGAAACATACAATTCATGTTCCGCATCACATTATTTGAAATCCGCTTGCCGTTTTTGCAATAAAGCTATACTTTCTTATTTCAGTACAAGCTTACCTATAAACGTAACCGCAGTCCACATTTTTTGGACGTCTCATATCATCCCTCGCATCGACCCTCGCAGACCATTAATTGTACAATTCATGCATAGAGCACATTTTAGGCAGTATTTCCGAATAAATGCCCTTGCCTATTGCCATGTTAGCAAGCCAGTCGGGATTACTGCACAATTCCCAACCAACAAATCTTCAAAACTTTACACTTTTAGTGTTTGAGGTAACAATCGCGAACATCCAAGATGGCTGATTTTCAATTCATGCCAAGTGCCCTTCTTTGACCTTCAGTAATACCATTTTAGAAGCGAGAATTTGATTGGCTGACATAGTACACGGTGTACATGCATACTAGAGACAATCTGATTGGTGTGACATAATCCAAGACATACATACATACATACATACTAACAAACAAACATCACAAACCAACCTTTGCGCCTGCTAATGAGCTATTTTTTTCAAAATAGCTCAAAAAAGGGTCAGTGTGAAATGCAAATTTGGGCGACTTTTAGTTGGTGCAGAGCATCCTGTAAATAAAATTTGCTTATTATAAAAATGCTCATTAAACCAGAATATTGCCCCAGCAAATAATATAATACCAGAAGGAGCCAAGGACTTGTAATAGAACTTTCATTGGTAAAATGACTTTTTTCCAAACATTTTCAATTTTTGTACTTATGGTCGTAGGAATAACATATGTTTGTCAGTTGTTGATTGTTTTGTGTTTGATTAAAAACCAAAGGTGTGAATGGCCAGGTAAGCCCTTTTTATACCAGAACTTCCTGTTGAAGACCCAGTAGTGACCATTATGCATTGCGTGATAAAAACAATGTAAGTCTCGATCCCAGGAAATAAATAACAATAACAGAGGCGCGTGGAGCGTAATGGTCATTACTGGGCCTTTAAGGTCGTGGCTGACACCGATACTTGTGATCATGATATGCATGTGAAGATTTATTACACAATTGTGGCTGCTGCATTGGTAATTGCACATTTTATCGTGTGCAAAATCAAAACAATTCATTGTTTTTCCTTCATATTTGTGACAAATATGGATTGGAATTTATTTTGCCATACTTGGTTGGTATAATTCTATGCTGATTAGGCTTAGTATAGGTCACACATGCATCAAGAACAAGTAACATTTTCATTTTCAAATTATTTGAGATTAAAATTACATCTGAGTTTGCTTTACTTATGTGCAATTCAATATTTGTACATCTTGCAAGTTACAATTGATAATCAGTCCATTGTTGTCTGGATAGCTGTTTTTCTGATTCCTTACAGCGTTACTATGAAGTGTTAATACAGGAAGCACAATTCGAACAGTACAATGTACATGATTAAAACTATTACAATTGCTAAATGACAACAACTGGAAATTGTTTCCATGTTTGTGCTTCACAAATTGAAAAGACTTTGTCAGTTCTGAACATGTTTTCAGAGATTATTGGTAGTTTGACATTTTGTGGTTTCATTAACGCATGAACAGCAGGTCACCAGTTTCTTCAGCACTTCAGACTTTTTGTCATTGTCACCAGCATTAGTTGATGTGCTAAATGTTTGCAGATGCATTGAGGTGATTGAGTATCTTTAAAAGAAAATAAATGAATACCTTGAGATTCAGTTCATTTTTTTAAGTGTTTTGTCGCTTTATGGGGACTTAAAAGCGGAATTAAAGTGCTTCATTTAGATATACAACGGATGGTGAAGAATTCAATTTGGGAGCTGAGAGTTTCATTGTATATATTGAAAAAACTATTACATGTGGCTAGTCACATGTAATAACAGGTGAAGACGGAAAGAAAATTAAAAAAAAAACGCACAGAAAAATTGCCCAATGCTCCCCCTCCCCCACCTTCAAAATTAAAATAGTCCATCCCTTAGCCCAATATGAACAAGATAATGTTCTCACCCTTTCTCAAGTTTCAGTAATGTGCTTCATGAAAAATGCATGAGGAAAACACTTTGGTAGAAATTCTGAAGATATTGCACCAATTCCCCTACACTGTTAAATTCCAACTGAACACCTGTTCCAATTTTGTAGCCACTGTTTACCAGAATTACTTCCAAACAGCGAGACATTTCCCTGATGAAAATCAGCTGTAACTATCTTTGAGGTATCTACAAGATGGCAAGGAACAAGGATTCATTTCTACATCGTTAGAAGGACGAATCAAAAGTGGAATACAACGATACATGCAGATTTGTGTGAACCAATTAGTGTAGTAACTCATTTGCCACGCATAAACAACATAAAACAGAAATAACAACGTAGGCCAGAATTTTCCTTTGACACGATTTAAACATTCTCTGGCTTTGAAATGAGCATTATACACCCCACAGCGGCTCTATTTTGCATAATAAGATACCATAACTGTATACACAATATGCTGGTAATGATGGCTCACCTTTATTAATAGCTTGAATCCGAGATAAACTGTTTAATTTCCTTCTCTTTCTTCAATACAATGAAGTTGCTCCGATATTCTGTACACAACTGATCGTGAATCACCGCACACGGCTTCGTTTTCAGGTAACAGCTCTCATAGGATACTCAGTTATAAGTCAAGTTCAGTAAGCTTAAATCAATGCTATTTCAGTGCTATTTCTGGCCATCAGTTCTGATAAGTTCTTTCTGAGACAGGCAAAGATCCGCTCCGAAACAGCGCCCAGACTCGATAATTAATTTTAGTGGAGACCTTTTGCGAGGGTGGCTGATCACGCATCACGCCGAATTTTTAAGTGAAATCTCGCATCACGGAGAAAATTCTTAAGCAATCATGCGTCACGTAAATAAGGAGTAATCCGGCATTAAAATGGTAACAAAACAACGTAGAGTCGGCGTATGCCTACCTATTGAATGCATTGATATTGTATTCAGTTTTTCTGTTTGGAAGGGTTGCATGTTAATTCATGAATCTTAAAATGAAATAAAGGGTGTTTACTTGATGGTCCTAGCACAAATCCAACTAGCGCCTGGTGTGGTTGTTGTGTCCTTTGTTCACTCGGTTTTTTGGCTGGTTTGACTTTTACAGTTTAGCCCTGACTTGTATATCTTATAAAAGATCTACCCCTCTTGTATGAAATAAGGGGAGGCTCTTTATAGATTTGTGTTAGTGAAGGTTGCAATTCTATTAAATGCCTTTTGTCCATGAGGATCCAGGGGCGGATGTAGGGGAGGGGGAGGGGTGCAGGGGGTGCCCCCCCCCCCCACTGAGATGACCTATGGATTGTTCGCTTTTAAAATTTGTTTACGTCACTTTTCAGTTACGTCATTCCTTAGAGGTGCACCCCCTTCTAAGAAAAATCCTGAATCCGCCCCTGGGATCTGTTTTATGTTAGGTACACATGGGTTTTATTGAGAGCTGACTTTCTGTCAGAATATTACTTCTGAGAGCACCTTCTCAATAAGATTGTTAGGGTAGCCTCTTAGCTGAAAGTTTCCTTTGAAAAGTTCATTCAATTCTGAGGAGTCTAAGGGCCTCTACTTTGAAGAAACCTTTCTTGACTCCCGGTGGGTGACAAGATTTAAAGTGCGTGTATTTCTTCTTAGCATTATCGGCTTTATTTCGTTTTGCTCATCTTTTGCGGTCAATGTGTTTCTTATTCAGATGTTTTCGTGTATCTGAGACCTTCCGTTTAATTTCTTATCAAGACTCAGGGAGCACTCGAGGATGAGATTCAACATGTTTATTATTGGCATTCTCAAGTTCTGACATGTTTTTCACCACCTCAGGTATATTAAGGCATGGGTCAACAGTTATTTTCTAAAAAGGTAGGGGGTGGTCTATCTCCGGAGGCTTTAGCCATAAAAACATAAAACTTTGGAAGACTGAAGAGTTTGCAAATGCAGTAATTTTAGCATACCGTATAGAAGATATGCAAATTAGGTCACATGACTTGATACGGCCACAAAAATCAAAGATGGGAACAGTTTATGACAACCGTAAATAAACTTCACTACTACAAGATAAGTCCTAAGAGGAGCAACAAAAGATCTGTGCTTGGAAATGTTTGAATATTTCATTACGTTTGAAAATAAACGGTACTTTGTACTAGTGTCCAGTCCCCCATAACAGTTATTTCTTTTTTCCTGCCTTTCAATTACATTACTTTTCCCTGCCTCGAATAGCGTTTTTGCTAATTTGCAGGGTAACTGTATTTAAGTTTATATGTCTAATAAAGTTTTGTTTGTTGTATTATCTTAAAGTTGCCAAGCACAGAAATGATGTACCTTGTGGCCTTAAAATCATAAAGCTGATAAATAGTAAAAAGTGTTCCCATTTTGTGTATAAGACTTTTCAGCTAAAAATAGCCCTGACAAGTCACATGATTTAATTTCCATATTTTCTGCGTACGAAAATGACCACATTTGCAAACTGTTTATTCTGCCAAAGTTTTTCGTTCTTATGGATAAAGACTCAAAAGATAGACCACCCCCTCACTTTTAGTGTGAAATGGCAGGAGACCCATGCCTTAAATATTTACTTGAGACTGAGCGCAAATTGTTTCTGTATGAGCTGGACTCTCTCTTGTAATTTACAAGTGGCTTAGTGCCTTGTTCTTAGGCTGATTGACATATTAGTTTCGTTTGGCTTAGTAGCCTACTCGCTCTTCTTCTTTGATTTGAATCAATGTTACGATAGTGGAATTTGATTGGCGCTCCTAGTAATTTCTGTTCTGCCTGACATGTTGCCTGCTTTCTTATGGTTCCGATTTCCATTTTGAATTCTTCGTCGGAAAGGATAGGATAGGATAACTTTATTTAGACACGGTAAACTCATCAGTACAACTATAAAAACCTAATTATATACAAAATTATTATAAAATATAAAATATAAATATAAAATATGGTCTGATAAGTGCGCTTTGGCGTTGTAGCGTAATGTCTTAGGACATGTCTCTTGTACCCTGTGAGCTTCGAGTTTTCTGATTGCATTTTCTGATTTCTCGATTCTGTCCTCGTCGTGCCAGGAACGGATTCTCTGGACCCACCACAAACATCAAAGGTCAAGAAAAGACCAGACAGACCTTCAATTAGACAATTTACGTTGAATCCTTTGAATGCAACCTTTCTAGTTTTTCAAAGAACGTCGAAAGCATTCACGTATCACGGAAAAATAAAAGTTAAATCACGCGTTGCGCGCTTCTAAAATAGCAAATCACGCATCACGCTGCGCTATCTGATCACGCGTCACGCCGTTAATTTAGGCACAATCACGCATCACGCGGTTAATTTTGGGGCAATCACGCGTCACGTAAAACCGCTTTGCCACCCTCTTTTGCCTATTGCGAGTGCGAGTATGTACTACTGATGAATGTACATCACTTCCTGTCTGTTTGTCTGCAAGTGAGCGCAAATATATTCACGGTAAATAAAGCATGACGGTGTAAAATTTGAAACAGACAAACAAACCTAGCTTTCTCCACACTTCGAAACAAAATGGCGTGAGTGACCTAGTTCCCAGTGTTTTTCTTATCCTCCAAGGCTAGTTCCCAATGTTTCTCGGGTGTAATCCGGACATCCGGAAATCCAGACACCACGGCACAATGGCAATAATACGATGACTTCGTCATCGTTTAAAAAGGTATGGAACAATCCCGAAAAAAATTCTTGCACAACATCAACACCAACACCGCCCCCTGCCCCCACCCCCCACAAAAATAAAATCGCCCATCCTTTAGTAGGCTGCAATTTTAGGTCTATATTTTTTCTCTGATCCGCTTGGTACTGTTAGAAAAAACACAAGTTTAGAACTTTGTATATTTTTTTTGCTTAAAAATCCTTGAAACCACCTACTACAAGAAAACAGGATTGTTTAAACACTGTCGGGCATTTTGGAGAATCGGTGATGGGGTTTCGAATAAAATAACAATATCAACATGATCGATCAAATAGCGTGACATAAATCCGAGATGTGTGGAATTTGAACGTGACTCCACGGAGTAATAGAAATGTTCAACCCCGCTTCCTTTTACCAGAAATAGAACACAACCGAAAACCACAGCAATTTAATGTTTAACAATTCTGTCGAAATTAGAACGGTAAATATTTCAATTGTAGTTGTTTATTTAACAAGGAGCCCGTTGGGCTTCGAAACTGGCTCGTTTGGTCTCATTTTCCACCCGGTTTTCATTTTAGAGTTTTATATTAGCAATCCACAATATACAATCTAGAGTCTATTAATATGCACAGTCCAGTCCACATTTACATTCCACAGTCCGCTTTACATTCCACACTGAGGCTACAATTTCAGGTCTATATCTTTTTCTCTGAACTTTGTATTTTTTTTTCGCTTTAAAATCCTTGAAACCACCTACTACAAGGAATCAGGATTGTTTAAACACAGGCATTCTGGAGAATCGGTGATAGGATTTCGAATAAATAAACAATATCAACATGATAGATCAAATAATCATCAACAGCCGACCATAGCGTGACAGAAATACGAGATGTGTGGAATTTGAACGTGACCCCATGACGTAATGCTTGAGAATTGTTTACTCAGCAGTGACTTGCCGGGACGTGTTTGTTCAATGATTTATTCGATCTAAACTCAACTGTTTAACAATTGATTTGGTTAGAAAAGTTCAACCCGCTTTCCTTTTACCGGAAATAGAACACATCCTGAAATCACAGCGATTTAATGTTTAACAATTCCGCCGAAATTAGAACGGTAAATATTTCAATTGTAAATTGTCGTTTCGATGACATCACTGATTTCTGAAAACCGGAAGTAAACTAGGTACGGTGTTGGCCGCAGCAAAATCGATTCCCGGGGCAGGTGACCCGACAGGGAAAAAAAAAAAGAGGGTATTTTAAGAACTGACTCGTCGAAGCGACGAGGCAGTTAATTATTGGTTACAGTTCGCTATTACATACTCAGCTTATGAAAACACAAAATCACACACGGTAGCGATATACAAAGGATATAAATTGCAAAGCAAAGCCATTTCCCTTTCATTACTGATCCTCGTAGACGTCTCCTAAAACGAAAAAAAATGGAAAACATATGATTGTATTTTAAAGTAGGTAATCACAGCAAATGGCTATTGGCATGCAAGACAAAGTTTACCTTGCTGAATATTTAACCAAAATTTGTCAAAGTGAAGCGATCGATGAATGTCACAGCAGCTGCATCAAACTAATGATCAATGTCTAACAAACCCCGCAGCCGAGTCGTTACAGTATTGTTTTGTTTTACAACGATATCGGTTGCTTTTATAACGATCGGAAAAAAAAAGCAAGTCTTTAATACAACATAAATCGAGCAGAGGAAGGTCTGGAACGAGTCGTGCACCCCTCCCCACCAACAAATTTTGCGTGAGAAACATTGCACCATAGATTTAATTTATTGCTTCCCGAGTAAATCCACACTCTTGTCTAATACTTTCCAAACCATAATTTTTTGCTGTTACATTTAAAAAGACTATTTTTAAAAGCAATGAAATCATTTTTAATATGTCACGCATTTCATAGTCCATAATCCACAGAAGTCCAGTCCAGAGGTCTAATTTTTGTTTACAATGATGGGCATGTTACCTAGCAAAGAACAATCCCGTTTTCCTGTGTATTTCTATAATGTTTTTTCGCTAAACAAAGTCCTCAGAAATTACTCACTACACAGTGTTCTCACCAGGCCGCAGCCTTGCGGGATTCCCGCAAAAAAAAATTGAGATGGCGCACCAAAGCCAAGAAGATGCGCTCGTTAGGGCGCAGGAGCAAGCTTCGAGTCAAACAGACTTTTGAATGTTTATGAGTAGTTTAATGGTCAATCGTACACCCCAGCATTTTGCTTGTTCAAATGAATAAAAACATTTTTCAAAAAATTTAAAGCCTTTAATTTTATTGCCTTTACCCTCGTTGGTCACACGTATGTTGTGAAGGTTTGCGTAAGCATCGCTATGAAATCATAAACATCTTGTCCGCCATGTTGGATCAGGTAGGTACTTCATGTAACAGACCTTTTGGAGTGACTTTGACCCTCTGATATTCTTACTGGGCCCCTATTTTTCAGCAGAGGGGGCCCTGCGACTCCGCAAGGCAAAATCCTGGTGAGAACACTGACTACAGGCAGCGAGGACTGCACAAAGGCATTGTAAAGAATTGGTAGTAAAATTTGTAATGAATGCAAATATGCTTACGAACGCGAAAGAATCGTCTTGCTCTTTAGCCTCGGAAAAGCTCAACCTAAAAATAGCTCTTAGAATCTCAACAACATTCACCTTGATGGGAGAAATTAAATACAGGATTGGCTTATACACCTGAATAAGACTAAATCACGGAAAATGTATGTCCTGCACATGCGTAAGAAACATTTATCACTTACCATAGCAAAAGCAGCAATTTTTCTAAAGCAACAAGACAATGAGAACCCCGCATGTTTGTAAGAATTATCTCTTGCACGAAATACGCATCTGTGTACAGCACGTTTCTATATTAAATTGCTTTTATAAAAAAAACGCTACCACAAGGAAGCCACCGATTAGTCTTTGCCTTTAATATAGGTGACTTGAAGGTAAAGGTTAGTGTATAGTATGGGTTGGGGTTACCGCGTGACACTGCCGTGACATCGTTTTGATGACATCACAGATTACATCATTTCTGAAAACCGGAAGTAAACTAGGTATGGTGTTGTATGGCCGCAGCAAAAGCAATTCCCGGGGCAGGTGACCCAACAGGGAAAAAAAAGGGGGTATTTTAAGAACTGTCTCGTCGCAGAGCAACGAGAACATCTGCCATTATATTGGTTGAATTTAGGTTGCAATATGTCACACCAATTATTTTTCAGCCCATCATAATGCAAAGAAGATCACCTTAAAGTAAAAAATCATCACAGTCCAGTAAAGATGATTTTTAATGTAAAAATAAAGGTCTGCAAATTGCCTTGTCTTTATTTATTCCTTCAGGATCATTTGAAAGATTGTTCCTTTGTTAATATCAGTTGCCCCAAGGAGTGTGGTAAGCAACTGAAAAAGAAGGATCTTAAACAGCATTTAGAGGAGTGTCCTAACAGGACAGTACCTTGTAACTTCTGCAAAGAGGAAGTGAAATGGAATGAATTGGAGGTTTGTCAGTGATGTTTGTTGATTACATTTACATGTCATTGTGTTAATTACATTTACATTTATACTTTGTCAGTGATGTGAGTTGTTAATTACATCAACATGTGTAATTAGAAAACTAATTAGAAAGATAAGTAACAAGAGGCTACACTGGTAGCCTATACTCATGTGCTTGCACTAAGAAAGTTTTATGGTTTAATTTAAACGGGTCACGCACCCCTTCCCCCTCAACAAATTTTGCGTGACACACTAAAGAACACGCTAAGACACGTTTTCTGTACTTGCTTTGAATATTTAATTTATTGATTCCCCATCAAATACACACTCATCTTTTATTTCCCAAACTGTGACTTCTTTCCGTTACATTTGAAAAGGCTTCTTTTAAAAGCAATGAAATCAGTTAACGACCAGGCTATTTTTCAATTTTAGCGAACCTCAAAAACAGAATTATGCGACCATCTGTAAGAGTGCACAGAAACGTATTCGTGGTCTAGAATAACTTGTATGACTAATTTTCGAATAAAATACACCAGTTGTGTATCGAAAATTGCCCGAGAAATTGATTTGGAAATGAAAATTGCAAAACATACACAGACATCTTTGTGTAAGGCGACATGCATTGCATGAAGTTAGAACACTACTATAAAATTTGTGTTGTTTTTTTTTACATAATATCAGATATCTTTATGACTGAATTTGAGCATGTTTTATGAACATTTCTCCAAAACTAACAAGAACACAGAGAAAAAGTCAATCACAAATTTATATCAACATAAATTCCCATCCAAAAATGTAATTTCTTTTACAGTAAGTCCCCTGACATGACTCTGCTGCTTGAAAATTCTTTAAAACTCCGCTTCTTCGAAAGAAACATAGCCTGCATTTTTTTGATAAAAACGTACTATAAAGTTCCTCTTAGCAAGGTTTCGTTGCTTAAAGCTCTCCTTTTTCTCCACTACAGCGGCTTCTGAGTATTCTTTAAAGCTTTCTCTTTCCATTTTGAATATTTTAAATGTGTGTCATTTCCCCGATAAGACAAAACATTGCTATGGTTTTGAAAACCAAGCACATGCCGAGCAAAAGGCAGCCACTTTTGTAGAATGTGTATATGAACTGACGACCCCTTTAATAAAAAAATATGCATGCATAAATTTGCATGCCAAATCGTGACTCAAAAAATAATAATAACAAGAGGCTCCTAGCAGCCTATACTCATGCACATGCGTAAGTTAGTTTTATGATATATTTTAAACATAATAAGAAGATGTCCGACATGGCGAAGAGTACTCCTTTCATTCAGTCATCGCTCCTGCAAACCACGTTGTTTACTATTGATTGTTTTGGAAATGAAGGCTGTACCACAATGAAGGGAATGATTCTTCTAAGTCTTATATATACCAAACATGAACATTGCTGATGTAAGTAGGGTTGTAGGAGAGGCTGTCGTGACACTTGAGTAACGCTCTTTTACCGGAAGTGAGAGTAGCCGGAAGTCACTAAACAGGAGCTGTGAACCAGAAGTGTACAATTTAAAATATGCGTGCATAAATTTGCATGCAAAATCGTGACACAAAAAATAAAAATAATAACAAAAACAGAACTGAAACCTTACCTCATGCCGCTACGCGCATGAGTAATAATAAAAAAGAAAAACAAAGGGCATTTTTTAACTTGATCATTGTACTTTGCACATGAGTAATTGAAGGGGTGAGTGGAATAAAGCCCTAAGTGAATTCTGATCAACTGCTAGATTCTCCTTACAGTCTATCTTGTATACGCTCATGTAACAAAGGGAGAATTTAGCTATAGATCAGGAGTCACTTAGGGCCTTATCCCAAACTGAAATAAGGCCCTAAGTGACCCCTGATCTGAAACCAAATTCTCCCCCTTGTTCATGAACATATACAAGACAAACTGGAAGGAGAATCTAACAGTTGATCAGAAGTCACTTAGGGCTTTATTCCACTCGCCCCTTCAATTATAATTTTTTTGCTCCGTTCTGAAGATTTCATTATTTAACATTTATGCACCTTTTCATTGTTTTAAACAGGTTATTATTTGTAATAATCCGCATAAATGCTCACTGATATGGAATAACAGGTCATTATTGTGGTCATTGTGGTCAGTGACCACAATAATGACCTACATACTGTTCCACCTCAGTGATTTTCTAGAATCTTCTCAATTTAAAACATCAGCATAATTTATTATAAATTCCAACATGGATAGCACTCACAACATCCCTGAAAAACACTTTTGATGTACGTGTCAACATAATGAACAATACATCCATCTGGACCAACAACATACGCCCTGTATCTCCGAGGGTCACTTACCGGTATATTTAAAAAAAAAATAGGTTTTCAACTACCTTGGGTAATAGTTTTAAATAAACCTTCAATATAGACACCATAAGGCATTCCAAATACTCAATATCCATTACATTGAACGAGGAATGAAAAATTATCGACAGTCAATTTCCTATTTTTACCCAAAGTCCATATCCCCAAATTCCTGATTATAAATACTACTGCTGACTGTCAAGGAACTTTTTATCCTTGTCATGTAAGAATTAAAACGTTTGAAAAGCTTCATGTGTGTACTAAATTTCACTTTGCTAGCTCACATTTTTTCCAAGATTGCATCCTCCTGATTCCTTTTTCCTATTTTGTGGTAACTTGAGAACTTTATCCTCATCTTGTTGTAAAAAGTATCCTACTTGGCCAGTATTAAAAGAATATCACAAACTGCGCCACAGCGTTTCATCGAGGCATCGAGCCCATAGTTGAGCAATTCCAACTAACGCTAAACTGATTGTAACGGTAAGAAAAAATTCGCCCAAGGGGTCATTAAAGTTCTTGTCAAAATTGAGGGCAAAATTGAAATTTGGTTTGATTTTTCTCATTTCACTGATTAAAATGCTTGGCATGCATGCACATCCTTACAGGATTTAGACAATCACTACTGTCACTAATGAGCAAAATTTCACAGGAACTCATTGGTTGCTTGTTCTAAAACAATGAAAAGATGCTTTAAAACGGATAATGCCCTCGCTCCTCGGCCTTCATAAAAATAATGACCTCGTGCTACGTGTAAAATCTGTGATAATTAATAAACAGTTGAACAGTTGAACGTGCTCGGTCATTATTTTTAAGAAGGTCGAGGAGCATTAGGGCATTATCCCTTACATACGTAAACATGCAGTGCAGAAAATTAAGAATATTACACATGAATTTTGTGTGACTTAACTGCACTTGGAACAATGGGACTCTGGGCCGCTTGTTTAAATTTTGCAAGCAAGCAGCGAAAAAAGAATTATTTATTTAATGTTTTGCAGTCTCTTACATAAAAGAAATCACGCTTATCATTCTCTGGCCTTGAAGTCCAAACCTTGCTCGATTGAAATAAATGGTAAAACGAGCGTGACTATAACTTTGTCTTCTTGCAGACTGTTGGCGTAGTCTACGAATTACCATTCACCACCAGGTGTTTGAAAGAATTATTTTGCCATTCAGCGATTTTGTTCAACCGTTTAATACTTTCCGCTTTCCTTTGAAAATTTTCTACAACCGTTTAACGTTTTGCTCAATTAATTTTTGGACTTTGCCCAACTGTTTAATGGTTTTGGCTATCCGTTCAAACGGAAATGGAATCTGTTTAAATGCTTGTGTTTAAGTGGTGTAACGATTAATCAAATTCTCGATTAATCACGATTATGACCATTCGTTTCGATTCACGATTCTTTGCTTCCACGTTTCAATTTTGGTTCGATTTTTGCATACCTTTTCCTGGGTACCCTCAATGAGTTATTATATTGTGAAATCAGAATTCGAAACTCTTTAAAATCTGCGTTTTTGATTGACGAGCAAAGGCATTTCCAGTTTTTCACCATTTTGTGTTGCCTGGTAAAATTGCTGCCTTTCTACCACCTCTTGAGAATTTCCAAATAAGGCAATTAACCGTGAGATGATATATATGAAAAATAATTCTCAAACTCATTAATAATTCATGACGAGAACACAAAGGAAATCACTACCGTGAAGGAGGTTTTGAAATCGTTTCTTAATTTGCATAGATTTTGGCGATTTTATTCCTTCGTTTTCTCCGCATTTAACGATCAGTTTGAGAAGCTATATCAAACACTCGAAACAATGTTTCATCAGATTTCCAAACACCTTGAAGTGGTTTAAAAAAACTCGGCTGCGCCTCGTTCTTCCAATC
Organism: Cladopsammia gracilis; assembly: GCA_022457155.1. Lineage (NCBI taxonomy): Eukaryota > Metazoa > Cnidaria > Anthozoa > Scleractinia > Dendrophylliidae > Cladopsammia > Cladopsammia gracilis. Next base: position 3,404,364 of record JAJGOT010000008.1, on the reverse strand, counting down.
CACTTCTCGGTGTTTGGAAATCTGATGAAACACTGTTCCTCGTGTTTGATATATTACATCATATATGAACTGCGGAAATGAAATCAAATGAAGAATGATCCTCGCAGTTGTGAACGCAATTTAAGCAATTGCGAAAAGAAGCCTGAAAAAAAAAAAATTCAGGACTTCAACGGGGTTCGAACCCGTGACCTCGCGATACCGGTGCGATGCTCTACCAACTGAGCTATGAAGCCACTGACGTTGGGAGCAGGTCAATTGTAGGTTCATATGTTCCCGTGAAAGGAGTAAGTGTGAGATGATATATATGAAAAATAAATCGTATATGAACTGCGGAAATGAAATCAAATGAAGAATGATCCTCGCAGTTGTGAACGCAATTTTAGCAATTGCGAAAAGAAGCCTGAAAAAAATTTTTTCAGGCTTCTTTTATATCATCTCACACTTACTCCTTTCACGGGAACATATGAACCTACAATTGACCTGCTCCCAACGTCAGTGGCTTCATAGCTCAGTTGGTAGAGCATCGCACCGGTATCGCGAGGTCACGGGTTCGAACCCCGTTGAAGTCCTGAATTTTTTTTCAGGCTTCTTTTCGCAATTGCTAAAATTGCGTTCACAACTGCGAGGATCATTCTTCATTTGAAGGCAATTAACCATGTGCAACACGCTCATTGTCACGTTCTCAAACATGGCGACGAAGGACCAAGCAATCGTGATTCTGTCTGCATCTTTTAGATCAGCTGTGTGTAAATATTATGGTTTTTCGGTTAAAGACGGTACAACAGATAATTCTAAAACTATCTGCAAGAAACATTTGCATAATCGAATCGAAATATTCGAAATCGAAAGGCAATAATCGAAATTGAATCGAATCTGTTTATTTTTACCCATTTAATGGAAAATCGTTAGCGTCCATTTTTGCTTTCCAGGTCACACTTTATAACAGTACACTATAAGTTTTAAACAAAACCCTTCAATAGCTTGATTTTAAATTGTACATATTATATATAGTTTTATTTTCATATTTTATATAGTTTTATTTTAAATTCTTAAATATTTTTAGGTAGTATTTAGTGTCCCCAGTTAGTGGTTGTATAACTGCTATTTTAGATTTGACACATGAATAAAGGTTGTTGTTGTTGTTGTCAGTTAGTAGTAGTGAAACAGTGGCTTGTTCATGTTGAATGGTTTCATTTAATGTTAATATTTTTTCTTCAGAATCATTACCAAGGCTGTCCCAAGTATCCACAGGCTTGTGAAAAATGTGAGAAAGAAAACATACCAAGAGACATGGTAATTGTTTTTCTATTTATCAATGGTTGTAAAGATTTCAGCCCATTAGAAACCGATCATGCTTGCCAATGTTATCGGGTGTGTCTAAAACGAAGACCCTGTGGTCTAAAACAAAGACCCGTATAAATAATAAACAATGTTTCTGTCTAAATTCCGCACCAAAACAAGTTGGCATTATGCGATGCGAGCGTGCAAGGAATGTGATTGGCCAGTTGCGATTAACCTCAGCTGAAGCAAGCTTTTGTCATGCAAAACGCATGATCGTGGCGTTTTCAAATGACGATTTTTCCCAGTCGGAGGCAAATAAAGCGTAGAACATCAAAAAAAAAAGCTTCCAGGCCTTTTCCATTTATCCACATAAGAGAATATGAGTGCTTTAATGCTTTAATAAAATGCTTTAATAAAATACTCCTAAATCAGTAAAAACTATACTAGGAGATCTAAGTTTACATAAAATTGCTAATCTAAGTTAACTATATTAAGAAGCCTAAAATACAAATGAATAAATATATTAATAAATAAACAAATTGGTAGAATTATACCATAGATTTAATGGTTGGCATAATTATTGATTTAAAATTTAGATTACTTTGCAAAGGCAAATTATGTATAGGCAGTTGATTCCATATCACAATCGACCTTGGATAGAATGAAAATTTGTATATATTACAATTAGCTTGGATATGGCGATAAGGGGAGACATTTGGAAGGCGAGAAGCTCTATGTAGCGGACAGACCTCAGGAGGGAATGAGATACCTATTAAACGCTGCTGTATCTTATAGAACAAGGTTAATTGAGATAACAATCTACGTTGCTCGAGGGTATCCCAACCAAGTTGTTTAATCATGGGGGAAACATGACTAAATCTGGAATAGTCGTGTAAGACAAATCTATCGCAGGTTACATACCTTGCGTGCACCTATACCTGCTCGATGTCGGATTCCACTCAAACTGACATTGTAAAATTTCATTCCTAATAATAATATACTCGCACCAACTTTATAAAACATTTTTCCTACCTGATATTAATGATCCCCCAAAAGTAGCGAGCCCCAAAGGTCCTCGTTACGTTCGGATTTTCACGGTATTTTGTCACGCAACCCAATCTTGTTCCCAGCTCGTATGATGTTTCGTGATTGATAATTTTCAGTCTAATCTTAGACAGCAAATGAATGTGGTTAGTTTCTAGAGAAACTGTGGTGCTGCGTCGGTGGGGGGAAGCACAAGAATTTGGTTTTACCGAGGTAAATTAACCACCGTTGAATGATTTGAGAAAGCTGACGTTTCGAGCGCGAGCCCTTCTTCGGAGCGAATCAAGGGATTGTGGGTAGTGTGTGGTTTTATATAGTAGGTGGAGCTACGCTATTGGTGGAAATTTGGTGACACGATTAGTTGAATGAAAAGCGTTCGTTGATTCCGTGGGGTTTCAGAGTGCCGATTTGAAAGATGTTTTTTTTGTTCTAAGTTTTTACGGCTTTCTGTGTTACCCTGGTGTGGGAAATTAAAGGCCGCAGATTGTCATGTGTTGTTTAGAATGGTTAGTAAGATTGAAATGACGCGCGACTGGTTTGGATGCGTCTTTGTCATTTTTTTCAACGTCTCGGAGATGTTCACAAAAACGGTCGCCCAGTCTCCCTGTTTCGCCAATGTATATCTTTTTGCAAAAAGTACATGTTATGCAGTAAATAACATTTACAGAGGTGCATGTGAAACGATCAGTGATTTTAATAGATCATTTGGGTCCTGCTATTTTGTCCGCGTTGTGAATGAATGTTGCTACCCACAATCCCTTGGTTCGCTCTGACGAAGGGCTAGCGCTCGAAACGTCAGCTTTCTCGAATCTTTTAACGGTGGCTAATTTACCTTATCGACTCAGTCGATAAAACCAAATTCTAATCTTAGACAGCTTAGGTTTCGAAGTACTAACACCCGCTTTGGACATGGCAAAAACGTAAAGTGACTCCCTCCATTGTTTTTGTTTACCAAAGGACCCAATAATTTCATTTTTTAAAGCGAATGAGCTTGGAAATCATGACGTGCTGTCGTGATTTGCAAATCTCTAATTTGCGAAATGACGCACTGTATAAACGAAAGAGATGACTATCCTCTGAAAAAAGTACAATTTTTGTTTAATTGCGTCTGTATTTTGTTTCGTTTTGTTTCCCAAATTACCGTAAGCTCGTATATCAGTCTCATATTGAAGTATCGAGTCCTCGTTTTAGACCATAGGGTCTTCGTTTTAGACCATAGGGTATTAAATAAATAAATAAATAAATAAATAAATAAATAAATAAATAAATAAATAACTTTATTTTATGAGGGTGACACTTTACATTAAAAACTGACAAACCTATGGCCATCCCCTAAATCACAATCATAATCATAAAAACAGGGTCTTCGTTTTAGACCACAGGGTCTTTGTTTTAGACCACAGGGTCTTTGTTTTAGACTACAGGATCTTCGTTTTAGACCACAGGGTCTTCGTTTTAGACCACAGTGTTTTCGTTTTAGACCATATAGGGTCTTCATTTTAGACCATATAGGGTCTTCGTTTTAGACCATATAGGGTCTTCGTTTTAGACCCTATAGGGTCTTCATTTTAGACCACAGGGTCTTTGTTTTAGACCACAAAGTCTTCGTTTTAGACCATATAGGGTCTTCGTTTTAGACCACAGGGTCTTCGTTTTAGACCATAGGGTCTTCGTTTTAGACCATAGTTCCATGGGGTCTTCGGTCTTCGTTTTTGGGTCTTCGTTTTAGACACACCCAATGTTATTTACCCATTTCAGTTCTCTTGTGCTGACATTGTAATTTGAAACAGATTTTCTTCATCATGGTAGTCCTAACATTAATTAATGTTCTCCCCCAAGAGTAGGTAGGGGAGAGAAATTCTCCCCACCCCGTCCAAATGACACTTGGCTTAATAAAGTAGATAGTATGTCCAAAAATCTCTTTTTTAAGATTCAATGTAGGTTACATGACATGACAATGTCACTTGAGGTAAACATTACATCATTATCCTTGAACTGCCACTTTCTTGAATTTCCTTGATGTCTGAAATGCAGCAAAATTGGCTGAAAAGCTATTAAAACAAATAGAGAGATGCTAAAGTTAAAGATGTTCATCTTAATGGTGAATTAAATAGGATCATATTGAAAATTTGGGTACAAATAAATATGCCTGTCAAAAAATGTTTGATATCACTAACAGAAATGTGTTAAACCAAAATTATTGTTTCCAAATAAATTTCACAAAACATCACAATATTTGGTGAGTACTGTGGTTGAATGCTTCATTCACAGTCAACTAAATTCCACTAATTGAGAAATCAGTATTGATCCTGAATGGATGTGGAATTTGATCAAAAAAGAGAAGAGTGTCTATGGATCCTGTTAAGGTTAATTGTGTTCAATAATTGGCCTTATTCCAGAATAAGAATACACAAAATAATCAAAACAAATCCTTTAATGAATTCACCGAATGCAAATATGGCCGCCAGGCAATTTTTTGTTTGGCCAAGTTTTCAGCGAAATTATTGACATCACGTAAACAAGTGCTGCTAAATGTATCATCTTACAAAGTTTGAGTGTTTTTTGTTTAACGGTTGCAAAATTATGGCTCACTGAAATTTTAAGCATTTGTATGAGAAAAGACATTCTATCCTGACTAGCTAGCCCCGCTTTCATGTTTTTCCCAAAATTTGACTGCCTATAACTTCTCCTAAAATAAGAATACAGCCTTGAAAATGCACACAATGACATATTTTGACCTGATCTTTATCATTATTCAATTGCTTTTCTTTTCTTGAGAACCTGTCCAAACAAACAATTGTTGGGCGGCCATGTTTGCATTCGGTCTTTGAGTTACCAGTAATCGGATGGTTGTGACTTAAATGGATACTCCAAAATCAGGTTTCTGAGCCCACGAGAATGAGAACCCCCCACCAAACCTGATTTTGGAGTATCCATTCTAGTCACAACCGTAATTTGGATACTGTGTTATCCGCAAAGAATTCTGGGATCGCCAGGGGGCAAGCATTGCAAGTCGCTAGAAGGAAATGTACGGTGTAAAGTTGTTTGTTCATCAAAAACTTCGATTTTTGGAAGAGAATGACGATTTTTTTCGCCGTTATTTTATCAGAAATGGAGTTGAGCAAAGTTGATACGTGTAAAGTGTAAGTTTTTGTTTGAAGAATGTGATAAAATCTATCGATAAACTGTCTTGCTTGCGTTGATTTTGAATCGTCTCAACAAAAATATGCGTTTCTCTAAAGGTAGCAGCTAGCAAATACAAACGCGGCAACTGATGAGGTTCAAGAGGAGAACCGATACCATGGTTTTGCCTGAATGAAATCAGATAGTGGCATAAGCATAACAATCGCTAGACATTCAAAATTGCTAACGGAGGAATTACGAACATCGAGCTTCATGCAGCCGATAAGGTGCGCTAGCGAAGCAAATGGATATTTAGATCACAGCCTTGACTGAGCAAACTTCCAAAAACTTCAACTCTCTACAAGTTTAACGCTTTCTTTTTAAGCTTCAACTCTCTCTGCTATTAAAGCTTGCTAAATGGACCTGCAAAATTAATATCCTGCAACGACGAAAACTAAAATAGCTGGGCCCAGTGTGACAAAGTAGCAGGAAATACATTCACGGCCATCAAATCATTTCAGATCCTGTCATTTCTGAGAGAAAAGGTAGAGAAGCTTAAACCTTTCCTACATAAAAACCTACATGCCCAGGGTTCTCCTTATCAGGCGGTAACCGGTAAAATTTACTGCTTGAAGCAGCACTTATTACCGCCTGTAACCGCTTGTCCCTGGAAAATTTTTAAGACACACAGTTTTCCCTTTAGCGCTTAGCAAAAATCCCGCCTGCTGAGCGGAAATTTAGGGAGAACCCTACATGCCAGTAATGGCGAAAACAACAAACCAACCGCCTGGCAAAAAGGACGCTAAAAGAGGTCAAATTTTACAAGAGAAAACACGCCGGCCACGGGAAAGCACAGTAGACAGACTTGACCTCTTGTCCATTTTAAAGATTTAATTTACCCACTCAACAGAAAAATCCTTCATAACAAACATGAAACTAAATGTACTATACCACTGAAACATGTAGAAGGAGCAAATGGCATTAAAAACATGAGGTAAGAGTCGTGCAGGTCTGTCACTCCCATTTTACACTTTATTTAACAATCAACCTTATAATTATTACGCAAGCAAGAAAGTTTATCGATACTAACTCGTACCCAGTCGCTTCCTTGCATTTGCGCTGTGATTTATGGGAAGGATTTAGTGAGTTTGCGGTGCATCAAGGGAAGGACGGACTTAAAACGGGAAGCGACTGGCAGAAAACCGTCAAATGAAATAAAAAAAAGTGACGACTGGGTACGAGTCTGTTATCGATAGATTTTATCACGTTTTTCAAACAAAAACTTACACTTTACACGTATCAACTTTGCTCAAGTCCATTTCTGATAAAATAACGGCGAAAAAGCGTTATTCTCTTCTCTAAATCGACGTTTTTGACGAAGAAACAACTTCACGCCGTACATTTCCTTCCAGCGACTTGCAATGTTTGCCCCCTGGCGATCCCAGAATTCTTCACGCATAACACAGTATCCGATTACTGGTAACTCATTCATTGGGAATTTGGTCCACTAAGATGTGTGAATATGTATCTTTAAATTATTTAGCTTGTAAAAAAAAATTGTCTTCTAAAGTTATCAGATACTTAAGTTGATGTACATTGTCTTAAAAGTGGTACCTCAAGACTAATTCTGTGTTGTAAAATATTTATATTTTTGAATAAAGAAAAACTGATGATGTGCAAATGTAGAAGGAAGTAGTCATGGTAGTGTGTTCACAGAGAAAAAAAAAGAGTTAAGATGATGATGATAATAATTTGACATATTATGTTTATGCAGAATATTTTGAAAGGTTATTGGGTTACGTGCAGTTCTCACAAATATTGCTTTTCATTTTCCAGATGGAGAACCATTTGAACAAAAAATGTCCTAACACAGAAATCAAATGTCCTTTTTACATTGTTGGGTGCGGTTATAAGGTAAGATCAATGCCTATGTAAAGTAATCAAAAGATAGGATGTTTGAGCTCAATCAGTGGCAGATCCACACTCCATCGTAAGGGCAGAAGGGAGGAGTGGGCAGAGTGAATAAGGGGGGGGGGGGTGTAGTATAGTGAATAAGGGGAGGAGTAAATAAGAAGGGGAGTGAATAAGGGGAGGAGTGAATAAGGGGGGAGTGAATAAGGGGAGGAGTGAATAAGGGGGGGAGTGAATAAGGGGGGGAGTGAATAAGGGGAGGAGTGAATAAGGGGAGGAGTAAATAAGAAGGGGGAGTGAATAAGCGGGGATTGAATAAGGGGGAGTGAATAAGGGGGGAGTGAATAAATGGGGGAGTGAATAAATGGAGTGTGTAAGGGGGGGAGCGAATAAGAGGGGGAGTGAAAAAATGGGGGACTGTATAAGGGGGAGTGAATAAATGGGGAAGTGAATAAATGGGGGAGTGAATAAGGGGGGGGGGGGGGCAGTCCTTGAATTCTTGAGACTGTACAGCAAATTAAAATAACCTTCTTTGCTATTAAAAGATACCAGTTGGTTGACTCAGGTACACAGAATATGTAAAATTGCAACGTAATAATGTGTGTTCCTGAGAAAAACAAGACCTTGAATATTGTTCGTAAGTCCTTGAAAGTCATTGAATGAAAAATGTAATTAAGTCTGTATGAACCATGTTTTGACAGGGTTTGCGAAAAGCAGTTACCAAACATGTTAATGAGCAGCTTACAAGTCATTTGATGGATATGTCCCAAACAATTGCTGACTTACTATCGGCCCAGGGTACTGAGACCCAGACACAAAGGAATCCACAAAGACGCACCCGGAGTGGTATGGAAGCACGACCTCAAGAAAAGGCTGCCCAAGATGTCTATATGGGTGAATTGTCAGCACAGAGTTACCAACAACGTGGTGAGATTGATGATCTGCGGCATATGTTTACCACTCTTTCTAACACAGTTCAGCACCTGGAGCGCCGGCAGGAGGAGGCTCGCATGAGGCAGGAGAGACCACAAAGACGCACCTGGGGTGGTATGGAGGCACCCCATCAAGAACAGGCTGCCCTAGATGTCTTTATGCGTGAATTGTCAGCACAGACTTACCAACAACGTGGCCAGATTGATAATCTGCAGCATATGATGGTTCAGCGCTTGGAGCACTTGCAGGAGGAGACTCGCATGAGACAGGAGAGACCAATACAAGAACTTACACTGAGGTCAGTGTCATACAACATACTTGTAGCCATGGGTGGTATGATAATGCAATGAATTTATTAAGCTACTTCAGGAATATTCCCCAGAAAGCGTGCCCTTAAGGAGTATAAACAATTTCACTTTTGTACAAAGAAGAAATTAGCATTCACGATAAACAACTGGACTGACAATCATACAAACTTATGCCTCATTTAAGCTCGCTTCAACAATTAAGTGACTAAAGATTTTCATCTTCTGCCAAACGTTTTATAATTAGGACTGTTCCCAAAAACTAGTTACACATGGTCACTGGTGCCAGTCAAATAGCTAAACTTTTAGTTACACTGTTGATAGTTAATTGTAATGATAAAATAGACAATCTGAACTTTAAAGAAATCAAAAGACTACTTAATAACCGAGGGATATTTTAACAACTTTCTCTTCGACAGTTCCACTGCCTCTACATCTCGATATAGAGACAGTGATTACGTGTATTTTTAGAAATTAAAATTATTATTTTAAGGTCTTAGATTAATACTTTGTTATTAGTTCCGTACTTATTAATTTTTATGTACATACTTCAATTAGCATATATTGGTTTTAAATAGTAGTATACACGACCCACAAGCTTTTAAGCTTTAATTCTTATCGTGTTAAAATAAAGGTTTTTATGTTATGTTATGATTGATTTGATTGTTTCAAGGACTTATGAATTATTAATAAGTCTGCTAAAGTTGATTTCTCGAGGAGAGAACAAACCATATTGTTTTAGCAAAGTAATATTCTTCTGGTTGAACCCGCTGTTTTTCGTCCCTCACAAAGCTTTTATTAAACTTTGATTCTCTAATACTCCCATTCAAATGCATTTAAAGGCTAATGCCTTTGAAACTCTTAATTTAGTATCCGATGCCTGTTCTAGAAAGTTCTAGTAAATTATGTTTTAACTGTTTTTAAGATAGAGTAGATGAATTGATCAAAAGATTGTTTGTGTAAAGTGTATCAAAAGGTTGTTGGTGTAAAGTTTATTTGTTGCTGCGCAGCGAACGAAGTGAGCGGAGCAGCAGTTCATAATCCAGAAAGGCAGAAAATATCTGGAATCGCTTTTTTTACCACAATCCTTTGCGAGCCATGCTGAAGATGCAATCGTTTCCTGGGAAACGCTGTACCACAACTCTTTGCGTGCATCATGCTGATGCGTGCCTTTATTTGCGTCATTTGCTTTCCGTTAAACACATGCAAACAGTATTTTATATTGTCGGACCTCGATCGCTTCTGAAGGTGATTATTCTTTACACTTGGTATATCAGTAGGTAAGAGGGCTGAAAGCTGTTATGCATATCATTTTGCTTGAAAAAATACATATAAAATCAGATAAAATTTCGCACTTTACGCTTTCCAGTTTATGCTTTCTGCTCTCTTACAACCACTTTAAATGCATACAAATCTTCCTGTGGACTTTTTTTTCCATTTTGAAGTCTTAAAAGGCGTGTTTTCATTTCATTTCAACGAATCAATGTCTTTACAACTTTTTGATCACACTATTCAACAATTATTCAATCTCTTCAAAGAAGACGAGCATGATAACATCAACAAAGACTTTGATGAACTTTCGGACGATGACATCATTGAAGTTATTCTCGAAACACAAGCAACTGCTGTCTACAATGACAAAAAAACTGTAATTAAGGTGGAAAGGAATTGATTTTATATGTATTTTTTCAAGCGAAATGATATGCATAACAGTTGTAAGAACAGTTGAAAACTAAATACAAAACAAATGGAAAATACCTTGTGATTAATGTGATTATTAGCTAAAACGCGCTCAGATCATTCTATCTACATGTTGATATCGATATATTTTAAATGTTTTTATTATTTATAGCTGATGAATTGTCCGTGGATAAATAAAGATTATCTATCTATCTTTGAAGTCATGATGAATTACAATTTAGCTACGCATAATGAATATCTAATTAGTATTAGGGGTTAGGCCCAGCTCCCTTCCATATTTGCAAAAATACATAAGGCCAGAAGGACCGAAAACTTTTCGAGTACCAAGCAGAATGAGCGATTTTTACGAGCATTGCCGGCAGGCAGGATAAGCCATTTTAATAATAATAATAATAATAATAATAATAATAATAATAATAATAATAATAATAATAATTGGAATTATGCTATTTAATACGTATTAATTTTAGTATGCTACAATTTTCAATACAGTACTGTACAAATAACTTTGTTAAGAATTCATCTAGGTCAGGTTGTTTGTTAAGTTTTTACAAGTGTAATAATAAACAATAATAATAAATCAAAGGACATTATTACTGGTTTAATAAATAATAATAATAATAATAATTTAATTAAAACGCTTGGCAATAATATAATAATAATAATAATAATAATAACTTTATTGTTTATATAGCGCAAAATACATTTATATATGATTTAATGCGCTTTACATGATCATAAAAAATAGATTCTATTCTAACTAATATATACTATAAGTTATTGAATATTATAATAAATGACATTTCTTATGTGAGCATATGAATTATATCATTGGTAAGCTATTTTAAAAAGATATGTTTTCAGTAATTGTTTAAATTTATTTATAGATGATTCATCCCTTATATTCCGTGGAAGTGTATTCCACAAGGAAGGAGCTGCTACCTCAAAAGCTCTGTCTCCAGAATTTCTTTTCGTTACATTATGTACAATTTCAAGGAGACGACCGTTGTTATTGGAACGTAAATTATAACTAGACTGTTTTTTCAGTTTAACTAAATTTGAAATATAAAATGGGGCATTGCCCTGTAAAGCTTTAAAAGTAATTAAAATAATTTTGAACATCATTCTGTATTTAACAGGCAGCCAATGCAGCTGATAAAGAACAGGTGAAATATGTGAAAAACGTTAAACATTTGAGACTAACCAAGCGGCTGCGTTTTGAAAACGTTGAAGTTTATTGATATGGATATCTGGAAGGCCATAAAATAAACTATTACAGTAGTCTAATCTACTGATAACTAACGCCTGAACGAGCGTTTTAGTGGCATCTTTTGTTAGATATTTCCTAATTCGTCTAATATTATGTAAAGAGTAAAAAGCTAAATTACTTGTTTTAATGATATGGTTACAAAATGTAAAGTTACAGTCAAACCAAACGCCTAGATTTCTGGCTTCCGTCACTGATTCAACTCTGTCTTTGCCAACTAGTAGTGTACTGCTATTTATTTTGCTGAGTTGCTGTCGTGTTCCAATTATCATAAATTCAGTCTTAAATTCAGTTTTATGAGCAGAACTGTATCCAAGCCTAATCACGTACATGCGCAGCAATCACTATCTTTAAGATAACCTAGTTATATGTCATACACATTGGCACTATAGTATTTCGACATCAATTAACTTCTGCTCTATCTTCGTTGTCTCTTATTAGTTCTATTAACTTCTTCACTTTCGAAGGCTTCTTGTGATAAAACGAATTCGTAGCCGGAATTTCTGATTTTGTTTACACGCACAATTGCTCAACCTAATTTAATGTGGCCGAGTTTTGGCTTTGGTTTCTTTTAGGGGTGTCTGGCTATAAGCGAAAAACAACTGTATTAGCGCACGCTTAAAATAGAGAATTAATGTCGTCAAATTGCGTCAGCAAAGTACAAATTAAAGTTCAAAAATGAAAAAATTCAAATTTGAAAAGTTAAAAAAGAACGAAATGTCACTCAAAAATTGCGCAAACACAAAATGTCACATTCCGGACATATGTAGTTGCTCTTTATCAGGCTTTTTCTTTCAATCATGCAATTGCTGACTCGAGAGAAATTACTACGTTCAGAAACTCGAAAATATTCATCGTTTTCTCTCAAAATAAAACAATTTTACTCGCCATGTGATTGCGACATTAATTCGCCATTTTAGCGCGCGCTAATACAGTGTTGTTTTTCGCTTTATAGCGCGGCACCCCTAAAAGTATACCAAAGCCGAGCTTTCTAAATATTTCTCAAACAACTACCGATAACACAAAGAAACGTTCAATAAAATATTTCTTACAAGGTAAATGCACATTCAAAAATGTTATTTCCTTTACCGTAACTTTTCAATAATTCTTAAAAATTCTTAGAAAAGTCTGCTGAGTGTGAATTCTGAAGGAAGATATGCTCTCACTTTGATTAATCTGGATAAATGGATCCTAAGAAGGGCGTAGCTACCTGTACGTACGTACGCACGCATGTGCGTACCTGAACAAGTCGAAAAAATAAGTAAAAATGAATAAAAGTATACGACCTAGATTTGGTGATTGTGCGTAACTCCCAAAAAGTCCTGGCGACGCCCATGGCTGTTCCTCAAAGGACGATTTAATCGCTTTCAGCTTTTTGCCACCACTTTAAGCTTTCAGCCCTCTTACCTACTAATATACCAAGTGTAAAGAATACTCACCTTCAGAAGCGATCGAGGTCCGACAATATAAAATACTGTTTGCATGTGTTTAACGGAAAGCGAATGACACAAATAAAGGCACGCAGCAGCATGACGCACGCAAAGAGTTGTGGTACAGCGTTTCCCAGGAAACGATTGCATCTTTAGCATGGCTCGCAAAGGACTGTGGTAAAAATAAAGCGATTCCAGATATTTCCCGCCTTTCTGGATTATGAACTGCTGCTCCGCTCACTTCGTTCGCTGCACAGCAATAAGCCGTTGACTGAAAGGTTGCTGTCTCGTTACCATAAGGATTAAAGGATTTGTTGACTGTTGATCTGTTCATTTATCTTCTGTCCGCGTGTTGACATTGTGATTCGTTATATCGAGGTAGATTTTACGTTTGGGCTTCCGGATTATGTTCGTATTATCGAGGTTCTATTCCATTCGTTTTACTGTAACTTTGGCCGAGACAAAATATCGTTCGTTATATCGAAGACTTCGTTAAATAGAGGTTCGTTAAATCGAGGTTCCACCTTATGAATCACTTGACCGCTTGCCAGAGGATTCACAGTCAAATGAACAGCAAGACACTTTACAAGAACATGCACTAGAAGAAATCCCTCAGCAGAGTCATTTGTTCCTTCCACTTCCGCAGGGTCAACAGTCTGAACAGGATGCAATAAGAGCATTAATTAATGGTGTCGATCCACTGGACTGGCCATCAAATGATGGGGATCCTATGTAAATGAATTTGGCTTCAATGGCATTTTCAACACTATAATTTCCTTATGGTAAAAGAGGCCCAACCTGGCGATTTGCCTGACATCCTCGCTTTCCATATTGGGCATTGAACATGAAACAACACCATCAATTGTTGTCGCAAGCTCTCATTTATCTCACTCAAAACCCAGAAGATGCCAACAACAACAACTTTTTTTGTACTCTATAGTCTATTAACATGAATTTACAATAAGTAATACAATCAGTGGAGAGTTCTGGCTGCCCGAAATAGCCATAATGGACTAGAAAACTAGGGCAGCCATCTTAAAAAGAAAATAATTTATTATTAGGGTCAGGAACTAAATGCCAACTTAACAACTGAGGAACTTCGAGAAATGGTAGGTCAAATGTCAGCCAACCAGCTCATGAATCGTGTGCGTCGTTACGGTGCTAAGATACAAGGTACAAAGCAGTAGTGGTATCGGCGTTACCAGGAACGTAAGGCACTAATAACACAGACACTGTACTGAAAGGGGCTCCCACTTTCTTTTTTACTTTCAGTGCTGCTGATAACTACTGCAATGACCCAGGCCTTTGATAGATCCCACTCGATCCGTCAGAAAAAAAAATTGTTATTCGGACAACATGTAACTGGCAAGAAAATACCCCTCAAATTCTTAACCTTAACGTTGTCCAGTTTGTTTCTGCTTACTATGTCACAAAGGGGGAGCTCAAACGCCGTAAACAGGACGTAGTTATTAGAACTTTTCCAAATTTCTGTTCAAATCCATCAGGGAAGAATTACGATAAGTACTGCAAGTATGGTCTGATAAAATACAAGCCGTGGTCTGGAGCTGTCAATGCTGTATGGGATGGACTTGAAGACCCTGATGAAATTCACATTCAGTGCTACCATGAATTTCTTGCCCCTGAAACGCCTGCAGATTACATACCAGTGTTGCAACAAGAGCTTGAACAAGCACAACGTTATGATGGAGATGAACCAGAAGATGACGGTGGTGATAATGATGAAGTGCCAAGCCGTGAAGGAGAACCCGATGAGTGGATGTTGTCGTGTCGCCTAAATCAGCAGTATGACCGTAATATCTCGCAAGAAGGCCAGTCTCATGAAAACTCCCAGTTTGACTGAACAGAAACTGCCAGAGCAATGCCTCCTGGTCTGCTTCGGGATTCCGCAAACTGGATAACAAAACGCAGAAATGAAGCACTAGAGGATCCAACTGCGGTCAACAGACCACACCACCAACCTTTTAATCCAGCACAACTAAATAGAGACCAGATCCTTGCTTACAACATACTTACTATCCATCATGCAGCCCTAATCAGTGAAACCCCAAGTGAACCACTTCATATGATCATTACAGGGACAGCAGGATCAGGTAAATATTTTCTCATCACTGCGATAAAGGCCCTTCTTGGAAACAAACGCAAACTTACAGGCACCACTGGTATGGCAGGGTACAACATTCAGTGATGTACCTTACGTTCTGCATTACAGCTGCTAGTTCATAATCATAATAATGCAGACTTAAACGAACAGAGTTGCAACGTTTGCAACTTCTCTTTTCTGGAAAGCATTACCTTATTACGTATGAAATGTCTATGCTCGGACAGCGCACACTAGCTTGGGTCGATATGTGTCTACGACAGGCAACAGGAAAACATCATGAACCTCTTGGGAGGATTTCGGTTATAATTCTTGGAGTTTTTGGACAACTGCCACCTGTTGGGGATAAGCCAATTCCAGTTCATTACTAGAACAGCATGGTCATTCAATATCTACTCCTTTTTTTTTTATTTTTTTTTTATTTGCCATACTACAATAACACATTAATATAAGAAGAATAGAGGTAACAATGGCGAGGAGGCCTAAGGCCCCGTCCACACGTATCCGGATATTTTTTAATCCGCAACTTTTTTGTTGCGGATTAGAAAATATTCGCGTCCACACGTAGCTTATTCGAATCGTATTTGCCCGTCCACATGTATCCGGATTCGCTCTAGCAGCCAGGGCTTCTCTTTAAATGTTGTCAAAAAAGCATACGCAAAGGCCAAGTTCAAATCAAAGTTCAACTGTAAACACGTTATTAGACTAGAAATAAGTCCATGTAGAAGTGAAGCGATAACATTTCGGTCGGCCATGTTGAATATTCGCGCGGTTAAAGACTGGATCTGATACTGTTACGTCAGCGTATTAAAAAATATCCGGATTCGACCGTCCACACGATGCCGTACTCGTAGCGTATTCAAAAATTTCCACTCTGGAGAGCGAATTCAAAAAGTTGCGGATTCGTGAGCCGAATTCGCCAGATACGTGTGGACGGAAGGCCAATCCGCAACAAAAAAGTTGCGGATTCAAAAATATCCGGATACGTGTGGACGGGGCCTAAAAGAAACTATGAAGCTTATGTTAATTAGGCCTCCTCAGCTTTAGTCTTTTCAAATAGTTGTTATGCTGACAGGAAATATTCATAAGGCTGGAAACAATCCTCAGGCAGAAGAATTTCGAGCAATTCTGCTTCGCTTGCAAGATGGTCAGACCACTCAAAATGACTGGATTAAACTCTGTGAGAGAACACCACAACACGTCAACATGAGTGAATTCACAGAAACACCTAGATTATATTTTGACAAGCAAAGTGTTGTAAAGTACAACTTTGACAAACTCACCAAACTTGTAACACCAATCGCTCGTTTATCAGCTGTTCATTCAGGCAAAAATGCAAAGTCAGTAACATCTGATGATGCTGGTGGCCTTGATACTGTAATGTTCATTGCACGGGGGGCTGCAGTAATGCTAACGTGCAACCGTTGGCAGGAAGTTGGGCTGTGCAATGGTGCCACCAGTGTTGTTAAAGATCTAATCTTCCATCCTGATCGCCCTCCCCCTTGCTTACCCATTGCAGCACTTGTTCAGTTCCCACACTGCACAGGCCCAGCTTTTCTGCCAACAAACTCTCAGACTGTCCCTATACCACCGCACTTAGTTGAATGGTAAAGTGATGGATAGCCATTCTCCATACAGCAGCTGCCACTTTGGTTGCGATATGCAATACCAATTCATAAATCGCAAGGTCAAACATTGCCTCAAGTAGTGGTTGACTTAGGAAAGGCAAAAAGAGCTACAGGGTGTAGTTTTGTTGCTCTTTCTAGAGTGCACTCTTTACAGAACGTAGTGCTCCAGCCAATGGCCTTTCAAAGACTTCAATTGATAGCGGAAAGCAAACTATTACAGCAAAGGCTCAGAGAAGAAGAACAAAATCTAGCTTAAATCACCGCGCTTCAATATCAGCAGCATGTATAATCTGCTCTTCTATTGAAACAACCTACATTTAAAGACAAGTATTTACAACCCTGACACTCGCATAAGCCATAAATATTATTCTTTAATCTACCTTTTGCCAAAAAAAAAACACATTTTAGGTAGCTAAACAACTGAGGCAGATGATAACAGGATATTTTTTTTCAATATAACATATGATTCAAATGTATAATCATCTTTCCAGATCAGGTGAGTGGAAACTATTGTTTTAGTACATACTGTAGATAAGTGTGTACTGATATATAGTTGTGCAAAATTGAATGCTCTGAAAATATTGTCACAGAACAGTGATAGAATTGCATTGAACTTGGCTCCTTACCATAACATTTATATCTGGGTACCCTTTTAGCTTTTATACTGTATGCATGGTGTCAACATGTGATTTCTCTTCCAAGTATGGTCACAACTACAGATCACACACATGAAAATTATTTCTCAAATATACAACATTTACATGATGTTAGCATTGTTTGTGAATGAGCAGTAGCAATATATTGTATATCTTGAGTTTACGGCATTCCTTGTAAAATAGTTCAATAACAAATAAATAATAGACAAACGGCCTGAGGGTCTTTCGTAACAAAATCCCGTAGCAGTTACACCGATACACCGACCCACAGCTCCAAACCCAAAACCCAATACTGACCAGAACCAGATCCCATATATATTTCATTTTAGGAAGACAGGGGGCTGAGTACAAGTTAAATGGAAGCGACTGGGAACGAGAATGTCTCGACTTCAAATTTCGAGGCTATTTTGGCCGTATAACCCAACCTCTCCAGTTAAACCAGAAATTCCATCTCTCCCTCCCCCATCGCTATCGCGACTGTTGTTTGTTTATTGAATGTTTGGGAGGTTGATTAGTTAAATGATTGTGTAATGTGTTAAGAACGGTCGAAGATTTCGTTGAAGAGAGTGAAAGTGTGGTAGATTTTGAAGGGCGAAGGATGGAAGCCCACATTGGTGGATAGTATTGTTGAAATGGTCTCATAAAGGGACAGGGAAATGGAATAAATTGGTTTGGCGGGCTGGAGTTACAAAGATGTGTTAGTTGTGGTTGAGATGTATGGATTGAAATGTGCAAAGATTGTAAGATAAGGGAATTTCTAAAATAAATTGGTTTGATGAGCTGGAGTTAGTAACTTGTCGCAGTTGTGGTTGAGATGGTTGAAATGGGGAAAGATGGCAAGATAAAAGGGAAATTTGCTTAAAAAAGGGAGAAAGAAATGAAAGACGTCTGTAGAAAGTTGTGGTGTTAAGTGTTTTGAAGTGTTTGTTTTAAGGAGATACGATTGTAAGAAAGAGGTTTGATAAGTGTATCAATAAAGGGGATGGATAGCGTTGCATGTCATGTTTTCATGA
Organism: Cladopsammia gracilis; assembly: GCA_022457155.1. Taxonomy (NCBI): domain Eukaryota; kingdom Metazoa; phylum Cnidaria; class Anthozoa; order Scleractinia; family Dendrophylliidae; genus Cladopsammia; species Cladopsammia gracilis. Next base: position 3,385,953 of record JAJGOT010000008.1, on the reverse strand, counting down.
TGAGTTGTCGTAAATAGCGATGGCCGGTTGATCTTCAAAGGCACCGCCGACAAAATTTTTTTTTCAGTTTCAGACAAAAGAAATTATTAGCACTTCAACTGAGTTTCTAGCAAAAGTGTTGGTTTATGTTTTTTTAAAAAATCACCCTAATTGTTAAGTACTTACTTATGGTAAAAATTATGCAATTTGGCGAGAAAAAAGTTACTTGACATGATAGTTTTGCATATGACCAGTGATTCCCACATAATTTTTGTAAAAGACGCATAAATCTCATTACATATGCATAATTCTGGATGCAATTTTTTTCTGTCAACTACTATCATTATCTGCTGCTGCTATTAGTTGGTAATTAGGTTGTATGGTATTTACTTTTGTCTTCTTCATGTTGCAAGCATCTGGTGATAAGAGAATTTCCTGTTATTTTTGTTTCCTTACTTTTCCTAGGGATGCTGGCCCAATGTGCCCTGTAGATAATGAGCGTTTAAATGAGTCACAGGTAATTACTAATAACACAGTTGAATGGCGATAACTCGATCCATCAGGAAATTGTTTGAGTTAGCCAAAGTTAGAGTTGCAGAGGGTTTAACTCTGTAGCCAACTTAAAAAGAAAATAATTAAACTCACAAGATGTTTGAGTTATGGGGAGTTTGAGTTATCAAAATTCTATTGTAATTATTATTAATATTAAGCATTTTGATTGCCATGATGAGAGAATAAGTGTCTTTTTGGCAAATGTCTATAGGGCTCTTGACTCGCAGCTTTTTCAACCAAAACATAGAACAAGCAAGGCACATGTATCTAAAGTACTGAAAGTTGTGTCCCAGCAGACGTGTATGTCACAGTGCTTTTGTCTTTATTCCTTTTGGATCATTTGAAAGATTGTTCCTTTGTTGAAATAAATTGCTCCAAGGAGTGTGGTAAACAACTGAAAAAGAAAGATCTTAAACAGCATTTAGAGAAGGAGTGTCCTAACAGGACAGTACCTTGTAACTTCTGCAAAGAGGAAGTGAAATAGATTGAATTGGAGGTTTGTCAGTGATGTGGGTTGTTAAAGGGGCTATGTTGCAAGGTTAGTCTGCACAATGAGTTCCTGTCATGTGACGTCACCTGACGTCACATGACGTCACACATGTACGTTTCTATTGTTCCCTCCCGGATCGCGGCAAGTTTTATTGCGCTTGCACTTGTGTCGAACCACGCGAGGTAAACAAACACACGATCGATTACGCTTTTAAATTCATCCCCAACTTCCACCACTACTGGAAGACATCGAATTTTTCGAAGGTATGACTAACAAATCGCAGAAATAATTTAACAAAAATCTAGCCAAGCAAATACTCTAACTAATTTATAAACTTGAGATCTATCCTTCCACGCAATACGACGGGATGGAACGGATTGCAGCGAATTCGACAGTAATGGCCGTCAACTTGATAAAAAGCCACCGGACGTTTTTCAAGTTGTTAGTACCCAGTACTCACCCGCCATCCTCGCGCATAGCCCCTTTAATTACATTTACAAGTGTATTAGAAAACTATTTGAAATATAACTAATGAAAAATTATTATTTTGATAGCGCCAACTTTGTTCCCCGTGTAGACTCTAGGTTATTTCAAACACTGCTGATATTTGATTGAATGGTTTTTTTTTTTAACATTTCAGACTCTCCAAAAATAAGAGAAAATGATTTTTCCCCAAACTTTGAAAGCAATTAATACTGTACACTGAGAAAAAAGTTCCAACAAAAAGAGACTGGAGATATTAAGTGAGGGATCTATTGCAATGTTATTCAAATACATGTTATGCTATTTAAATTTTCATTTCAATTTTTGTGTGGAGGGGAGTGGAGGGGAAGTGGAGAATATAATTTGTAGCTTGTTATGCAAGACATAATTGCGTCGACGAAGGAGACGCTTCCTAATCTTGTCGGCTAGGCGGAACGAATCGAGAAAAGTGTCGGTACCAAATCTGCGCCATCTTGAAACGTTACAGTAGTATCCAGCATGCTTAGCGCGTCGTCTAGGCGGAACGAATCGAGAAAAGTGTCGGTACCAAATGTGCGCCATGTTGAAACGTCACAATAGTATCCAGCATTCCCAGCGCGTGGAAATCAGGCATCATCCTGGGGAGCTGGGGTTCCGAAATGTCACATGTGAATAATCTATTTGTCTTGATTAAGTTTCGGATATTTTCCCGATGTTGGAATCGTACAGCTCAATATTTCAATGCCTACTAAAAGTACGCAGTGGAAAAATTGGACGAAGGTTCTTCTCCGGACCAAGTAAGTTGTTGGGTCTCTTTGGAATCAAGCAAGAAGTTATCGGATTTTCCTCGCTACCGTTCTGGTATGTTTTGAATGTTCTATCTTGATTTTGCTGTTGTTCTCTGCCTGATTTGGGAAGCTTTTACCTAAATACCGACGTCGTTCTTCGCGATGTTCTACGGTACGGTGCAATTCGCTGTATGTCTTGTGGCAATAATTCACTGACCGGCCGCGCCAGGCGAACGCAGATTAACTTTACAGGGCTCGAAATTGCGCCTGTATCGGGCGCATTTGCGACTAAAGATTTCGCAGTTTTGTGACTAAAATTTTCCTAGCTAATAAAGGAATTATATTCAACAGTCGAAAATTCCTGCGTAACTTAATCGTCGATTTCATGCTCCATTAACGCGGTGTCCAAGAAGTTTATCACGGGGGCACTTTTTCAGGCTTTCTCAGAAATTTCTCATTTCCGGTTCTGGTATTAGTACATGTACTGAGCGGTATGATTTCAGAATCGGAGAAATAACCGAAATGAAATCAAGACAAATCGGAAAAATCTGAGACCTTTCGGAGTACACAGCACGGCAGGATTTTGCCCGATCCCACGGCGACAGCGTGAATTTGTTTGATGTCGGCCCGACGTTTTTGCCTGCGTGACATATCTCGCTACATAGCCCTTTTAAACTGTGGCTGAATATAATTCATGAAACTGAGGTACAAGATCAAGACGAGGTGCCACGGGATAAGGGGTCGCACTATAATCTATGATTACTACTAGTACATTAAAATGAAGAGTGCTGAAACAGTTATTTTGGTTCATCCCATTTTTGTTCCCCTATAATTGCCAGTGGGAGTGTTAGTTGCTCTACCACTGCTAGGAACGTCTCACTGTCTGTTCTCTCGATCAAAGATCTCCAAGTACTCTACGTGTGTGTGACACTTTAAAAGACCTCAGTTCATGCCTATGTTACCACGACGGTCGACTTTTGGAGAGACTACAACTTCTCCTCAAATTTCATTTGCTAACAGACTTATTTATCTTGAACATTATGGATAAGTCCTTGTGTATCATTGGACAGTCCTTGAATGCTTGAGACTGTACAGCAAATTAAAATAATCTCATTTTGCTATTAAAAGATACCGGTTGGTTGACTTAAGTACAACAAGTACAACAATTGCAACATAATGGTGTGTGTTCCTGAGAAAAGCAAGACCTTGAATATTGTTCACAAGTTCTTGAATGAAAAAGTTTAAGTCTGTATGAACCATGTTTTGACAGGGTTTGCGAGCTGCATTTACCAGTCATGTTAATGAGCAGCTTACAAGTCATATCGATTTGTCCAAACCAATTGCTGACTTACTACCGGCCCAAGGTACCGAGACCCAGACACAAAGGAATCCACAAAGACGCACCCGGCGTGGTATGGAGGCACGCCCTCAAGAACAGGCAGCCCAAGATGTCTATATGGGTGAATTGTCAGCACAGACCTACCAACAACGTGACGACATTGATGATCTACGGTATATGCTTACCACTCTTTCTAACACGGTTCAGCACCTGGAACGCCGGTTGGAGGAGGCTCGCATGAGGCAGGAGAGACCACAAAGACGCACCCGGGGTGGTATGAGGGCACGCCCTCAAGAACAGGCTGCCCAAGATGTCTTTATGGGTGAGTTTTCAGCACAGACTTACCAACAACGTGGCGAGATTGATGATCTGCGGCATATGGTTACCACTCTTTTTAACACGGTTCTGCACCTGGAGCGCCGGCAGGAGGAGGCTCGCATGAGGGAGGAGTGACCAATACATGAACTTATACTGAGGTCAGTGTCATACAACATACTTGTAGCCATGGGTGGTATGATATGCAATGAATTTATTAAGCGACTTAGGAATATTCCCCAGAAAGCGTGACCTTAAGGTGGCTCGACTGGATTTTTGAGGGGCGATACACCCCAAGTTTGAGCGTTAACTACGACTCCATCAAGAATGTTATGGAAAAACGGTCACCACAGCTATAACAGATAAAGATGAAAATTTGTTAAGACCAGTGTGAAATTAACATCGGAGTTGCCATAGCAACGTAATGACGCCATGACGTTTTTTACTTGCCGTCGTATTTCTCGGCTCCAGGAGGTTTTTCGGCAATCGCTTAAGGGAGCTTGTACTTCCCATAGCCATAGCTTTCTCTATGGCAAAGATTGAACAAATTCTATGAGAGCGTTTTTGAAATTTTTGGGGATGAAGTTTTGGCGATTACAAATACAGTGAAAAACATACTATCGACATAATTGGCTAATATTCTAAAGAAAACTATGCGCTTTGGGAATGCAGTTTCATCTCATAGTATTTTGATTCCATCTGGATTCTATACGATTTCAGGGTTTGGGCACCATCTTGGACTGGCTGACCACTCGCCTCGATTTCATGTGGCGGCTTTGATGCGCAATAATTGCGCTTTGATGCGCAATTAGCAATCAGCCTCGCTTTGACGCGCGTGTTCGTGGTGACGCCTTCATCTCTCGCTGCTCGTGTGTGAAATGATTTGCTTTGGTTACTTTTCAAGGGGTGCCACGCTATATAGCGAAATTAACTGTATTAGCGCGCGCTAAAATAGCGAATTAATGTCGCCATCATATAGCGAATAAAATTGTCATTTTGAAAAACCGATGAATATTATATAATCGGGTTTCTAAACGTAGTAATTTCTCTCGAATCAGCAATTGCATGGTTGAAAGAAAAAAACTGATAAAGAGCAACTACACATGTACGAAATTTTTCATGTTTGAACTTTAATTTGTACTTTGATGACGCTATTTAACGACATTAAATTCGTTATTTTAGCGCGCGTCATGACAGTTGTTTTTCGCTATATACAGTTTTTCTTTAAAAGGTTTTACTCAGCTCTACTCTTTGTCAGCTCGCTGCTAATGACAGTTGTTTTTCGCTGTATACGGTTTTTCTTTATAAGGTTTTACTCAGCTCTACGTTTTGTCAGCCTCGGGCCGGACTCAAGACCTCGGGCACAGTTTTTTCCTATACGGCCGAAACAGGGATAATTTGTAGTCATGTACAACCTCTCCCTTGTTAAGGAGGAAGGGAAGATAGTTTCTATGTAGCACCCAACTTACTCCTCTAATAAAAACAAATTGCCCTTCGAACGCACTTATAATCTCCGATTACCATAGTTTATTAGTTAAATTATTGTGTAATGTGTTATTTTGCTGGGTGAAAGAATAGTCGAAGATTTTGTGGAAGAGAGTGAAAGTGTGGTAGATTTTGTAGGGTGAAGGATGGAAGCCCACATTGGTGGATAGTATTGTCGAAATGCTCTCATAAAGGGACACGGAGAAGAAATAAATTGGTTTGGCTAGCTGGAGTTACAAAGATGTGTTAGTTATGGTTGAGATGTGTGGATTGATAATTTCTAAAATAAATTGGTTTGGTGAGAAAGAGTAACATGTCGCAGTTGTAGTGGCAGAGATCTTTGGATTGAAATAGGGAAAGATGGTAAGATAAAAGCGAAGTTTGCTGACAAAGAAAGAAATGAAAGACGTTTGTAGAAAGTTGTGGTGTTAAGAGTGACTGTCAAAGGAAACCAGGCAAAATTTTAAAAATGTCAATGGAAGGGGGTCAGCAGAATTACTTCATACTAAGTCTACTAACATCACAGATAGGTTAGGTGGACTTATGGACAAATATACCAATCTTAGCTCTTTAACTGTTCTGACGTTAGAGATACAAGCCTTACTCTATATCACCCCGTTGGGCGCCATTTTTGCAAGCAAATGTTGCCAATTTTCTGAATCCCGCAAAACCTTCAAAATGAAGCGAATGAAGTTTATAATTTATATGTGGTGGGGAGAGACGCTTGCGGGCGCGTGAGGCTCGCCCGCGGATGGCTTAAGAGGAAAAACCGACTGTTTTGCAGTCCATGTCACATGGACTGCAAAACAGTCGGTTTTTGTAGCCTAGTAGCCTGGTCGCACTACAGTCAAAAACAAAAATTAGCCCGTGCAATGATAATTCGGGAGGGACTGGAACTAGTCGTTCCCTTCGGGGCGGGGGGGGGGGGGGGGGGGGGTTGGGTGAGTCATGCTGGGAAAAGTCATACCTCTTATCAGCCGTATGACGTCGCAAAACATGCAAAACATGCGCGTTGATTGTAAGGTTGATTGTAAAGTAGTGAATGCGTGGGACAAAGTGGTATCGTGAAAGTAGGGTTAAATAAGTTTCTGAGTTTGTATTTGTTAAGCAGTGTTTGAGAATAATTGATATGTAATGGTTGAAAATATCATAGTATGATTGCAGCGGAAGAGTTGGTGTGTTTAGTCGAAAGATTTGAGATTAATTTTGAAGGTGAAAAATTTTTGTTATGTGGCGTAGTTTTGAATATGCTTTGTGGAAGTGGCAATATGTTTAAAGAAGGAGGAGAAATAAGTGAAGGTCAATTTTGAAGTGAAATCGATCTACAGTACGAAAGATTTATCGATGGTCTTGGGGCGCTTACCATTTGTCAGAACTGGCCGGCCGGACCACTCAGTTCGTAAATATTATTCCATTATTTGCCAGAACTGGTCTGCCAGACTGGTAAATTTGGAAATAGTATGCACCCTTTTGATGGACTTGTAGGAACAAGTCTTCAAAAAGACGCATTCTAGTTACAAACAGACGGGTCTGTTCGGCCAGTTCTGACAAATGGTAAGCGCCCTTGATAAGCATATTGTTAGTCTATGTTAAATTTCATGGCTGTTTGTTTTGAATACGTGTTTTATTTATAGGATTGTTTAGTCAGCTGTTTTGTGCTTGATTTAAATTGTACAATGGAAAGAAATGTTTGGTATTCAGAAGGATTGAAATGGTGAAACATGGGCGTTTGAAAATAAGAGTTTGAAGAAGAAACATTGATATGAAATGCACGTTTCAATCTTGTGAAGGTTATGAAATTGAACGCATATAATATACTTGTATATTTATGTTAGTGGTATGAGTTGTTAGTGTTAATGTTATATATTTTGTTTTTACAGGTTCACAGCTGATGGTGTGGGAGACGTCTAAAAATAGAGGCTTCTGAACACTTATGACGTTTTTGTGAACTTTCGGTTATTAGCAAAATTAATGTAAAATTTCGATGTTTTAAACAATGCACCTTTCACAGTACGTTTTCTATGTGGCACAAAGTCATAGCTGATATCACAGATATCAAAGAATCGACAACATTGAGAACAACAGGCCTGTTACATCTTTTTCAGCTAACCTTATTCTTACTATATTTAGAGAACGTGAACACACGGCGGTTAATATTCCTTTCTCCATTTCAACTAGTAAGCCGTCCCTTCAAATTCAGCTCCTGGACAATCCAGTCACATTAGCCAAACTAAACAAATTGAAGTAATTGCAAAGTAGTTTAAAATAGTGCGAACCCTGTTTTCAAGTGACGTTTTCCTTAGCGTTGCCGTCGTCGTTGCTTAAACTCTCTATTCAATAAGTCCAAGTAGAAATGATGCAATGACATTTCGGTTGGCGGTGTTGAATAGTCGAGCGGTTAAAGACTGGATCCGATACTGTTACGTCAGCGTATTAAAAAATATCCGCATTCGACCGTCCACACGATGCCGTATTCGTAGCGTATTTAAAAATTTCCACTCTGGAGAGCGGATTCAAAAAGTTGCGGATTCGTTAGCCGAATTCGCCGGATACGTGTGGACGGAAGGCCAATCCGCAACAAAAACGTTGTGGATTCAAAAATATCCGGATACGTGTGGACGGGGCCTAAGTACGCGCGATAATTAGTAAGATTCTAGTAAGAATAAGGTAAAAGGAAAGTCTCTCAGGCGTGCATATGCACAGGCAACCCTAATATGCGAAAACAATAATTATAGTAGATCCGTAATCGTAAGTTGCTTGGCTTTGATTTTTTTCGTCAACTAATAAAGTAGTATCAAGACTTTGATTTCTTAAAATATTTTTTTTAAATAACGGTAGCCACATTACGTATTCTCTACAATAAAAAAGGATGACCCACCCCCCATGGGTTATTGAAAATTACACAATCCAAGGGTTCAAAAACTGGACCCACCACATCTCTGCTCCGGCCTACCCACAACCCCCTGTACTTTTTGACCAGTCCCTTGGTTAGCTTATTTCGCAGCCTTAGTAGCGTTAGCGGCTTTGACATGCGCTGATGTAAAGTTTGGAGGGATAAAAAAAATGTCAGTTGGAATCGCGGAAATCGCGGTTAGTGGCCTATTGAAGCTGTGTTTCAAAAGGAAGGTCATCCAAACGATGGTCATTGATGCGCGCGACAAGCTTCCAAACCCCTGTAGCACGTACATGTGATTTCACTCAGTGTGAGAAACGAGCTGAGAATGGTAAGCTCTTTGAATCCGATGTTATGTGCCTGCACTCAGTTAAAATTATGCTCTATTATAAATAGAACAATATTCGGCACATTATGGGCTTATAGCGACGTAAAGACGACACCCAGGGCTATCTGATGTTTACTGATCGGGTGGGTGGGGGCTGGGGCAGAGGCCGGAGGGAGAGTGGAGCTAGTCAGGTGGGCCACTACTCGAGTCAAAAACAGCGGATGTTTGCGAACAAATATGTGCAGTATTACATTGTACCGTTACCGGCTTTATTTGCTATCCCTAACAAAATAGTTCACTATTCTTGGAAGATTTCGGCACCATTGTTAACCTAGGGTCAATTAAATAAAACTTTTACACTTGTAATTTACAAGTGTAGCTATTGATTTCAACCTCTGAAACAATGGCTGCGCTTGTAAATTACACCTGTAAAAGTTTTATTAAATTGACCCCTGGCTCCTTCGTCAGGACGTTAAGGGTAAAAAGGTATTTTACTTTATTCCAGGATTCGTAGTAATCCGTAGTGGTGAATCTAGAGGAGCCCTCTCCTAATCTTGCCAAAAAATATGGTCTGAAGAGACGAAAATGTTTTCAGTCTGTAATAGTTTCACTTATCCCCATCTCCCCTTTAAGGCGTAGTTTGAAGTGCTGATGTTGTTTTTAAAGAGTTCGTCTCAGTAGTCTACTTGCTTCGCCTTTGATAAAACCTCTTTTTACGCCTGGCGGATAGCAAGAGGTAAAGTGTGCATATTGAAAGGTTTCAGTCGGTTTGTAGTGTGTCTTGATGTCCAGGATGGATTCGCTTTTAAACCTTTCCCCTTTGAAAACAACTGTATCGATGAAAATTAGCGATAGGCTGCAGCAGACTATCCACAAAAGAGGATATTCTTTCTGTAAGGCCTTCATAGGCCGAGATGATGGGTTTGCCGACCGGTATAGGTTTGTGGAGTTTTGTGAGCGTGTAGAAAACTGGTATTCTTGGCGGTTTGGGAGTTTGTAAACCTATTGCCGCATTTTTGTTGCATGCATATTTGTTCACATTTTTCGCATTTTTGTTAGATACTATAAATAGATTTTATTGGACATGAGTAGCCTATTTTGATCTTTTCTTTTGACACATGTCATCGGCTTGCCCCTGGGGTAGGACCCCGGGCCAACCAGGGGAATATATCGGGGAATACAAGGGGATAAAACTGCTTCCGGCTCTGCCCCTGGGCAGCGAAAAATTCGCGACATTGTTTTGAGTTCGAAAGAAAGGGGTGGGGGAATTCGAAATTTTGTAAAATCACGTGTGGCGAAACGAGGAATTTATTGTGATGCTTGTCAATAGTACTAGTGATTTTATTTATGGATATATGTACAAAATACATGTCTTAAGGGACGTTTTTCCATTCGGTTGCTGCGTACAGGACGACTTCGGACTCAGTGGGTTTTGTCTACTTCAGGCGTTTACTCTGGGGCTGCTTGCGACTAAACTATGCAGTAACTGCGAAACAAGCGGGCAACGCGCTGCGATTGGCTTAACTCTGTTCATTCAATTGACGATGAATACATAGTGACCCTCCTTTGGTTGGGGAATTAGGCCGCAATTTAATAATTCCAACTGAAAATAACTTTAAATTCACCGGTCAATTACCTGTGAGTAGGTTAAAATGAAAGAACACTTACAGTGCAACTACCTCAACCGGAGCCACCCGAGGACTTTCAGCCAATCATAGACCGATCCTTAAACAAAGAATTGGGCATGCGGACCTCACGGGAAACTGTATCATTTTTCGAAAGAAATTTGCTTTCATATAACCAAATTCATGACCGTTTGTTCAATTTTCATCCGTTAATGTTCCCTTCCCGAAAACAGAAGTCAAAATTATGTCTGTTCAGCTCAGAATCAATCAGGCTGGTGGACTTTTCGATAACGGGAGAAATTTGCCTCACTTTATTCCCGAAAGGGTCTTGGATCTGCATCACAATGGGGCATCTCAGCGCCAGATTGCTCAAGAACTTGGAACCAGCCGTCATTTTTTTCAAAATGTCTTTGAATACGCGACTACGATTTGACCAACTCGTGTTTTCATGCTCCAAAAGGTCACAGAGGGCGCACCGTTCTCGCGCCAAATGCAGTTGAATGCATTGAAATTGAAAAACGTTGTAAACCAAAAATAAAAAAAAAGATCCTTTCGTCGACAACGAAGTGTTTTACGGAATTGAAACCCTCAACATGTAGTTTAGGGATGCACCATTAGAAATGTGAAGGGGGGGGGGGGAGTACAAAAACAAAAAAAAACAAATCCTGCATTGCAACGAAACCAGAAAAAAATATCCTGCATGGATAACCAATGTGACTGTGCAAATATATTATTTTTGACAGAAATTGTCGTCTCAGAACACTAGAAATGGACTTTCAGAGCATCAAGATTTCAAAATTTTCTGGGGTGGCATGCCCCCAGACCCCCCAAGCGGCTCGCGCCTTCCGCGCTCGGCCACTCCATCTCAATTCTACTTTATCCCAATTTTTCATGCCTAAAAGGTTGGACAGTCTGCAAACTGCATTTCAGGCATCTCATTTTATTGGGACGTTTGAACATATAGATTACTTCATGAGCAGTGCGGGCGTACGGTATTTACGCACCAGTTGGTTCGTATCAGAAATCGAACGAGCGAGGCTTCACGAGCGAGATCCAGCAAGCGAGAGAGATTACAACATACTGTGACAAAGTCCATGTCTAACAGTGCACATGTTAGGTGTCCTATTGCATTACGTAACATTTGTGACTGGCCGACGAAACGCTTTTTCCACGTGTGAGAAAGTCATTTCGCCATTCTAAATGGTTGCGAACCCTGAACAGGGTTTTCATACGCCAAATTTCAATAGAATAGTTAATACAAACGTGTTCTGTTGGGACACTACAACAAAAAACATTTGCGCGGTTGAAATGGTCCTAGTAGAACAAGACCAAAAGAGGGCATAGTCATTTTGGAAAAAAAAAATCGTGCAAGGGTTTCAAGGTTGAAAAAAAATCTTGCACTCTTGCTGGTTGTGAAAGAAATAACATGCCGTTCCAGAAAGTCCTACCCGCCTTCACATTTCTAATGGTGCATCCCTTAGAGAAATTCATTCGGGAAATGAAATCGTCACGCAACATTGAGCGGCTTTCCAATCAGTGATAGGTTCCGGCAATTCTACTTTTGTACAAAAATGTTAATTTAGAAACAGGAAAACACATGAAAATCAACTTTTCGTGTAGCACATGTTTGACAGAACAACAAAAATATTACCCTTTATCCAGGTTTTGATCATTTTGGTTTAAACTTGGAAAAAGTGCTACTTTTTTCCCACTTATATGATAGGTTTTTCATATTTCTCTTATCACTGTGACTTGAATATTACTAACATTTTTCTAAAAAAAAAAAAAAGGAGAAAAATGTCTAACTTTTTCAAGACTTCATTTTTCCGTCAAACGTGAAAAACGTCATCCCATGTTTCAACTCCTGTTATAGTCTGTTCCAGGCTCTCAGATAGTGGGGGCGAGTGAAAAAGTTGCAGCGCGCGAAGAAAACACAATCTGAGAGCCTGGAATAGGCTACTCCTGTTATAATTAGTGAGTCATTAGTGGATGGTTTTTTCACATCCCTCTTAAGTTGACGTTGTTTAATATTGCCAATGTTTTGCTGACATTTCACTTCTCCCTTCCAATTTGTTTGCGAATTCAGCTTCTTCCAATAAAAGTTTGGTTGTCTTGATTGACAGATCAGTTCGTGCCAAAGCGCGTGCATAGTTTTGAGCCTTGCTCATTTTAGAATTGAAAACGGCGCACGTGAAAGTGAAATTAAGAGAAAGCGTACTGCGATTAGACCGTCCACGATGACAGTTTCAAATCTGTCAATGATATTTAACCTAAATCCAAACCAGGGGATATATGTTCACTCGGAGGATGAGGGAGAAATCATTGGATTCTGCCAAGCGACGAAACCGTTGCATTCAACGTCGAAGACTTCCGAAAAACGTATGTATTGAATGGAGAGCCAGTGACAGCGAGCTCAACTACATCTCAACCTCTGTTGCATGGAATCCAATTGTCGTACCAGAGCACTGCAAGAACGAATACAGTCAACCCTCTATTAAGCGGTCACTTATCAAATCCCCGGAAATCACTCCCCACATTTACTGTAAATTCGACTTCTTTTAAGCAGTCACCTCTATTAAGCGGACGCGGTCACAGTTTAGACTTCCCAATTGGCTAATTTTATTGTTTTTCACCTCTATTAAACGGTCACCTAATTATTTTACAATGCAGTATTTTTGACAAGACGGTACTAGCATGTCCAGTTTCTTTTAACAGCTCATTAAAAACAACCGATAATGGGTGCAATTAGCGCGAGAATGCATACTGTTAGGGACTGTGCAATAATTATCAGGAAGGAGGGTTGGAAAATGGGCTTCAAGTGGGAAAATATTAGGTAATACCCCCCCTTCTAAAGGACTGAATTTAGTTATTGCCCTCCCCCCTCCCCCCTTTGATCAGTCAGAAATTTTGTATGACCACCCTCCCCCCCTTCACACTCCTTTTATATACAAATACCCAGCATTTTCTTAATATACACCCATCTGTTATTGCTACGAGGTAATGTTTGTTCCAGACGTGGATATACAGCAATACCACATGTTTACTTGTCGGACATGCGTATCTGGAACAAAAATGACCTCGAAGCAGTGTTCAACAAAGCCATCCGATTCCACTTCTGAATCACTTCATTGCGAATCCGAGTTGCTTACACTGGAACTCATTTCCTCGTTAACGTTCTCTTGGGTTTCTCGTGGGATGCAAGAATGATCACCACGAGCTTACTGGAGAACTCGTGCAACCAGTGCCACTTTACCTTCACTGATTTTAAGACCATGCTGGTTGAGGTACATCTTCAATCTGTTGCAATACGATTATCTACATTGTAGTGAAATTATGATTTTGGTGCAATTTTGTCTGCACTGGTTCAAATTTATTTTGAACCAGTGCAAAATATTTGAACTGGAGCAAAGTATTTTCACCACGGCAAAATATTTGCACTGGTGTATAACTATATTCTACTGTTCAAATGTTGTTGACAATAGCCCAATTTCGATATATTAAAATTCAACTTGAAGCAAAAGACAACACTACGAGGCTTAAGGGAATAAACCATATAAATCCTTACTATCATTCCCCTAAGCCTCGCAGTGATGTCTTTTGTTTCAAGTTGAATTTTAATATATCGAAATTGGGCTATTCAAATTTAAAAAGCCAGAAACGCTTTATCACAATATTCGTCTCTCTATTATAGAGATAGAGAAGAATTAAAAAATAGTTAATCGTATTGCAACAAATTGAAATTGCAGTTCAGCCATAGAACAGATCATCAAGCCTTTCAGTGAGAACTATAAACACTTGAAATAAAATGATAAGCCCATCCTCTTCTTGAGTGACTTATTTTACTTTGAGCCCCCCTATCATTGCTTTGATTTTACTTTATGCCCCCCCCCCCCCTCTGGTTTTCCAACCCCCCCTCCCCGATAATTATTGCACAGTCCCTTATTACGTTTGGGCTAATAGGCTTGTGTGGGTCCATCGCAGCGTAAGTCAAATTCCTCTTTTACCAGCTTCTGTTACAGCCAACCACACGAAAAATTGTCACCTTCAAATTGATACTCGCAAGGAACCTCGAGACCAAAGCCACCACCTCTGTTAACTCGTTTCCCCTTGATTATGACTTTTCCGCAGTTCGTAGGCCTCTTGAGAAACTTGCTTAATCATGTGGCCATACGTTTTGGGACATGACATGACATAGACGACTCCAATCCTAACTGGAAGAATGACTTACGGGAGCAAATTCTTGACGAAGAAGCTGCTGGAATTTTAATAACAAAATGTGTAGGACAAAAAGATTGTCAGAATTTGTATCTGTGAAATATTTAGATTTTTTGTCATAAGATAAATGTTAATTATATGTATTTGCGCACGATCCTGTTATCCAGCTCTTAGCTGCAAGGGGCTCTGCATAAACAAATCTATCTATCTATCTATCCGAAAAACGAGAGATAACAAGTGACATGGAAGATGATGATGAGTTTGACCCAGAGCTCAAACAACCTTCATCAAGACAGTATCAACGGCAGAGGAACAAGCTGAACAGCTGAAAGACTTTGCAGAGTTTAACGAAGAAATATCACTGGCATTAAGCAAAGTGTGTGATTTGCTACACAGCATTAAGCTGCGCGGCCCTAAAGCACAGTCAGCCATTACTGATTTTTTCGCTTCCTCTTAAATGTCATGTCGAAACGTTAAATGATTAGGTTCAGTGGCAACAAAGACACCTGTATTGCGAACAATATTGTACTGTACAGGCAATTACTTAATTTTTATTTACTCATATTTTGCGTTACAGTTGTTGTTAACAATAAAATGTACATCATGTGACCATCATTTCGCATTCTAGTTCAATTTTTGCGAATTATTTTGCTAAATTTAGAACACCTGTATTAAGCGGTCAGTTGGCTATTCCCCAAGGGTGACCGCTTAATAGAGGTTTGCTGACGATCAAAAGACCACAATTTTCCAGCAAGACATCACTTGGATGGAAGTAAGCGTTCATGGTCATCGAGATAGCGTCGTCGGGTACCAAGTGTGAAAAGTTTCAAGTCCATTTCACTCTTACCGAGCAAAACGCGTCGGTCGTTGAAGTCCAAAAGACGCTCCAAAGTCATTTGGGATTCGACGTAACTCTACTGGATTCAACGTATCTTCCAGTGATGGCCGGGCAAACAACAAATGGTAAGACGTAAGGTTGACTACAAATTGCACGAGCCGCTTCGGCGAGTGCAATATGAAGTCTTTGAACGTTTTGCGCTAGGTTTCGCGCCCTTTTTGGACAGCTGTCAATCAAGAAAACCGAACAGAGAAAGAAAGTTGATTTTTTTCGATTTCGAAGAAAAAGCAAAAGCTTAAAAAACTCAAGAAATTTCTGGTTTTGATTTTCTCGCGATTTGACTTAATTTGGTTTGATTTTCTCGTGATCTCAGACAAATCTAAGACATACCCTACCACCTGCTCTACCATTTATAAAATTAGAGAGTGAATCAGTGATAGGTTCCGGCAATTCTACTTTTGTACGAACATGTCAAATTAGAAACAGAAAAGCACATAAAAATCAACTTTTCGTGTAGCACATGTTTGACAGAACAACAAAAATATTACCCTTTTCCCAGGTTTTGCTCATTTTGGTTGAAACTTGGAAAAGGTGCTACTTTTTTCCCACTTATATCATATGTTTTTCACATTCCTTCTATCACTGTGACTTTTGAATATTACTAACATTATTCTAATGTTTCAATTCTCCAAAAAAAGTAAAAAGAAGAACAATGTTTAACTTTTTCAAGACTTCATTTTTTTCTGTCAAACGTGAAAAAGGTCACTCTCTAACTTTATAAATGGTAGGGTATGTCTTAGATTTGTCTGGGATCACGAGAAAATCAAATCAAATCGCAAGAAAATCAAAAACAGCATTTTCTTGAGTTTTTTTTCAGCTTTTCGCTTTTAAATCGAAAGAAATCAACTTTCTTTCTCTGTTCGGTTTTCTTGATTGACAGCTGTCCAAAAAGGGCGCGAAACCAAGCGAAGCGGCGACTGCAATTTGAAGTCTTTGAAAAACTTATTTAAGTTAAGTTGAATATGAATTTAACCTTACGTCTTACCAATTTTTGGCCTTTTTTGTTTGCCCGGCCATCACTGGAAGATACTTTGAATCCAGTAAAGTTACGTCGAATCCCAAATGACTTTGGAGCATCTTTTGGACTTCATCGACCGCGCCCCGACTCGTTTTGCTCGGTAAGAGTAAGATGGACTTGAAAATTATTTCAGTTCACACGTGGCATCCGACGACGCTATCTCGATGACCATAAACGCTTTCTTCCATCCAAGCGATGTCTTGCTGGAAAATTGTGGTGTTTTGAACGTCAGAGTTGAACTTGACTGTCCAGCCGGCGGAGGGTTAATACAGTTAAGCCTCTATTAAGCAGTCACCCTCGGGGAATAGCCAACTGACCGCTTAATAGAGGTTTTCTAAATTTAGCAAAATAATTGGCAGAAATGGCCCTTATCGTAGATGAGTACGCCACGCCAACATATCAGCGGTTTCTCGCTTTCTTGACCCTATAGTCTCGCTTTGATGTTTACGCTCATCGTCGTCAGAGGTTCTCGTAAACATCAAAACGAGACTATAGGGTCAAGAAAGCGAGAAACCGCTGATATGTTGGCGTGGCGTACTTATCTACGAATGCGAAATGATGGTCACATGATGCACATTTTAATGTTAACAACAACTGTAACGCAAAATATGAGTAAATAAAAATTAAAGTGCACTTAACCCCAATTTTTTTTTTTCGCTTAATCAACTCTATATACGTTGAAAAGTCGAATAGCGAAATATTTCTTGCTTTAGTTTTAACGTAGCGTTAGTGAGTTAGAGATTTGAAGTTACAAAATGCTAATTTGATGACGTCATTTTAGGATTTTGCCATTATTTCTACGTCAATTTAATACAATACGCGGTATATGGCTTAAGGAAAATCAGTTTGAGAAAAAAATAAATATAAACTGTGGACAGTCAATTGATTCGTAAAAAATATTCCTTGGAGGTAAAAACAAGTAGTTGTACATAAATGAATCCTAAAATGACATCATCAAATTAAGACAATGAACAGTAGAAACCACAACTACAAACCAATGAGAGGTGCCGGATCTGTGACAAAGATGCCGTGTTATTTTACATCATCAAATTAGCATTTTGTAAATTCAAATCCGGCTATAACACTAACACGACGTTAGTCAGAGAATCCTTGTCTTAATTCAATTAGATCACTTAACTTCTGTGTTTTTATTCATTATTATGTGCAATCTGCAAGGCTTTTCAATAGTATAAGGTTTTTGATTTTGTAGATATTTGTATTTTTCATGTACTTGTTTTGCCCCGCCCCGATTAGCTTTCCAGCTATTTGCAGGGCAAACAAATCAGTCAACTCTTTCATTATTATACTAAGAATACATTGTTGTTGTTGTTTCTTGTTGAATAAATTATTGTTGTTGTTGCTGTTGTTAAAAACAAGACATATTTAACTATTCAACTTTTCAACGTACATAGATTTGATTAAGCAAAAAAACAATTTTGGGGTTAGGTGCACTTTAAGTAATTGCCTGTACAGTACAATATTGTTCGCAATGCAAGTGTCTTTGTTCCCACTGAACCTCATCATTTAACGTTTCGGTATGACATTTAAGAGGAAGCGAAAAAATCAGTAATGGCTGACTGTGCTTTAGGGCCGCGCAGCTTAATGCTGTGTAGCAAATCACACACTTTGCTTAATGCCAGTGACAGTTCTTCGTGACCATTAAACTCTGCAATGTCTTTCAGCTGTTCAGTTCGTTCCCCTGCGGGACAGGTTGTTTGAGCTCTGGGTCAAACTCATCATCTTCTTCCATGTCATTTTAACTATTTGTTAACTCTCGTTTTTCGGATGAGGCAGATAACGCAACTTATCATATGACCCGTACGGCCCTGCAAGCCTTATGCCCCGTTCACACCAACGGTTAAACATGTTTAAATGTTGTTTAGTTTAACTACCTGTTTTAAACTAAACAACATTTAAACATGTTTAAGCGTTGGTGTGAATGGGGTATTAGTCTTTGCAAAACCATTGATGAAAGTCCCGTATGAGGGCCGTACGGCCTTACTACAAAAGCGGACGGCCTCGCGCGTTAAGATTTCAAGCAGGATTTCAAGTAATTTTGTCTCCAAATTGGACATACGATCGTGGCGCACGGACCTCGCTGCGCTCGGTCCGTACGCCATGACCTCGGGCCAAATATTTTCCCATCCGGCCCTCCCACTTAGTCAATAAGTACATAATCTTGACAATCTTCGTCAAGAATTTGCTCCCGTAGGTCATTCTTCCAGTTAGGATCGGAGTTGTCTATGTCATGTCATGTCCCAAAACGTATGGCCACATGGTTAAGCAAGTTTCTCAAGAGGCCTACGAACTGCGGAAAAGTTATAATCAAGGGGAAACGAGTTAACAGAGGTGGTGGCTTTGGTCTCGAGGTTCCTTGCGAGTATCAATTTGAAGGTGATAATTTTCCGTGTGGTTGGCTGCATAACAGTATGCATTCTCACGATAATTACACCCATCATGTTGTGTTTAATGAGCTGTTAAAAGAAACTGGACATGCTAGTACCGTCTTGTCAAAAATACTGCATTGTAAAATAATTAATGGACCGTTTAATAGAAGGCCGCTTAATAGAGGGTTGACTGTATTCGTTTTTGCAGTGCTCTGGTGCGACAATAGGATTCCATGCAATAGGGGTTGAGACGTAGTTGAGCTCGCTATCACCGGCTCTCCATTCACTACATACGTTTTTCGCAAGTCTTCGACGTTGAATGCACCGGTTTCGTCGCTTGACAGAATTATTTCTCCCTCATCCTCCGAGTGAACATATATCCCCTGGTTTGGATTTAGTTTAAATATCATTGACAGTTTCGAAACTGTCATCGTGGATGGTCTTAATCACAGTACCCTTTCTCCTAATTTCACTTTCATGTTCGCCATCATTCAATTCTAAAACGAGCAAGGCTCAAAACTATGCATGCGCTTTGGCGCGAACTGATCTGTCAATCACGACAACCAATAATAATAATAATAATAATAATAATAATAATAGTAATAGTAATAATAATCAACTTTATTTATCGAGGGTGACACTTGACAGTGTAAAATACTGATAAACTTGTGGCCCTCTGGACAAATTAAAAATGAACACATACAAAAAGAATAATGAAGTAATTAAAAATTAGCCTATAAACAATTAAAATATGATATATCTAAGAATTAATAAAATATAATTTTTAGCATTTTAGTAGGTTAATAATTGTAAACGTGAAATTATTTGAGAATTTTTTTTAATTAATTGTAAACGTAAGATTGTTTGAGAATTTTTTAATAAAGGTTTTATCGATTTAAATTAAAAAAAAATAATAAGAAGAAGAAGAAGAATATAAAAAATAAGGCCCGGTTCAAACGTCGAACTTCACATGTGCCGAATCTAATGCAAATGATTAAAATCTATTGTTCTTTCTCATTTACATTAGATTCGGCACATGTGAAGTTTGACGTTTGAACCGGGCCTAACCTATGAAATGGTAAAATGATGCACATCTTTATAAGACTCTAAAAAATACTTATATAGAGACATTTTCAAAATTTTTAAACTAGTGCTACTCTTAAGGACGTTCGCGCGAAAATCTTCTAACATTGATTTTTTTATAAAACTTTTGCTACAGCTAGGTTATGAGTTACTCGTGTCAGAAATGCAAAAAAATGAAGGGGTCACCGACTTCGTTTCTGAGATAAGCTATCTGAAAGGCGACCCTTATTTTGAAAAATTGCTCTTCCTTACGGGATGAGACCCCAATGTCTGTTAATCTAAAATTATTGCAAATGAATCCCTACAATGCAACTTTCTTTCCCAAATTTTATGCGAGTAGGTCTGTTCAGCAAATTAATTCAACTGGTGACGTTCCTTGAAGTAAATTTCATCTTTAAACAACAGCATTTGCAAACTCCGACAGCCGCAAGTTGGCAGGATTCGATGGCACGCGCGTAGAAAAATGGAAAAAATTCAAACTTCCTCATTGATTTTTTGCTCATTTTTTCACAATCTGTCGAGAATTGGCAAAGAAAATTATCTATCAAAGAAAAATTGGGGATCACCGACCATCCAAGCGAGCTAAATCTAAGCAAAGTCAACGCAACGGCTACCAGTCCTTCATGTGCTTAGTTTTCTTCTCTTGCGCGCGCTCATGCATGACGAAGCATGGCGTTGCGACATGAATTGCATGCGCAGTAAGGATGCGCATAAACAATTAGCGCGAACGTCCTTAATTTCATTGGGGAGTGAATTCCAAAACCTAATAGCTGATACTTGAAAAGTCCTAGCACCTTCTGATTCTCTTTTATACTTTGGACAAATTAAATCGAAACTTTTATTGGACTAAGAAGCTGAATTCGAAAAAACATGGGAATTTTCAACTTTTGACTTTGTAGGGAGAAGTGAAATGTCGGAAAAACATTGGCAATATTAAACAACGCCAACTTTAAGAGGGATGTGAAAAAAAGCATCCACTAATTATAACAGCAGTTGAAACATGGGATGACTTTTTTCACGCTTGACGGAAAAAATGAAGTCTTGAAAAAGTTAGACATTTTTCTCCTTTTTACTTTTTCTGGAGAATCGAAACATTAGAAAAATGTTAGCAATATTCAAAAGTCACAGTGATAAGAGAAATATGAAAAACCTATCATATAAGTGGGAAAAAAGTAGCACTTTCTCCAAGTTTCAACCAAAATGAGCAAAACCTGGGAAAAAGGTAATATTTTTGTTGTTCTGTCAAACATGTGCTACACGAAAAGTTGATTTTTATGTGTTTTTCTGTTTCTAAATTAACATTTTTGTGCAAAAGTAGAATTGCCGGAACCTATAACTGATTTAGAATCCCGACTTTTCGAATACTCGATTTTTCGAAACTCCCGATTATTCGAACCAAAACTCGTTTCCCTTGGATTTTATTTCAGTCAATACCACCTTCGATTTTTCGAACCAATTTCCGTTCCATTGGAGGTTTGAAAAATCGGGATTCCACTGTAAAATCAATAGCTTTTGCATGATTTAGCCGTAAAGAAAGCGTGCAAAGTTTTCGAAGACGGCCAGAAATTTATGATTGAAATTAACTAATCAAAAAAATGATACAGTTTCCCGTGAGGTCCGCACGCCCAATTTTTTGTTTAAGGATCGGTCTCTGATTGGCTGAAAGTCCTCGGGTGGCCCCGGTTGAGGTAGTTGCACTGTAAATTGCCGCGGGAAATTTTCAACCAATCACAGGCTGGTCAGTTTTTGAGACGACAATACGGCTTTTAATAATATACATGCAAAAATCCAGTCTGCATTCTGATTGGCTGAGAGAATGTCAATTTATCCCAAACAGTGCCGAAAGTTGAAATTGAGTGCAAAAAGGTGAAATTGAGTGCAAAAAGTTGAAATTAAAATGATTGACAGTTAGGATAGCTGAACAGATTTCGAGCCATGCAGAAACAAAATGGCGGACACAAATTAAACAAGATTCAAACAGTATAACGGAATTTTAATAGAAAGTCTTGAAAGAAAACTGATTCAAAATACGAAAACAGTCAAAAGTTCTAATTACTGAGAAATACTAGGATATTTGAGATAAAAAGGACACGAGTACAAGTCAACAAAGATCAAAGGCTCCTTGCGAGCCAAATCGTGAAAATGAAACAAACATCGGACCTTTTCCTACCCTACACAAGGTGGGTCCTCTTAGATTGTACATGTTATGACTACTTCCCTTACGCTGCAGTAAGTGCAGATCCACGTACCATTATCTTACCAAAGAAGGACCTCTAAAACCTTAAAACCTTCTTGTGTAGCTAGTAAACACGAAGGAATGTAATTACTAGCGAAAATGAAAATTACGGGACAAACTTACCTTTTCCTTCATTATTGATGTCAGATATCAAGCCAAACATTACTAACAAGTAAAAGAACACCAACGTTATCCCAAACCGACGTTTCAGCTCATCGAGCATTCGTAAACACAACGGCCGTAATGGCGTACTTGGTTACTCCCATTTCAGACTCTACAGTTTAATATAAATTTAATATAAAGTTTACGATGAGCGAGTGACTTTTCTCCAGTAATCGCAATAAGTCGTATTCACGACTTTAAAACGAAGCGGAGAATCAATTAGGCGCCTACGAAAACCCGTGATGAATTTTACGCTGTGGAGTTAAAACAAATGCTAACCTAAGAATCTGATTAAACAATATAATTACAATAAACAATAACTGTTTACGTTTAAAATAGGGGGAAACGTGAATTTTTGCAACGAAAAAAATCGCAGCGTCACAGAATTTTTGCATGTATATTATTAACAAGTATAAATCATAATTGTCACAACAGTATCAAATTTACCATTGAATATGAACAAGACAACTCGATTCCGTTTTTAGACATCCTTGTTAAACGCTGCCAAAACAACACTTTCGTGACTTCCATCTACCGGAAGAAAACATTCACGGGGTTATACACCAAATGGGATTCCTTCACCCCGCGCAAGTACAAAATAAATCTCATCCGCACCCTCACTTATCGCTGCTACAGGATTTGCTCCTCTTCATTGTTGCTGAAATCTGCCCTTGATGAGCTTCGAAAGCTTCTTCTTCAGAACGGTTACCCTCAAGGGATAATCAACTTTCACATTAATGATGTTATAAACAGAAACATTAACAAGTCAAACAACCTTGTCTCCACTGTTCCTAAGAAAGATATTATTATCCTGCTACCTTATTTAGGTTTACATAGCAACCAAATCTCTAAACGTCTTAAATCTTGTGTATACAATTTTTACTCTTGTGTCAACCTTAAAATTATTTTTAAAAACACTCGCCGCATCAAATCTTTCTTCCCGTACAAGGACCGCTTAAATCGTTCTCAACAGTCTAAAGTTATTTACAAAGCCAGTTGTTGGGATTGTGAAGAATTTTACATTGGTAAAACTAAACGACGGCTTCATGATAGAAAAACTGAGCATTTTAAGGCCCTCGCTAAGGATGACCGCACATCAGCCATTGCTGACCATGTTAACACCACTGGACACAACATCAAGTGGGATTATTTTGATATTTTAGCGTCGGGTAAAACTGATTTCCACTGTAAAATCAAAGAAACATTGTTTATACAAGAACTAAAGCCAGCTCTTAATGCAAACGTCAGTAGCGAGAAGCTGATGCTTTATTAATTAGCTGTTTCTTTTTATAGATCAACTGTAAGTTTTGTACTTAATCTCGGTCCCAGTCCCTTTTTACTACTATATTAGTATCGTTTTTTAACACTAACGGTCACTTTTGAAAATGTATGTAGTAGCATACGAAACGTCAAGTTTTTATCAAAAATGAATAAGTTCAATATGTTTATCACCGCGGTTTGTGTTCTATTTCTCATCAAACTTCGATGGCCCAAGAATAAAAATCTTTACGATAAAGTATAAATCACATGATTATTCCTGTGCAATTTGGAATAAAATGAGCTGTCGTAAATTTTTCAGAGACCACAAATGCGGCTCGTGCAATTTGTAGTCTTTGAAAAATTTACTCGTGCTCATTTATTCCAAATCGCACTCGAAATCATGTCATTACCTATACATATTGACGTCTCAAAAGTAGACAAAAGTATCTGTGAATCGTGATATGGGAGTATGGAAGTTTCACAATATTTCCTTTTTGAGCACCGGTTGACTCCGAACCGATGTGCATTCTGGTCTAGCTAGGGTCAATACTGGCGTGACTTGTCACGGACTGAACTTAATTTTGGTCAAAATAAGCTCGTTTAATAATAACAACAATCTTTATTTGTACTCTCAAGTAAAAAAAAAATAGTTTCACGTTTGAATATTTGAGTTACGACCATTTCAAAAAATAAAGAAAAAATACTAACCAAGTAACTACTGTATTTACAAGGAGCACCGCCCGGATGCTGAAGAAAAGGATGTAATCAGCTATGTATAAAATAACGAAACGATATGACAGAAAAAAGCAAGTCAAATATAATTTCCCTACCAGCCTTGCCTTTTTTATCATATAGTTCCTTTTTTCTGGTCCGTTAATCCAACCACCTTTTCGAGTCCCTGAAGTTTTCTTTGTGAATTGATTGTAAATTTACCCAGTTTTAATACAGCCACTGTACAGCTCGACACTGCACAGCGATAGGACCACTCGATATGTAACCGCGATGAGATATAAGTCGCCCAAAAGCTAGAAACAATTGCCAAAAACGGATTGCAAATTTCGTTATTCATATTGTTAAACGATTACAATCTTTTTTTTTTATTTGTATGGTTCAGTTCCCTGACAGTATTTTGTGGCAATAAGATGTAAAAGCAGCTTGCATTTTAATTTGTCTATAAACCCTGTTTATCACCACCACCATATTTTTGATGATGCTCGTAGAGTCCTCGTATGGAAGTGAAAACTGATTTTAAAAATCAAAATTGTTAGCTACCGTATTTTTTTACCAAGGAAGAACCAGCTTCAGCATACAACAACCTGCCCGTTGGTAAATTTAAATATATATATTTTTTCTGTTTATTCCGCTTTGCCAGCGCACTACAATAATTTAGCCAAAGGCTTTAGGGAGGACGCCTCTGCCCAATGCTTAATTAAACTCCGTTTTCATAGAGCCTCCCCGTAAATACCACCAGCTCTACCAGTATTCCATGTCTTCTCATAAAAAATGAAAGATGGACAGGTTCTTCAAATGTTTTCAACCGCACAACTTCGCTCTTAGCAACTGCACATTAATTCGCGCCCGAGTTGTAGTCCCTAGTGTCACAGGTTTTTTTCTTGTATTAATTGACGTTCTTTAACTATTTTTAAAACTGCCGTTCTTATCAATCATCCTGCGACAAAATCCTTTTATACGTTTTTGTTTGTCAAAGTTTTTAGTAACAATTTTCGAAAAAGGAAACAGTTACTGTAAATAAAAGCAACATTTTATGGAAGGATGATGCATTTTCCAGCTGACTGATGGTCGAGCATGTTCTAAACGCGGCAATCGAAAATAAAACTACACTAAATAATTTTAAAATGTACGAATCGCCCATTCCTCGACAAATTGTTGATGGGCATCAGGAAATTCGAAAGCGGAAACAGTTTCGATCATATAGAGACATCACAGAAAGACCACAGACAACCGCACAGAGAAAGGCAGGAAGACAAAATTGTGTCAACTTAATATTGTTGCTCTCGACAACAGAAAACGGAATATTAATAACAACTCAGACGAGACGAATTATGGATATTTTCATTCAAAAGACAATGCTTTAGAGTCAGTTTCAGCGATATCAAACGCTGTAAACTGATTCACTTGCATTATTTCTTTAGTTTATGTCCATGATCAGTTCTTTTTTATTACGCGAGTTAACTAAGATTATTTTAAAAGGCTGCCGGCCTCTAATAACAAACCCCTTTTTCGTTCTTGCGAAATGTACACAACCACTAAAGTCACTGTTATCGGCCGGGAAATATTTCAACCGCTGTCGAGCTTCGCTTCAAAATGAAAACTTCATCTTTGGAATATATCGTCAAGGGGAAAACATAACGTGTCTTTATTGTAAAAACACTGCGGTTGTCTTTTCTATAATCAAAACCATTATTCGCTCTTTGTGACGCAAAACGTGTTAATTGAAGGGTCCCCAATCTTGCATACTTTTAAAATATCTAAAATAAACATTTCAAACGAGATCAACGCACGAGCCATTCATTGTGGAAAGGTTCACAGGGCAAATGCTAAATACGATCGTGAGTTTGTTTGCATTCCTCTTTCGTCAAAAAGAATCTTTTTCTCGCTTTTTTCGCACGAAATTGAAAATTCTGGCATTGCGGAAAATTTCCGGTGGTTTTACATAATAAAAGCTTCAATCACGTGTGTCATTGTTCTCTGGCATTTGATTGGCAGTTGGACGAACGGCGAGATATCCTATTGTTAGCCGTCAATTCATTTCTGCTGGGAGAGCAAGTCTGGGCTTCACTTCATAAGTGGTAAGGATTTTTAGATCTTCTTTATTGCACCTTTTCCCTCTTACAACGCTATGAAATTCACCTAGACAGAAAGCTAAAGAATTTCCCTTCCGTTTTCAAACGAATTTTGCAGTCTTTTCGGGGCTTTTAGCTGATTTTAAAAGTAAGTTTTATGTCAAAATCCTTTCATGCAAAGCCATGACTGGTTTTAAGGGTGTCATATATTAATCCTGTTAAAACGGCCTAGTTCGGTTCCACATCTTTTTGAAAACCAGAAGGAAGAATTCTCCAAGGTCTCTTCTGTCATTGAAGTTTATTTTTGAAGAGAAAAGAGCGAAAACAGGCGTTTAAAACTTGGTTGAAACCAAGATGGAAGACAAGGAAACCAACAAAACAAGAATTTACATGGAAGCGAGGTCAAGTATTTCACACACAGGAACACTGTACGGGTTGAGTTTTTGTCGCCGTGAATAACACGCCAAAAACCCTAAAAAACCCACTCCTTACAAGCCAAAGAGTTAACCTTTTAGTTTTAAAAGTGTTCTGATCGAACATAACGCAAGGAAAGAGTGTTTCGGTTGAGAAACACGTTTGAAGCTAAAAGGTTATTGAATATTCAAACACGCACCCGAAAACACCTCAAGCGTGGAGTTGACGATTGCTGATAAAACTGTGAAGTTTACGGTAAGATTGTTAACGTAACGCGCTCTCCTTTACGTCAAAATGACAAATCTTTGTATTGAAGGATTTGTACTTTTCCTAATCAATGGAATTATCTCGAAGGATATCACATTTGTTGTCCGAATTAGGGTTAGTACAAGCGCCTTTTGGTACCGTGCGCGGGTTGTTACGAAAATACAGTTCAAATTGATTTCCCCGAATTGAATCATAATTTGCCGCTTTTGTTCGTTCTAATTTTCAGCGTTTTTATTCCACCAAGCTTTCTATATTTTTGACGAGATTGTCAAACGACGATCCATTTCAGATTCTGGAGATCGTTCGAGCGTTAATGCTGTGAAGGTCGTTTTCGTATATTAAAACTTTCTCTTTCTCCTCTGGTGGCCGTCTTGTTTTCGCTTCCAGCCGTGTCGGATGTGAAAAAAGATATGGCGAAACGCGAAATGTTCTGTTCCCAAAAAAAATTAGGATGTTTCGGAATCTTTTCTTAAGAAGCCTTTCTTTTTTTTCAAAAACGCTATTCAATGCTGTTTTCCAAACTCGAAATCCCAAGTGACTTGATCTAAAATTCATCAAATTTCTGCCCTCGAGCGCATTACGGCTGACGCACACTTCACGCAATACATTATTTTTTTCAGGACTCGGAAAAGAAGTAAAAAGCAATAAAAGAAATATTTTGCGGAGTTTTCTGGCTGCCAAGGTGATGCTTTTAACACCAAATTAAGTATGTGTCTAATAAGAAACGATTATTTTTCTCAAGGCTTATTTTTGTCGCCTTCATAGTTTGAACGAAATTTGTTTATAAACCGCGACTGAATGTTTCATGACACGGAACTCAATCGGACCTTTTAGCTGACAAATATAAATCTATTTTGGAATTTTAATCGCCATTTCGATCTCTTAAAACCAGGGATATCAAATACAACTTTCCGTCTGAAAATAAGTGGCCTTGTTTATATTTTTACTTTGGTGAAAAGCGCGTTCAAAAATTAAGTACGGCAAAAAAGACTTTAAAAAAATGTTTCTTTATAGTCTTTTACTATTTAAGAGGCTACTTCGACAAGATTTTATAGTCTTTTAGTTTTGAGAGCTTTTTTCAGAAAATAAGACTGTTTTATTTTTTGTTGAGCGAGAATGAACACATGTATTAAACGTTATCACGTGAGGCAATTCAACAAAGCCTTTTAACACCTGGCTTAGAAGTGTTCTTTACAATTTTTGTGAATAAACGAAACTTGATGTTCCAACATCTATGTTTACTTGGTTTAGACAGCTACTTCTCATAACTAAATAAACAGATATTCCAATTCTTGAGCACCTTTTATTTTGAAAAAAAAAAGAGAAAATAAAAATTCAAATTTACTTACTTGGGGTATAAATTTTATGTCTTTGTGCTCTGAACCTGGATAAACAAATTAAGAAAGAGAAATCTATTTTTCTGTTCTTTTTGTCCTTGCATCACTTATTGTTAACAATGATAACGTCATGAAACATGCTCAATACATGTGCAAGTCTTTCATATAAAATTAGAGAATGAATGTATGGTCAAGGATATAGTTTTGACTAATGAGCATCATAAATAACAAGGATAACTTATTATAACAGTTGTTTTTCAAAAGAAATCTTTGGAGTCTCTTTCAACAAAAGAAAAACTTTGAATATTATTGAACCAGT
Source organism: Cladopsammia gracilis (assembly GCA_022457155.1). Classification (NCBI taxonomy): domain Eukaryota; kingdom Metazoa; phylum Cnidaria; class Anthozoa; order Scleractinia; family Dendrophylliidae; genus Cladopsammia; species Cladopsammia gracilis. The sequence goes on along the minus strand of JAJGOT010000008.1, from coordinate 3,357,297 downwards.
TGTGATGTTTAGTAAACTCATTAATTTGTAGCACCACAAAGAAAGTCATATATTAGACTCTAGTAAAGTGAATTTTACAGTTTTCTGATATTGGCAAGTCCAGTGTATTAATTTGCTTTTTGTTTTTGTTAGGAAACACTGGAAGCCACAAAATGAATGGTCAGGAAGCTGTAGTAATCCCCACTGTTGTGGGAGAAAACTTTGAGCCCCAGGCCAAGAGACAGAAAGTGGAAAGTGATGGAGAAGAGCAGATTATGAACTTTCAAACACTGATGTCTCCCAAGAGCATTGAATTAGGTAAGTTATGTGAATATACTGTGACAACCAGACTTCATTTACATGTGAACTGACCATCTGCATTTGTTTCACAGCATATTTGTTGGTCAATTTAACAACAGTTCCTTAACATTAGCTTGATACTGCAGGCCCCCCATTGATTAAATGTATAAGTTGTTTGTACAATGTATGAACTAAATTGTTCCCTTGGTAAGATTTATATTACACCAACGATTGGTAAACAAGGCACACTAGCTGATACATGTATGTATTGCAGAGATGTAGCTTAAAGAGCCGGCTACCAGTAAATTTCACCGGCTGAAAGAGGACTTTTCGCCGGCTGAAATTTCACAAGAAAATAAAGACTTGGGGTGATTTTGAAGGTGCACAAGCCAAAAAAAAAATTACTGGGCTTGTTAGTGAGCCTGCTCAGTTTTTTCCTCTTAGCTACACCCCTGCCAATGGATACTGATGACAAGTAACAAAAAGGAACAATAAAGCAGTCAACAATCTTCTTCATTAGATTGTTTTATGCCTTCAAAAGTCTCCAATATTATTGCTTCTTAGCTTCTTTTATCAGTTTGCAATGGGGTTTCTACGAAAAGCATTAACACAACAGATGATAAACCATAATTACTGTATTTCCTTTCCTACATGTAGCTGTACATTGTTTATCTGAAAATAAGGCAAGTGCAAGTTATAACACCATGTAAGAGTAGAGATGGCCTGATTAATATGCCACGCTATTTTTTTAATGATTTGTTTTCTCTGATCAGTTTTTGTTTTGGTGGATTGGAGGGGGGGGGGGGGGGGGTACACATTCAATTGATGTTAGGATCCACATTACGGGCACTTAATCAAGGATTAGAGTACTTAAATTGAGAATACACTGCTTGTTCAGAAAATACCAATACAGTACTAATACTTCAGTAAGAAAGACAGAAGTCACTTAACAGGGAATAACTCATAGCAGAGTGCATTTGCCCAGAAACCACAAACCTGTCAAAAACTAGAGATCCACAAAATGAATTCTAACAAGTTACATGTATGTCCAGTACTGTTTGTGTTTTCCTGAAACACATGTATCTACACTGTATATGTTGCAATGATTGTCTTTTTGCCACTTCAGTCTAATCAGTACAAAATTCTGTCTAAATATTAAGTCTTTGTTCTTTATTGGTAGCAACTTAATAGCCAGGTCCTTTTATTCTATAATACATCCATTTTTTCCCTTTGGGATGATGTGACAATATCTGGAAACTTAAGTCTCCAATATATATATGTATATTAATGTACATATACCGGTATATACACTCTTAATATTTAGAATTGCTTTTAATGTTTGAATTATCCTTTTTAATTATATTGTGTTTTTCCAACTATAATTATATTGTCTGTCGAGTTTTTTATCTTTCATTTCCTGTTTTTTTATAGTTTCAAATGAAAATCCCAAACCAAGTAATGGAGAAGCCTGCACTACTGTCAATCAAGATCAAGCCGAACCAAAGAAGGACAACATAACATCGACCATTGAAAAGAACAATCTGCCAGTCAAAGTTGAAGCTATTAAAACAGAGGGCAAAAGTGATATCATCATCAATGGAGAACAGCAAAATAATAATATTGATGATAGCAAGAGTGCTGCTGTTGTTAATTCAAAAGATTCATTAATAGAGGTAAAGAAGGAGAAGAAACCTACATTTGAAGATGATGATCCATTTGCAGCTTTGGATTGGAAGGATGGGATTGCTACTTTGCCAGGTACTAAATAATATTATACAGTTTGTACTATAAATTAATCACTGATCATTATTGATTACATTTTTGTACTTTTATTTCTGATCATATTTGATTCCCTGAGCCTGTGATCCCTCAGAGAATTGCCGATCCATGGCTTGGTGACTACTAGATTAATTTTATCCTTCTCCCATCCCTTTGATCAGTCCCAGCCTGATTCTCACGTACTCTGAGGTGGCTTGCTCTCACTTCCTCGTTGGACTATCTGAGAATCAGGCTATTTAAGGAGGCTCATACCCATTTCTCAAGTTCACACCATTTCAATTTTAATGGGCCATATCTTTTGTTGTAGCACATAAAAAGACAAGCCACTTTACAACACACAGTACACACAATACATTGAACTTTATGTGAGTATAGGATTTGTTTACATTGGTGCTTCCATGGCAATGGAATGGTGATCCTCCGAAATTCACTAGTCACAGAGTTTCTCTAGATCGAGAATTTTTCGTGAAACCCGCTTGTGGACTAATGATTAGACCATGGGCTTCAACTGGACAAAGTTTAAAAGAAATGTATGAGAGCATTTTTGAAATTTTTGGGGATGAAGTTTTGGGGATTATAAATACAGTGAAAAACATACTATCGACATATTGGCTAATATCTAAAGAAAATGATGCGCGTTGGGAATGCAGTGTCATCTCATAGTAGTTTGATTCCATTTGAAATCGTGTGTGAAAAAGTGAGGGGGTTGCTTTGGCCGATTGCGAGAAAGAAGGAATTGATTAGCGTGCGTTCAGCTGCTCCTGTTGCCATTTTTGTATGTAATTTGGTCTACGCCTACAAATGTGATGATAATTTGGAAACCGCTAGATAATTTTTTTTTTAAATTTGACAATCTTGAGATTAATCATCAATTTATATGGCCTGCAAGTTTCAAGGACATTAAAGACATGCAAGGCAATAAAATAGGGCCTCCATTAATGTACCATTTTTTTCTCGCAGATTTTGTGTTTACAAGTGAGCGTCCTCATTATTCCCGAGTATTGTTTTCAAGTTTCATATGCACATGCAAAACTTTAGCAAAAAAATATTTGCATCAAACAGAATGCTCGATTGCTTTCTGAAGAATTTTCCGAAACACACGATTTCAAATGGAATCAAACTACCAAGAGATGAAACTGCATTCCCAATGCGCATCATTTTCTTTAGATATTAGCCATATGTCGATAGTATGTTTTTCACTGTATTTATAATCCCCAAAACTTCATCCCCAAAAATTTCAAAAACGCTCTCATACATTTCTTTTAAACTTTGTCCAGTTGAAGCCCACGGTCTAATCAATTAGTCCACAAGCAGGTTTTACTAAAAATTCTCTTGATCTAGAGAAACTCCGCACTTGTGAATTTTGGAGGATCGCCATTCCATTGCCATGGAAGCACCGATGTAAACAAAACCTATACTCACATAAAGTTCAATGTATTGTGTGTTTGCATGCAAAGTGGCTTGTCTTTTTATGTGCTACAACAAAAGATATGGCCCATTAAAATTGAAAGGGTGTGAACTTAAGAAATGGGTACGAGCCTGATCATAGGTGAATGTTTATACAACCCTGCTTAAAGACCTTATCCTAGTGTTTTCCTTTAGATTATAATATTAAAAAGGGATTATTATTATTATAGTAAAATTAATGCAACCAAGTGTATTGTTGAGTTAATTAATTGTCCGAGCACAATGGGAATTAATATACAAAACATGGGAAGGGGTGAGTGATAATTCTTGCACTTCTAAAAAGTGTTTAATTAATATAACTCAACAATGCACACGGTGCAAGTTTACTATTTCCTTTATACAATAAAAAAATTGGCCCATGAATTACACCATGCTCATAATAACCAGCTAATGTAGGCTGTGCAGGGATGTAGATAATAGCCGGGAACCGGGAATTTACCCGGCTGTGAACTTAATTTTTCCGGCTGTAAAAGCCAAGTACAGCTTTAAAAGGACTACGTTTTTCTCTTTCTTACCCGTCTGTCAGTTCTATATTCCCGCCTGTTAAAAACTGAATCTACATGTCCCTGTGTGTGCATTAAAATGTGAGAAAGCATGTGCGTGACATAGGGCACATGCTTCCTAACTACAACTGAAGAAGACTGTAAGTTTATGGTTGAAACATGTTTTGTCCAAAAATCAATGCTCATCATTTTCATGACAAAATTGTTGGACCAATCACAGTGCAAAAATTTCCTAGAACATTTTATAATGCCTGATAGCCATAGAGAAGAGCAGTAATGAACATGCTAAGTGCCAATAGCGACACTCTTTCTGGTGCCTGTCAGATCTAGATTTAACAGCTTAACAGTGACTGGTCTGGGCTTTTCCTAAAATAAGTAAGAATCGTTAGATTTCTAAAATCTGGTCAGGCAGGCTAAATGTTAAATAATGTGTTGTACATAGACAGTTCGTTTATTTGTAACCAGCATTAACTGTGTATGGCATATTAGTTTAATCCCCACTTAACCTGTTCTGCCTATTATTTAATGTTTTATGTCAATAAAAATTATCTCAGTTATAGGCAGTCCCCTAAATTGATACTGTTCAGCTATAGTCGTGTGTTAGAATTAATTTGTCATTATCAGAAACTATCTAGTGCATGGATACCAGTCCCAGGTTTTTAAATACAAATATATGCAAAAATAGAAAAAAAGAATAAAGAAAAGAAAAAACAGTGATTGAACTGGTACTAACTTAAGTTGGCAATATGGATCGGCCCATATCCTAAGGAAAGTGATGGAAGTCCAAGGTCTCGGGAGGAGACCCGACTGGACATATTACCCCAGGGAAAAAAAAACCCTGTGAAAAATTCCTCATAATAATAATTTATATTTATTAATTATAATAATTATTGCATCTTACAGATTCCTTTCACAAAATTGTGTATTGTTTCCATGGTAATGGCTGTGATGTAGTAAACACCCTTAAAGTGTTGCCTAGCAATATTATTGTACATATCCAGATATTCAAACATTATGTCCAAATGATTGATGGCATCAATTTTTGATCTTTCATTATTTCATGCACGCTAATTTAATTTCATGAGCCTCCTTAATTGGTATTGTAATAAAATACCTGTATATAAAATGATGCTAATTAATTGCAAAGAGATATCTTTTCATATTAAGTCAAATACTTAAAGAGAAAACTCGTATCTGTGCACTCTCGATCTGTTGCTTCTTTGAATTCCATTCCAAAACATGATTTATGTCCCTTAAAATAATATTATTATTGCACCATTAGCCATTTGATTTAAAGTACTTGTCAGTTATTCAAAAAATATTATACAACAGGCCCTGGTTGTTCAAAAGGTGAATAGCGCTATCCACCAGATAAATCAGTATCCAGTGGATAATGCAATTGGTTTTTCTAATGCTTATATATCCACTGGATAGTGATTTATCCGGTGGATAGCGCTAGTATCCACCTTTTGAACAACTGGGGCCTGAGCTATTAGTATCTCTATGGGTAGCTTGAATTTAACTATTGTTCTGACAAATCATAAGTAATCTATGTAATATATTTTGGATTGAACAAAATAGTGAGTGTATAGAATGTAACAAACCAAATTTAGAAGGTTTGCAGATGAGGAGTTATAATATTTTTCTGTATCAAAAATAGTCATGACATAATTTATAATTCTTGTGAAGAAGTTAACCTTTCAGTGGATGTTTTATTACTTATTTACCATTTATTAATTTAATTTTATAAATTATAGACTTTATAATTACCGGGTATTTAATTATTTGATAAATGTACAGTATGTCCACTCAAATATAAGCTGACAGTTTAGACTAGATCCTCAAGACTTGATCCTCACCTCTAGAGATTTGAGAAACAAGGAGTTCTCAAATATGCAAACTGGTAAAGTTTTGACTTTTAATAAATAAAATTATTAATAAATAAAAATATTTTGTTAAACTAATTATTTTTTCAAATAAATTTTCTATCATTTACAGGGAGTAACTTGAAGTTCAAGCTAACCGAGTTCGGTACGCTGGAAATAATCAGCACAGTGGAAACAGAGAAAGGAGAAATGACATGGAGCACTCCAACAGAACACCGTAAATCCACCAGTGATGAGACTAATGATGCCTCTAAGGAAGGAGCTGCCACCACCAAAAAGGACAAAGGTACCTACTGTCCTCTATAAAAAGTATCCATACTTCCCCACATGGAAGGTTTGTTTTGGTTTAACCCACCTCTCCCCATCTCTCCTGGAAATTCCAGTTTAGCTTCATACTTTCCTTTAAAAACTTTGGCTTTAAGACCCCCGCCCACCCCCCCTTGAAATTTCCAATGACCTTCCATGGGGGAGTACATGTATGGATATTTCCTGGAACCACACAATTGAACTTTAGATGATTTTTTAGCATAAAATAATAGTTAATGTTAGAAAGCAACATCAAATCCGAGCCCACAATCACCTGTGGCCTCATCTCACATGTTGTTCCTTATTTGGCACTTGTCATCGTTATTTGGCTCAAGTCAATCAAACAGGTTAAATTATGTGACTTTTCTCAATGACCCTCATCTCAGAAGGCTGTAAGTTTCCCCACAGCAAGATTGATCCCTCCCGCCCTCCCATACTTATTCATTGCCTATGTAATAATTGCTCCATTACTTAGACCTTAGTCGCTTGCTAAGTTTGATTGATGGAAAACTTTTACTCAAGTCTTATCAATAAATAAGGGTGGGGGGGGGGGGAATTGCTGTCTGTGGCACCCCTTCAGCCCTGTGCTGAAGCCCCGTCAGGGAGGGGGCATATGATACCTGCTGGACTGGGTTAACTTGGCCCCAGGGCATTACCCAAGCATCGATGCCCGCCTTGCAGTACATGCATGAGGCACCCCCTCGGCGTGGTGCCATGTGCCGAGGCCCCTCATCTGGCATCTGGTGGGTTTATCTGGTCGGTGGGTTCTCTCCGAGCCTTGCCAGTATATTCCGTGCCCAATTTATGCCCATAAATGAGTGTTTTATTGCGTGTCAAAACATTAAAGACTGTTAATGAAATCCTTTAGTGTGACCATTCAGATTATAAAAGGTTATGAGGAATACTGTTGCAGTGGAGGGTACTCAATAGGTTTTGTACCAAAAAGGTACCTATTTCGGTCGGAGCATCCCCATATAGCCCATTATAGGGAGCACCCCCGGGATACTGTTTCTCTGTTTAGTCTTCTCGGCAGCCATTTATTTGGGACACCACTCAATTCTCTTCCTCAGTAATAGCATTATGGGGTATTTCTTTGTGTTGCAGAAACTATTTAACAATATTACATTATTAGCTCAAGATTTCTATCGCATGATAGTTGATGAGGGCGAAGCCTGAATCAATTATCACACGATAGAAATCAAGAGCGAATAATCTAATTGTTTTCGTATAAATTTACTAGACGTTCAAAATTCAACAACAAATGCTTTTCACAGACACTTCAAAAATGCAAAGAAGCGGCCACCATTAGGCTACTCACTCTACTCACTTTCTACAACAGACTAGTGAGTAGCATAGCCAATAAGAGAACAGCATTTGTGATAGAACACTTGTAGATTTATACTATTTAACCTGAAATAAAATTTCCTAGTTTGCAACTTGGCTTCTTTTGGAAGTGACAGGTTTAATATTATAATGGTATCCCCGGTTAAAAAAAACACAACAAATATATTTTATTTTATTTAAACAAAGATGAATGGTCAAAATATCAAAACCCATTACCCACCCCAAAAAAAATTAAAAAGGAAAAATAAATGAAAAACCGCTAATAACACAGCTAACTCACCACAGTGCCCACCTCTGTACAGTGAACATCTTTTCTTTCCCAGACCACAAATTGATTCACTCAAATTTTCTTATTGAAACCTGTCAATCCTGATGGCAACCTCTCTGCAAAAGTCAAATAATTTCTTTCTGGTGTGGCCACTGTATAAGGTTCAACTGTAGAGTGTATCCACTCCCACTTCTCCCCAGGTGGTGGATTATTTTAGAGGTGGAAACAGTTTTCACAAGAGACCATAAATAAGTAGTATTTTAGATCCCCCAAATTAGCACAGGTTTTTTAATATGGGGTGTCTATAGTTTAACAACAAGACTGGTGCTAGAAGTTACCTAAATTATGCCACCTGCAAGCAGTTGACAAATTAAACAATTAAACAACCTTATAACCCAGATCAAAACAACACACTATTCTCCTAAGACTAGAGAGTGCGAGAGGGAGAGAAAAATATCGACATCCAGCTGGTTTAAAGTAGCCACGGCGCTCCAATAAGTTCCAAATATTTTTTCCCAGTTAAATTTTATTTATGATTTTCAGGGGAGACTTTGTTGGGCTGTCACTTCCATTCATTTACCCCCACCTCTCTCCAGGTGGTGGATTATTTTAGAGGTGGAACCCGTTTTCACAAGAGACCACAGATCAGTAGTATTTTAGACACCCCAAAATTAGCACAGGTTTTTTAATATAGGGTGTCTAGTTCAACAACAAGACTGGTGCTAGAAGTTATCTAAATTATGCCACCCGCAAGCAGGTGACAAATTAAACAACCTTAATTAGACTCAGATCAAAACAACCTCACTCCTCTGCTAATGCTAGAGAGTGCGAGAGGGAGAGAAAAATATTGACATCCAGCTGGTCTGAACTGACCACGGCGCTCCAATAACATTCCAAATATTTTTTTTTCCCAGTTAAATTATATTCATGATTTTCAGGGGAGACTGTTGGGCTGACACTTCCATTCAATTACAAGATTGGCTACCACCTGCTGGCGCTAAACATTGTAAACATTGTAAAGTAATGAAGTTGTCTTTCAGTAGCATCGTGTTGCAATGAAATAAAATAATGATAATAGGCCATACGCTACTGTGATTGTATGTTTTAACTCTCAAGCTTTCGTCGGACACCGACATCGTCAGGAGAAAACTGAAAGAATTTACATAAATGCGAAGCAATATAAAGACTAGCGTGGATACGATGTAACACCTAAACAAGAACAAAAACACTTAAACAAAGAATTCAGACTGACAAAAGATTCAAAACAAAATATTCAAAATAAAACACTTTGTTTAAGTGTTTTTGTTCTTGTTTAGGTGTTACATCGTATCCACGCTAGTCTTTATATTGCTTCGCATTTATGTAAATTCTTTCAGTTTTCTCCTGACGATGTCGGTGTCCGACGAAAGCTTGAGAGTTAAAACATACAATCACAGTAGCGTATGGCCTATTATCATTATTTTATTTCATTGTAAACATTATTTGTATATTTTAAAAAAGGGTCCGAAAGCAACTAACTTTAACAAAATTCAAGCTAGTTGCTAAAATGCGACGGTTACGTCTGAAATCATTTTCTTAAAATAGTTTTTTTTTACATGGCTCTTATGCTACCTGTCATCGAATTTCCACTAGGGTCCCCCAAGAAAGTTAAAATGACGAATGGCCCCCCGGACACCAGCGATGTACTGTGCTGTGAAGTGTGTGGAAAGTATGGGTTGCGCCAGGATTTCTCCGCATCAGGAAGGTTCTGTGGCTTGTCCTGTGTGGGAGTGTACACCGGGAGAAGAAATAAAGGAAGAGAATTTGTACGAAAGGTTAAAACTGCTGATGGCAAGATCGTGAAAAAGAAAAAGAAGGGAAAAGGAAAGAAAATTGGAATGGCGGAAAAACCAACGGGAACGACTAGTGTAAGTGTTGTCCTTAAGGTGCCTTCACACCACAAACTTCCAGACACCTCAAACACCTCCTCAGGGTTCTTTTCTTCTCGAGGGAAAAAGAGCGAGGAACCTGTGAAACGAGGTTGTACAAACTGAAGTTGTAGCAAACGTTCACACGCCAAATATGACTTTGACAATTCAAAAAAGTTGGTGAAGACATTGGCAAGAATTGAAACATGTTATATTTGTCGCTGGCAACAGTTTGCCAACTGTTGATGTCACGTTCACGCTCCATCTTGAGTTTGCCAACTCAACTTTGTGAAATTTAGTTGACTTGTGAAGGCGCCTTTAAGTTTTTTTTTAAACTCTTTTTCTATCTTTTTAACTTATTTCGTTTGGTGACTCACCGGTTCAAACTTTGATCTGGAAAATATTCACTGAACTAGTTATTTAGGTTCCAATCGACGGAATAAATTCTGGAAACTTCCGTTATCCTCGCTTGTGCGGAGTTTTCTACTTTTATTTTGGATTTACTGTCAGCGTGGTTTTCAATTGAGTGTCATAAAACCAAAACCAAACTGAGCAATCACTCTGGCCAATCACAATGAACCAATCAGAACTCGAAGCAATTACATGTAGTCGGCGCCAAGCGCGGGAAAACACGTGCGATCAAGTCACGATTGGTTTGGGTTTTACTTCTGATTGGTTGAGAAATTGGCGCGAGATTTTGTAGGCAATCACAAAGCGTAGCAATGAAAACCAATGCAATCGCGAAATTACTTTCGACACTCAATTGAAAACCACTCTACTACTCGTAGGTAGTCGATCTTTTAACCCGAATTGGAATTTCAAAACGTGTTAAGCTGACATTTGTCTTTACTGATTTCATGTTTGTTTTTGCAGGATACTTCGCCAGTAGCCCGGGATATGGCGCCATTTATGAGCAAGTTTAAATTGAAGGGCAAAGGAGAAAAACACAAAATCAAGGCAGCCAAGCAGCAAATCACCATGGAACCATCCAACCTGATGAATCAAGAGGACGGTAGGTCTACAGATGTTTCATCCTTCATGTCTTCCTCGCGTTCCCCACGCGTGCAGCCCACGCTACGCTCTCCACGCTCTTGCCTCTGAAAAGCAACATTAGCCGCGCGCGGGGTAGTAATAAAACGCGCGAAAAGGGGAATATTTGTGATATATTTGTATTTGTGATAATCCTGAAAACGGTCAAGTTTGCTTGAACTGTTGGCGTTTTTTTAGAAAATTATCAGTTTCAGGTTTCTGCTTTGAATAAAGAGCATCGGAAAATATCCGTTACTCTGAGCAATTCTGTCCTCCATATCCGTATTTTGTTCTGTTAACTAGCAAGGTGCTCTTTGGTGAGAAAGCCTTCAAGTATTTTGTCTGACATGGAGCTAAGATTCTTATGCAGACAGTGCTGATTTTTTCTTTTTTTTTTGTTCTCAGTTCCGTATGACTCCACAAAACCGTTTATCTGGTCAGAATACTTGGCAGCTTGTGGAGCTAAAGCAGTTCCAAATATTGTATTCAGACAGGTTCGTATTAATACTTTTAGAGCGGTTTTCACACGAGTATCGCAAAACCCAAACCAATGTAATCACTCTAGCTAAGTACATTCCAATGAACCAAGCGCGGGAAAGTCGCTATTGGTTTTGGTTTCATTTCTGATTAGTGGAGAAAAGTGGCGCGAGTTTCTTAGCCAATCACAAAACGCAACAATGCAAAACCAAAGCAAAGGTGATTTGGTCTGGCCAATCACAGCAGACTGCCTACGTAATCCAATGAACCAATATGAACTCGAAGTAAATACATGTAGCCGGCGTCAAGCGCGGGAAAACGCGTGCAGGCAGGTAACGATTGGTTTTGGTTTTACTTCTGATTGGTTAAGAAAGTGTCGAGAGATTTTTTTAGCCAATCATAAAGCTTAGAAATGCAAAACAAAAGCAATCACGTGTCTGTCTTTCCTCTTTATAGGAGAATCCATCACTGGATGTAATTCCAAAACCAAACCACTTGTTTAAGAAAGACTACAAACTGGAGTGTATCGACCCCAAACACCCGTCTTACATCTGTGTATGCACCATAGTGAAAGTAAAGGGAGCGAGACTCAGGCTACACTTTGATGGCTGGTCAGAGAGTTACGACTTCTGGACAAACTGGGATTCACCATTCATCTTCCCTATGGGCTGGTGTGCAAAGAACGGACAGCCTTTACATCCTCCTCGAAGTGAGTTCTTATCATAACGCTATTTACTACTTACACCCATTACTCTTCCTCAGGAACACTAGCTTTAGCCCCTGGAACAGACTACAGAACACGGCCACCAACAATCGCTCTCAGAGAGATGTGTTTGTTATTAAACCAGCTGTCTCCGGCTCTCATAGTTTAGAGAGCGACGGAATTTCTTTACACTTCGCACTTTTTTTATTTTCCACAATAAGAATACGTAAACAGAAAAACACTTAAACCAGCGGCGAGGAACTCCAGATAGAAAATTAAAGGCTTAATAATGTGGTTTTGGGCTCCCTCGACACAATAGAAGTGCTTTTAAAAAATTACGACGCGGAAGCGCGAAGTTTCGTCTGTTTGACATCGGATCCCAATACAAATGCTGTATTTGCGGTATGTTTAGCCGATTTTCTATACTGGAATAATGATATTAATAACTGTTGTTGTGTCTTTACCTCCATCTCAAGGTTACGCCAAACAGGAGTTCATCTGGGAAAAGTATTTGAAGAAATGCGGAGCTAAAGCCGCTCCGGAACATCTTTTTAAGGATGTAAGTTAACTTTTCAGTGGTTTATATCGAGTCATCAAAATTTCTCTGTTTTGCTGGTTTTCTAGAATATTTGCGTTGGTGCCTGATACAGTCCAACGTCCATGTGCGACCACCTCTTATAAGCGACCACTTTTCCAAAATACCAAATTCCTTCCAGTCAAATCACTATAGTCCAAACCTCTCATAAGCGATCACTTTTCCAAAATACCAAATTCCTTCCAGTCAAATCACTATAGTCCAAACCTCTCATAAGCGACCACTTTTCCAAAATACCAAATTCCTTCCAGTCAAATCACTATAGTCCAAACCTCTCATAAGCGATCACTTTTCCAAAATACCAAATTTCTTCCAGTCAAATCACTATAGTCCAAACCTCTGGTATGCGACCGCGACCACTTTCAACGCTACTGATTTGATTTTTTTGTATTGTTTTTATCCTCTGGTAGGCGACCACTCGCCCATATTTTGATCAGTGCCATACAGATTCAAATTGAATTATGTTTTACGGTAAAAGTCGGGTGTCAGTAAAACGCGGGGTCGGGGTCGGGGTGAGATTAGGTCTAGGATTAGGTATGGGATTAAATATTATCCCTTTACCTAATCCTAACATTATGCCTAATCCCATACATAATCCTAGACCTAATCCCACTCCGACCCCGGCCCCGACCCCGCGTTTTACTGACACCCGTAAAAGTCCGATAAATTCTGTCCCTTACATAAAATATTTTGCGATGATTGGTGCTCTGTATATTGAAATTGCTACAGGTTCACATGATTCAAAGCAAAGCCTCCCTGTGGTCTGACCTCGGTTATCGGACATTGTCCGACCAAAATCCGAAAATGTCCGACCAATTTTAAATTATACTCGGACATGGTGTCCGAGCATAAAATTAGTTAGCTTTTGCCTTGAAAGTCTTGTTAACTCATCGCAATTGATTCCAAAAACATTACAACAAGAATTTACGCTGTTTGTACCATTAATTTTGCCGTAAAATTCTCTCTCGATTCGAGAATATTCGGAAAATGCCGTGAGAATATTCAGGAAAAATCCAAAATGGCGGATGTCCGACAATTTTCTGCAAGCCCACCTCGACTTTGCATTTTGGGTAGTCGTATACAGGAGATTTAATAGGCCATTTCCGAGTTGCCTTTAGCCTCTCTATCAAAGCGAGGTAAGGTGCGAAACCTTTCATATGAAAATGAGTTTTCATTCACATGCAAATAAAACTCATTTTCATATGAAAGGTTTCGCACCTAGCCTCGCTTTGATAGAGAGGCTAAAGGCAACTCGGAAATGGCCTATTGTATCACGATATCTTTTATTGAACTGATGAAGCGTTTAATAATTTCGTTTGCATTTTCTTAACAGGTTCAACCAACCAGGCATGGATTCAAAGTAGGCATGAAGCTGGAAGCGGTGGATCGTAAGAACCCGGATCTAATCTGTGTTGCCACGGTAACAAACGTGATTGGCAATCATTTCTTGGTTCACTTTGATGAGTGGGATGACTCCTATGACTACTGGTGTCAGGATGACTGCCCATACATCCATCCAGTGGGGTGGTGTGCGGAGAATGGCAAGAAACTCAATCCACCAAATGGTAAGCAGTTATTTTGTACCCAGACCCCCTTCGCTGTTGACCTCAGCCACCCTGTGTACGCACAGCAAGCCCACGCGCTCCACGCTTGCGTTTTCTTCGCTCGAGTAGTTACCGGTTTATCATATCGATTGGTTTTTGCTGTGTTGATTTGTTAGATGATGAAGTTTACACATTCCAGTGGGAGGAGTATCTCAGGGACACTGGTACCGTGGCTGCGTCTCCGGATCTTTTCAAAAAGGTCAGCGGAAATATTTATACATTGTAATTACTCCTAGCGACTCATACACAATAAAAAAATCTCACTCCCAAGTAAATAAAGAAACAAATTACACTGGAATCCCGATTCTTCGAACCTCGTAGGAAAACGGAAATTGGTTCGAAAAATCGGAATTTCGAAAAATCGAAGGTAGCATTGACTGAAATCAAGGGAAACGAGTTTTGGGTCGAAAAATCGAAAGGTTCGAAAAATCGAGATTCCACTATAACTGTCTTTAATGCGCAAACTAACATTGCGAAAGGAAATGAGGTCGGCGTAAACGCGTTCTTATGAAATGCTCTATTGTTGTTTGAACATAAAAAAATCTGCAATTGTTTAGAGACTTTTTTGCTCTGTAGTCTCTCTCTTATTTGAAGTTCTGGACGAAACTACGAAAGAGTGTTGGATGAACCTTTACTTGAACAGCTAAAACATAGTAAGACTTACAACTTACAAAAGTATGTTATAAGAATCGGTGTCTATAAGAATCGTCATTTAAATGTCGCGCGTTTTTTCAGCGTCCCAAGCCTAGTTTTAAGCCCCTAGAGAAGTTGGAAGCTGTGGACAAGAGGAATCCGTCTCTGGTGCGAGCGGCGCGGGTAGCATCTGTAGAGGATTACAGAGTTAGGATTCATTTTGACGGCTGGGATGACATCTATGATGACTGGTTTGATGCTGACTCTTGCGACTTACACCCCGTGGGGTGGTGTGAGAAAACAGGACATCCTTTGGAGACCCCTCTCAGTAAGTGTTTGTAATGGAGTGTGCTTTATTAGATTTACTGTTAGTGGAGAGAAGAGAAATGTTGCCGAGTGTGTGATGACCCAATTAACCTTTTACTTCCAAGAGTGCCAAAATCCAAAATTCAAGAAAATTCCAAATTTCATTTTGTAAAATATTGAAAAACAAATGGTTTCATGCAAAAGTACTGCCGAAGAGGTTCATTTGAAAAGGACTCAAAAGTCAGAACATTACTACATATCTCGATTCAAATGGACAGACTGCAAATCACAGTAGTTGCTAAAAATATATATATATATTTATTATATAAACACCAATGAAATACCAGGTGAGCTTTCGCGCGTAAACATCATATGTTCACACGTGAGAATAACATGTTATCTTCACACGTGAAAAGATCACCGTTGCTACGTTGTTCTACTTTAGGACTTCAAAAAAAATATTAAAGTGAAATGGTTTGATTTCATTGGTGTTTATATAATAAACAGAACATTACATGGCCGCTTGGAGATACGAAATTTCTCTTCTCGTGTTGAAAAATATTTCACTCGTTCGCTGCACTCACTCGTGAAATATTTTTAAACACTCGAAGAGAAATTTCGTATCTTCGCGCGGCCATGTAATATCGTCTATATATCTGTGTCGTAACTGTTCATCAGTAGGATGCCCAAAATGATGATAATTGACTCTGGGAGTGATTATGTCATTTTTTTTAACATCGTCAAATTGATGAAAAGGTGGACGCGCGCGCGAACCTTGCGAGAGAAGCTACCGTGGGGGGAACGCTCTTTGTCCCACTTTCCTTCAACGAACTCCAAGAAAGCAGAAATGAATATCATATCCAACTCAATATTATCCCAGATCTAGATTCTTAGGATCAACTTTTGAAACGTGTTACTGATAGACAGCCAACTACAATGTTTTTTTTTTTGTTTGTTTTTGCTTTTAGCCACTCGCGAGAAGATCTCGAGCGCTGCGTGTCCCACACCCGGCTGTAAGGGTATCGGTCACGTGAAGGGCGCAAAGTACTCGACCCATCACAGCACATTTGGTTGTCCTTACTCCCTGCAGAACCTCAACAAAGACTCGTGTCTTGTGGACCGACTCTCTAACAACTCCATGACAGAGGAATCCGATTGGTCGTACGCTTCTAAACAGAAATCTGGCGGCGGAGTCAAAGAAATCAAACGTAAGACTGTCTTTGTGCTGGAGTGTAAGACAGCTCCTATGTTTTTTTAGTCTCATGTCTCTCCCCACACCCATAGCCTGGGTAAAAATATTATTACAGTGTGGACGACACTGTAGTCCTATTATTACCCAGGGTGTTGTAATAGTAGTATAAGTGCGACTAGTACAAAGATCAATAAGCGAGTAGTAATCCAGAGATTCCCGGTTTGCGTCTCACTACAACATTCTTGGTTATCTAATCTTGTTTTTCCTTTATTTTAGCTGAACCCCCAAGTCCAACCATAGAGGGCGTGTGTCCTACCCCGGGATGTGATGGCTTGGGTCACGTGACAGGACACTGGAAGACTCATTACACGTAAGCTGCTTCTGCTTGTGTGAATTTTTTTCCCTGTGTAAATAAAAGCAATTAGCAAATAAGATTTGACAGTCTAAACGGGTCGCATTTGATAGCTGAGAAACGCCAACATTTTACCCATTACTTGGGTTTCTGAAAAATTCGAATGCTCTAACCACTGAGACTTGTGTTGAGTAAGGAAATTTACTAAGGTCATAGAGCGGTTTACAGTTGAGTGTCAAAAACAAAAAGAAACGTACTCTGGCCAATCACAACAGAGCAGACAATCCGATAAACCAATCAGAACTCAACGCAAAGACATGCAGCCGGCACCAAGCGCGGGAAAACTTGTGCAAGCAAGTCACGATTGGTTTTGGTTTTGGTTTTACTTCTGATTGGTAGAGAAAGTGGCGCGAGATTTTTTAGCCAATCACAAAGCTTAGCAATGCAAAACCAAAGCAATTGCGAAATTACTTTCGATACTCAATTGAAAACTGTTCTATCATACAAACGTCCTATGAACTTGGGATCTACAATGCCGAATGCGTTGAGTGTGGTGATTATTGAGTGAAAGATGGTAAATGGGAAGTCCAACCCATTTGTTAGTTGTATCTTTAGGTCCAGTGTGTAGTTCTTGACGAGAAATTTCACCGTTGATTTTTTTATTTTTGCTTAGTTTGTCAGGTTGCCCCAATAACGAAGCCAATATAGGCAAGATTTTCCCCAAACACTTGGCCAAGTCACCTGTGAATAAGAAGACCGCACTCCTCTCCCCCACGTCCACCAGTGCTCCTTCAGCTAGTGGCTCATTGAAGAACCCTGCTGGTGGCAGTATTATATCTACACGGAGCTCCGCCAGGTATGTAAACTTGTTGTAAGTAACTAGTTTATCTTGATATATACAACCAGTTGTACTTGAAGTGTACACCCAGTGTCTCCAACCATGTCTGGATACATTGTGTGATATTTTGTTGGCTCCTGTGCCTTCGATATTTGCCTCTTTGTAAAGATATTTTCCACGGCTTTGAAATGACGAATTGGTCACTCAGAAAAAAATCCTTTTTTTTTTTATTCTTATGCTGTGTTGAACTACTTTTGACTGTGATATGTTCCGTCGGGAATATCCCTAATTTTCTTTCGTCTTGTTTTGTAGGAAAGTCTTTACCAAAGAAGACAAGCACCTTGGAGGTCAATACAAATGTAAGTCATTGTTTACTGACTGGTGTAAATCAAATTCGTCCCGCTTTCAAAATGGCAGTGCTGGCGAAGAAACTGCCGCACAAGACAGCCAAAATACTCCAAGAATCCTGCAGTATTTTGTCACATGACACGATGAAATGGCGTTTTCGGAGGTTATTTCCAGTGATTGACAGCCGTGTTTGTTTTCTGGTGTAATCTGAAACCGCGGTTCAAACGAAACGAAGACATTTCATCATGTGTCACGTGACAAAATACTCCAGTATTATTGGAGTATTTTGTCAGCCTTGTCCAGGATTTTCTTGGTCCGGCCCGCCATTTTGAAAACCTGGGACGAGGTTGGTTTTAAACCAGTCGACGGAGACGAGAAGATTAGCCTTTGAGTAGGAACATGCGAGTAATTTTGACACTGTTATTGTTTCTTTAGATGCTGACAAGGCAGTCCAGCACGTCACTCCCTTCTCCTTTCCTTGGCCTTTAGGAAGCCAGTTTTCAATGATGGGTCTGAGCGAGCTCAAAGCCGCCATCAGTCTAGATAATGATGGAGTCGCCTCTGGAGAAAGGCAGCGAATCATGAAATGGAGCGTTGATGACGTCATGAGTCACGTGAGAACGATATGCCCGGACCAGGCCAAGGTTTTCGGGGAGCAGGTGGGTTGTTTGTTGGATGTTTGGTTTATTATATTGAAGAGACAGTCTTGCCGAAATTGAACGACAATTTGTTGACTTAATTTCCATGTGTTATTCCCAAATGCACCAAATGTACAACTAAATTGGATAAAAAGATTCTACAGAGCAAAACGGAAGCAGTAGTTTGGAGAAAAAGTGCAGAATTACAAGGATGGAAGTGGATTACAGTTCATCAATTTTGATTTCGTGACAGGCGGTCAAGAAATCAAAGTTTCCATTCTGGTGGAATTTTGAGGTTTTTTTACAGCAGGCTCCGGGCCATAATCATGAAAACATGATATTTTATGAGAGATGTCCTCAAGAAAGGAAAACTGACTTGAATTTGTTTTTGTTTTCTTTCAGCAAATTGACGGTGAAGCATTTCTCCTTCTGACGCAGAATGATATAGTAAATATTCTCAAGATCAAGCTTGGACCAGCACTCAAAATATTCAACACAATTCCAAAGCATTGATAAGTAATGCCGAGTAACAATAGGATTTATAAATGCTTTTCATTCTCTGCGTTAACTTATAAACTACAAGCTTACGTCGTATTTTTTAGAGATCTTAAACAAATGCGTCGGAATTTTTGTAGACTAAAATTTTCGCCCCGAAAAACAACTAGACCTTTTGGATATTTTTCCAGTGAGAAAACGATCAGCTGGGCCAGCACCACAGAAAAGAGCAGCTTGATTCATCCACAGTCTCAAAAGTTCGCCACATCTCATTGCACGAACCAAGATTTTACTCAGAAAATGAAAGGGTTGAGAAGAAAAATTTGTTTCGTGAATACATACTTGCTTTGCATTTATTTATCACGATTGCACATAGAATTCACACGCAGTTGTGAAACCCAACTTCCGTACATGTAAATGGTCTTGATCCTAATAGGCATTGAAATTTCGAAATATGTTTGCCTTTGGGTAGACCTCGAGCTTAGCGGTTTGTTGAACGAAGCCAAATTTTGTTTAATTTATTTACTTTGAGTTTTTGTGTTATCGTCTTGGTTTTACATGTTAACGTTTCAGTTTAGGCCATGCCAAATGAAAGTAGATGACTTTTCAAAAGCTTTTGATTTTTGGAGTGACACTAGAATACTCAATAACGTGTCATGCATGCTTGAGTTAAACGAGTGTCTGAACAAAATATTTTCTCAATTATCACTTTAACATAACCTTATCCCTAAGAAATGTCGTGGGAACAAGAACTGTTATTTTGAGCCCGCAGTTGGTAATTTAGTGACCAGTTAGGTTGCTACATAACACGTAGTGTAACAACGCTCGGGTGGAAGTCGTGCTGTTATCTGATTGGACAATGAGATTCGGATATTTTCCTGCACTTGCCCAAAATTGTTCTTGTTCCCGAAACGAAATTTTTTTTCGTTAACGCTTGAGAAAAAGCTTTGTCTAAAACGGTATCCTGAGAATACAACCAAAGCAGTTATAGAGCTAATAACTATGCATGACCGCAAATATTGCAATAAATCAACTTCAGCTCGCCGCTGAAACATGACCTGCGCGCAGGCGTTTTTTTCTTCTTCAACCATAGTTGAATAGTGCAGGTTAGCAGGGTTTACATTGGGTTTACGTGATTGGCCGACATTATATTTATTATCTTAACTCTGATTGTTTTGTTGACCATAACAAGTCATTTGAAAGCCACTATGACTAAACGGCATGAATTTGAGTGATGGCGAATCTTGTACCCACGAATGTAATCAGTACTTTCTACTTCTGTTAGTTAGGATAATTTCTAAATTCAGAAACTTGGTTTCTACACATGCGTAAACTACTAGGAAATGAACAATAATCTAATTATTGTATTGAGCTTTGATAATGTGTAATTTGTACATATATTTTTATATAATTAATTTTAACACAAATAAAAAAGAATTGTGAGAATCCTGCTGTACTGATGATATTTACAGAACGCTGGCCATGAAAAACGTCTTTCACTCCTGAGGTCAAAATATAAATTCTCACTAGATTCAATGTACTGCTTTCATTAGTTCTGATCAATTACTCTTAACCACATTTGGTAGGTCACGTGACCGGAACATAAAAACCCCTAAAACTCAAACATCTTGCATTATTCCCCCCAAAAAGCAATGTCAACGGCTTATGAACATCCCAATAAAAAAATGTAGCATGACGTCATAAAGGTGCATTTTCATACATTTTCGTTAATGGCTTTCCCCTTTTTCGTCTAAACGGTAATCCCATGATACAGATGTTAAAAAAAAGTTGAATTGGTTATGGTTCGCCAAAAAATGGATTTTTATCTCTTTACCTTTGAATAGTCAGTTTGCGCTTTTTCATTCTTACGCGCGGTTGGGGACTGGCACTTGTTGCGTATGTTTAGGTCTAATATAAATCGCTTTATCTTGGCCCAATTTAATCTAACGATACCCTACTTTCGTCCTCAAGAGCAGAAATGCATCGACCATTACAAAAGGCTTGGTTACTAATGAATGTTAATGATGGCATCGACCGTTAAAATGGCATCGACTGTTTACGAAAGGGAAATCAGCGTCGCTGAGGGCAAAGATCTCATGGATATACACACAACGATTCCGCATTGTTATAGTCTTTGTTTGTGATCTATTATTTCCGTGTAGTCTATTGTTCAGTCTTTGTTTCACGGTCTGGTGGGTATATCCATGAGATCTTTGCCTCGCTGAGAGCGCGTGAAATTTGTTTTTATCAACTCAATTGATAAAACCAAATTTCGTGTTTTACGTCAATACCGACGCAGCACCACAGTTTCGTAAGGCTGATTTTCACTAGCGACGGCGTCGGAGTCGTAATCAGAAGCGTATTTTAGTGAAAATAAAAAAAAAAGGAGTCGTAAGCAGAGCTTCCGATTGCGTTTGATTCCGTCGCTTACGATCTAGTGAAAATTAGATTGTCGGAGTCGCAAGCAAGGAATGGGGATTGTGATTGGTTTATTCGCTTCTGCTTGCGACTCCGACAATCTAGTTTTCACTGGATCATAAGCGTCGGAGTCATAAGCGGAATCGAAAGAAAATGGAACCGTTCTGATTCTTCCGACTCCGATTCCGTCGAGCTTATGACTCCGCTTACAGCGCTCTTACGACTGCGACTACGACTCCGTCGCTAGTGAAAACCAGCCTTTAAGAAACTTATCCGAGTCAATTCTGTTTGTAATCAAATGCACGGTTAAACTCTCTCACATATGTAAATCAATCTACAACTTTGATCAACTTTGGTAAAGAGGAATACAGTGAAACATGTATTAAGCGGACACCAGCTGCTTGGGCCCCTAAATTTTCTTCCCATATCTATTGTAAAACAAACCTGAATTCAGCGGACCCCTGTATTAAGCGGACACTGGCAAGCGTCCCGAAGGTGTCCGCTTAATACAGGTTTCACTGTGAGATGCTGATCACTATTTTAATTTATTAATAATCATCTGTTGTTCGCATTAGCAAAAAGAGTAAGTCAACAAACGGTGCTTTGCAATTTAAACAAATACGACAATTTTAGTTTAAACGCTCTGCGTTGTTTCATAAAACTTCAGTTCTCAAACAGTTTGTAAAGAACATTTATATTTACATACAGTAAAACAATTTATAAAATTTAGTTCAACTGTGAACCAGGAGTTGCCATAGTTACTGTGTCAGCGACACTCATCGATTTGTTATCCACCGCGGGAACAAAACATGTTTCGGCTACGAATACTTATAACTATTCAGGGTCATCCAGTGTTTTTTGCTATGCAGTATACAAGTTTTTTTTTAATTTGATATAATTGAGGTATCTTTATGCTGAAATATGGGTATACGATGGATTTTGGGTAAAGGACGTTTTCACCTGACGTCACCGCCGTTGGTGAACGAAACAAAAGACTTTCTCACTAAACTCGCTGGACGACCCAGTTATAGCATTCAGAAACGTTTCGGCACAAATACATAGATTCGATAAATTTGTTGCAATATTAAAAAGGCTATGTTCAATTTTAGCGAATTGCTTGTACTTATTTTTTATTTCTTCTAGGCTGTCATCTTCCTTCTTCACTTTTTCACGTCGCCAACGAACGTTCTTTGTGCGAATGGAACTGATGTATCAGCAAAAACTTTAAAGCTTCTGTCTTTCCAAAAACGCCCTCAAGCTGTCTCACCTCAGCCGCGTCTTTGCTTGCACATCACGTATCGCTTATAGTTTTGTTGTTGTTTATTTCTACTCGCTTCTTTGTATCATTTTGCCAGATGCCGTCTCACGAAAGTTCAAATCCTGCATTAGAGTTGATGGCGTAGCGGAGTTTGTCTTTTAGCGTGCTTTTCTTTCTGTAGTTTGGAAGTTTGAGTAAATTGAAACACGTGGAAGAGGTTGGCAATCTACCGACAGGATCACGCCTGCGACCAATGCTGAAAAACCCGCGAAATACACTGCCAACCGTGTCACCCTCATCCTGTAGCGGGGAAATAAAAACATCAGTTGCTGAGTTTGTGACAAGTAACTTATACAAAACAAATTATTTGCTAAGTTGAAACCTAGCCTGTGAATAGAGCCGCCTCTCATCGCTCCCGACCGCTAGGGGCGTTCATTCGAGAATACGAGCGCCCCTAGCGGCCAGCAATGATGAGAGGCGGCTCTATTCGTAGGCTAGTTCAAACCAGAACTTGGTCTTCGGGAACACAAGCGGGGTGCCCACGAAAGGAAAAGGGCGACTCCTTTCCCTTTCGCGCATACCCTTCAGTGGCACCCTGTATGGATATTACTGACTCTTGCGACTTTTACGCAGACTACAAAGGGTTTCTCTTCTCTATCGACCGGATGAAGAGAGCCTTGAAACAAGGTTGGATGAAAATGTAAATTCAGTGTTCATCGTCATTAACGGAAAAGGAAATATCTGTCCTAGATAACTGAACATAAAACATCAAATTGGCTCAGTATTACGTTTTAGCCGGGTGCATCGCTCCATGTAAACGGACGCAATCTGTAACTCGTAACTTGTCGTACAGTTTCTAATATTAAAGGGAGAATACACATTGTATGTTTAGTCTTTAAGGTTACAGTGTACCTTCAGATCGAAAATTTATCGAAATTTTTTTTTGGCGTCAAAATAAAGTTTACAGAATGAACTTTCATCCAAAAAAAAAAAATTATCGAAAAATAGTGAAAATTGACGGAGAAATGACAGTATAACTTTTGTGGGCGGAGTTTGTTTATGAAGCGATATGGTTTTTTAAGCGCTGTTTTCTCAAAGTTAATTTTTCGCTTGTTGGGGACACTTTAAAGAGCTACAACTCAAAGGGAATTTGTTCGATTTTACTCAAATTTGGACAGAAGCTAGGCTAACATATAATCAACAAAAACGTGTCGGCGAATTTCTTATTTCCGAAAACTTTTTCGTCAAGAGCCATTTCCGTGCGATCATTCCAATTTTTTTTCTCTCTTTTTCGAAAATATTCTGTAACTTTTCACTGCAATTGAATATGGGAAATCGCCGTCACGTTTTTTTAGCGCTTCGTGTCCGGAAACCCGAGAACAAATCAAACTAGCAAAATACAATAATCGCTTTGAGTTATAGCGTTTAAAAGCTGATTCGCACGTTCGAATTTAGACGTCGTAAAAAATTCGACAATTCATTTTATTACCAAATGATTTCCATATTTAGATAGCCAGCTCTATAAGCTTTAATTTGATATCTGGTTTTAGGTATATTAAGTGTAATCTTAAGACGCTAGAGCTGTTATACTGGAGACACCCCCGAAGGTACACTGTAACCTTAACTGAAGCCTCCCCGCCATACCATATCTAACATTAAATTAAAGGGAGAACACACATTGTATGTTGAGTCTTTAACTGTAGCCCTCTGCGCCATACCATATCTCATATTAAAGGGAGAATACACATTGAATGTTTAGTCTTTAACTGAAGCCTCTCCGCCATACCATATCTAATATTAAAGGGAGAATACACATTGTATGTTTAGTCTTTAACTGAAGCCTCTCCGCCATACCATATCTAATATTAAAGGGAGAATACACATTGTATGTTTAGTCTTTAACTGAAGCCTCTCCGCCATACCATATCTAATATTAAAGGGAGAATACACACTGAATGTTTAGTCTTTAACTAAAGCCTCTCCGCCATACCATATCTAATATTAAAGGGAGAACACACATTGTATGTTTAGTCTTTAACTGAAGCCCTCTGCGCCATACCATATCTAATATTAAAGGGAGAATACACATTGTATGTTTAGTCTTTAACTAAAGCCTCTCCGCCATACCATATCTAATATTAAAGGGAGAACACACATTGTATGTTTAGTCTTTAACTGAAGCCTCTGCGCCATACCATATCTAATATTAAAGGGAGAATACACATTGTATGTTTAGTCTTTAACTAAAGCCTCTCCGCCATACCATATCTAATATTAAAGGGAGAACACACATTGTATGTTTAGTCTTTAACTAAAGCCTCTCCGCCATACCATATATAATATTAAAGGGAGAACACAAATTGTATGTTTAGTCTTTAACTGAAGCCTCTCCGCCATACCATATATAATATTAAAGGGAGAACACACATTGTATGTTTAGTCTTTAACTGAAGCCCTCTCCGCCATACCATATATAATATTAAAGGGAGAACACACATTGTATGTTTAGTCTTTAACTGAAGCCTCTCCGCCATACCATATCTAATATTAAAGGGAGAATACACATTGTATGTTTAGTCTTTAACTGAAGCCTCTCCGCCATACCATATCTAATATTAAAGGGAGAATACACACTGAATGTTTAGTCTTTAACTAAAGCCTCTCCGCCATACCATATCTAATATTAAAGGGAGAACACACATTGTATGTTTAGTCTTTAACTGAAGCCCTCTGCGCCATACCATATATAATATTAAAGGGAGAACACACATTGTATGTTTAGTCTTTAACTGAAGCCCTCTGCGCCATACCATATCTAATATTAAAGGGAGAATACACATTGTATGTTTAGTCTTTAACTAAAGCCTCTCCGCCATACCATATATAATATTAAAGGGAGAACACAAATTGTATGTTTAGTCTTTAACTGAAGCCTCTCCGCCATACCATATATAATATTAAAGGGAGAACACACATTGTATGTTTAGTCTTTAACTGAAGCCCTCTCCGCCATACCATATATAATATTAAAGGGAGAACACAAATTGTATGTTTAGTCTTTAACTGAAGCCTCTCCGCCATACCATATATAATATTAAAGGGAGAACACACATTGTATGTTTAGTCTTTAACTGAATCCCTCTCCGCCATACCATATACAATATTAAATGGAGAACACACATTGTATGTTAAGTCTTTAACTGAATCCCTCTCCGCCATACCATATCGGAGATTTTGTACAGATGGTAGTTATGAACAGGCAGTCCACTCTTACCTCATCATCATTACACTCCACACAACGAATTGAGAAGGGAGGTTCAAGATGAGCAAATCCTAGCAGGGGAGGCTTGGAGCAACTTGTTACAAACTGCAAGAATAAAATCAGGCACTGATTAGAGGAGGGGTGAAGTCAAAAGATAAACTGTCCAGGGGAGGGGTGTGGGCAAAAGACAAACAGTTCAAGGGAGGGGTGGAGCATTAAACTATTGAAGGTGTGGAATGTTTCCTCAACGTTCAATTTACCTTAAGGAACCTGGATTTCTCTTCTTCATTAAACTCTTTCTCCAATACATCCCACAACCAGTTCACTACTCTGTGGCTGCTATGGTAACCACCGTAATATCGTGTGTGCCGTCTGTGAAGTAGAAAAACAAAATAGAATTAGGCGTGCGGACATGCGGTAAAAATTGTAAAAATGCTAAGGATGATGATGATGATGATGATGTTGATGATGATCACAATCGTGATGACGACATCAAAAATAGGGAAGGTAAACAAAATAATTTCAAATAATTTTAAGCGGTTTTCAATTGAGTGTCGAACGTAATTTCGTGATTAATTGGTTTTGCTAGCTACGCTTTGTGATTGGCTAAAGAATCTCGCGCCACTTTCTTAACCAATCAGAAGTAAAACCAAAACCAATCGTGACTTGCTCGCACGCGTTTTCCCGCGCTTGGCGCCGGCGACATGTATTTGCTTTGAGTTCTGATTGGCTCATTGGATTGTCTGCCTCTGTTGTGATTGGTCAGAGTAGTTACTTTGGTTTTGGTTTTATGACACTCAACTAAAAACCTCTCTATAGAGGTTTTGCACGGCAGCCATGTTGCATGGCAGGAACAATGAAAATGTTTTGCATTAGAAAGAACATTCTTTCCCATGGGAAAAAGAATCTATTGTTCCTGCCATGCAACATGGCTGCCGTGCAAAACCTCTATTGCAAGTTTAATATCACCTGAGATCACTGAGGTCCATAGCAGCACTGTCACCGGAAATGAGTCTCTGAAGCTCAGGACCGGAAAACATCTGTAACCAATCATGACGCACAATGGACTTAAATCCCCGTATGAAGGCTGCCGTCTGTTCCCGGATCTGAACACACATGCGAAAGTGTGCCATTAAGTGGACGTAACTGATCCTATGGGAAGAAAACACAACTTTTTAACTTCCTTCTTTTCAATTAAAAATTGGTTTGAGTAATGTCAGGTAACGTATAAATGTATTCAGAGCGGGCAGAACTGTCGCCACAACCACGATATTAAACAGCTGGTATTGTCCCATAGTCTAAAACCAATTCTATATGAACACTGATAATTATGAGTATGGAGATTAAATTGTGATGCAATACTCACTTATTGTCATTCGTGACATGAATGACGCTGCCGCCTGGCATCAGTTGGTGAGATACCACCTAAAATAAGGATGATATCTGTTTACAAACATTCTTTTTGTTATTCAAATGTGCCAACCACTGGAACAACAGAACCCTTTGTTTCGGCTGCCAATAAGGCTCTGGTTGGCACATTAATAACAATTGGCGATGACGTCATTGATATCTTCCCTATAAGATAAGACATTCGGTCACGCATTGTACCTCACAACAACTCGATGCTTTGTCTGCGAGCATATATAGTCCTGTCTAATTTTTTTCCAGACTCGGAGTCTAGGAACGAGTATGGAGGGCGCAGATACAAGCCTTGAACCATGTGACGTGTTTCCACCTTTTCTTTCCTGATGTGTTGTACAATCAAATAATCCTATATACTTTGTTATTATCTGAGGTTACAGGATCAAGGAAGCTGTTTATTCTTACCTTGCCAAGGACATCCTCGTCGAAGGAAAAAGTTAACTCGAGATCTCTAATGTCACCATCATAATGCTGTATGATAACAGACAAGGAAGGGTCACTCCACTACTAAGAAATTATAACGGTCGGAGAGAAATTTCATTTACTCCAGTAGGGTGTGTTATCGTTTAAATTTCTCTCGATCTGTGTTCTTTAGCAAAGTGTTCTACATTTAGCTTAGGGGGAGATGAAGTAGAGGAAAGCAAGAAAGTACTTAAAAACACCTACAATTGCAGACGAAAGTAGTTGGGAAGGTTGTAAAAATGAATAGCATAAGTGCTAAATTACACCGATGCTCTGTTAACGTTAAATAATGATCAACTGTCACTCTTCAGAGTCTCCCCCACTCCCCCTTTCCAATGTTGGGATTTCGGCCAACAATTTTGCATTAAAAAAGTCCAGTTATAACCAACATTGTAAAAGAGGGGGGGGGGGGGGGGGGGAGAGAGAGAAAGAATCCAATGGTAAAAACTGCCAACCTTCCCAACACTTTTGTCTATGATTGTAGGTGACGTGAGCTCCCTGGATAAATAATATTATTATTATTGCAAAACAACAAGCTTTTATTCTAATCAAAAAGATAAAATTAAAAGTTGAAAAAGCGACAAACCTTAATAAAGCACAAACTCTTGTAGAGTGACTGATCTAATGAAGGCAGTTCATCTATTGAGCTGTAAAGACCAGTGTTCTGTCGGCCAAGAACGTGATTCAGAAAAAAAGGCGCAAAAGGTACTTCCACCACCATACCCTAATAAAAAGGAACAAAAAAAAAATAAAACTTAAAAGGCCAGCGTATCTAGATAGTAAGGAACTCAACAATAATATTTTGTTAAAGCAGCTACCATAGAAAGACGCTAACACGTTAGGCTGGGCCCCAAAGACCACAGAGCTTGGGGGAGGGGGGGGGGGGGGGAGCTAGTTGCGGTATGCCAGCAACTAGACCACAGCCCAACACTCACACGACGAACGTAGTGGAGAATACCTACCTAGGAGAGGTGGAGGAACGAGAACGCCAGCAAAACAACGAAGCGAAGCGACCTTGTGCTAAGTGATGTTGCCTTAAATCTGGTTAGGAACTCAAACCCTAATTTTGGAGAACAGTTCTCCAAAGAATCCAGTAGAAAGCGAGGATTGACATGAAATAATGAGATAACAAGAGATAATACGAGTACCTCATACAAGGCTTTGCCCAGCACTTTACCCAGGAACTCGAATAATTTCAGATGGTTGTTGTGAATGCACGATGTAGTGGAGGGAAATAAACGCTCTTCATCACCACTTGTCATCTGAAAAACAGAAATAACAATAAAGTTGCACGGATATCACTCGATAATTTGAGATTTGTGGACTGCGAAGAGGGTGGTAGAAGAGGTGCGAGTGCAGCACGCACGACGACTGTCGCGAGAGAGTCAGCCGAGCGGCGAGGATCTCGCTTGAGATTTTGTATGAAACAGAGATACTGTAAACAGTCTAAAATATGCACCGTAGCGCAAGACAACTTAACTGCTTTAGATTTTATATC
This sequence comes from Cladopsammia gracilis, assembly GCA_022457155.1. Classification (NCBI taxonomy): domain Eukaryota; kingdom Metazoa; phylum Cnidaria; class Anthozoa; order Scleractinia; family Dendrophylliidae; genus Cladopsammia; species Cladopsammia gracilis. The sequence continues at coordinate 3,328,028 of JAJGOT010000008.1, read as the reverse complement.
TAGCAATACCGTGGCTGCTTTCGTTTGGTAGTTTACACTTCTATTCCTGGTACGAAAACTCCTTACCTTAAATAAAGCAAGCGAAGGATCGAATCCTTTCTTGACCACCTCCTCTAGGAATTCTTTAAACACACCGTCCTGGTCGATGCCAGCTTCAGACAGACCCTGCGAAACACAAATGAATAGAAGCGCAGCATACTTTATTACAGGCAATTTTCGCGACAGCCAGCTTAATTTCGCGATTTTGGAAGGGCGATATTTCGCGACATTAAATTTTCGCGAATTTGTGAATAAATAAATAGGCGAAAATTTGATGTCGCTAAAATTTTCTTTAATAAGGTATTTATCACCTTTGGTTTGTAAAGACAATTCTGTATGGCTTCTATAAGACAATTGTGCTTTATATGAACTCTGAACATTCTCAACTAGTGCACTCCGCGCTCGACATTTCAAACCATAAAAAGTCGGACATGCCTGGTTACAAGGGTAAATGATGTAATGTAGATACTTACCTGTTCGTTTATAAACCTAACACGAATAAGTCCTTTGAATGTGCGAGCTGGAAGTAAGGATAACTGCTCATAACCATCCTGCCAAGTAAGCAGAAACAAAAGTCGTTAAGAATTGCTTTATGATAAGAATTAAAACAACACTAGAAACAACAAGAAACAAAAAACTTCTTTACCTCCAACAGTCTGGTACGTTGAATTGTGATGAGCGTGCCGTGTGGAAGAAAGTCGTCCGTGGGACGAGTAATGCCGAGATCTTCCTTATCTTTTGCCACCAACTTTCTAAATAACTGGACTCTCTATACGAAAATAAATGCAGGATGAAGGAGAATTGCAATTATTTATACATGTCATAGTCTTGCTATTACAGGTGAATTTAAACAACTTATTCCGAATAGAGCTTTTCCTTTTTCCGCCTTAACTGTCTAAACGCTAGTCGAAGTCAGCTTGGATTTTGTGAGACAAACTTGAACGTTGAAGCTGCTTTTCAAAACTAAAATTAAACTGAGTAACATCTCTTTCCAAAATAAACACGTCGAATAATGATCCAAATAAATCAACCAATGACTTTTACTTCTTAATCTTTCTTTATCGCTCACCTCGATTACCACTTTGCTGAATATTTGAAGGTGGTAAAAAAATCTGTACTTGAAAATAAGTAAAGTAGAGTTGAGTACCTCTCTGTGTGGTAAAACATGTGGAACTTTCTGGATTACCAACAACGCTCCTTTCTTCTTCTTTTCAAGCTCAGACACAAACGTACTCATTTTTATATTCCTGTTAAATGAAGGGTTTGAACCTTAAAATCCAACTGAAAACAGTGTACCTTACCATTACAACCACGCTTTGTGATTGGTTGCAGAAAAACTTGCACTTCTTTTTCAACCAATCAGAAGTAAAACCAAAACCAATCGCGACTTTCTCGAACGCGTTTTCCCGCGCGTAGCGCCGGCTGCATGTATTTCCTTCGAGTTGATTGGTTCCTTGGAATATTTTCATCTTCAGCCGATGTGATTGGCCAAAGTAACTACTTTGGTCACCGTTAGCATTTAAAAGCACTCTAAAAACAGGATTTCAGACCTTTTTTAAACGAACCTCTTCAGACTGTCTAGTCATGTACAGTAAATAGTGCTTAGAGTTGATCAAATGTAAACATTTCTTCCATTTTATTTACAATTTTGTCCGAAAATTTACGTTACTTTCGGGTAGCCATTACTTTCTTTCAGGATGCCGCTAGCTCTACGGTACCAACCTGACAAGCCAGTGATCTTGAGGAGTGAACGTTCGTCTACAGTCTCTGTCGTACAAAATCATCAGCAACGTGTGTGCCGAGTTTAACATCTGTTCTTTGATTTCTGAAAGAAGCAAACGACAAGTTTTATTAAGATTTGCTTGCGTGAACAAATTTAAAGGGGGTTTTACTTGACTTACACCCGCAAAACCTACCGTCAACCATCTCATTCCAGAGCATTTTGTAGACCAAGTTGTTGAGGAAAGCCGATATTCTGATCAGCTCATCCAATCGGAATGGCTTTTGTTGCTCGTACATTTCAGAGTCATCAACGATACTATAAGATAACATAACAACAACTCAATTTCTCCTAAAAGGATTCAGCTCTGACAACGCTTTGGTTTGTAGGTGAAATTCTAAAGAGCGACCATTGAAATGAAAGCTATACTGAGCAGAACACGGTGGTTCTAACTTGAGTCTGTAGATGAACTTCTGATCATTCAAATAAAAGCCATTGAGCGGTACTTTCCTGTGGTGTTGTTTGTTATGCTGTGCAAGGTGGTTCTAACTTTTGAGTCTGTGAATGAAATCATAAATTAAAGTGTGATCATTCAAATGAAAGCCATTGAGCAGTACTTTCCTGTGGTGCTGTTTATTATCCTGTATAAGATGGTTCTAACTTTTGAGTCTGTGGAAGAAATCCTAAAGTGTGACCATTAAAATGAAAGTTACTGAGCAGTACTTTTCTGTGGTACTGTTTATTATGCTGTACAAGGTGGTTCGAGATTTCGAGTCTGTGAATGAAATCCTAAAGTGTGACCATTCAAATGAAAGCTATTGAGCAGTACTTTCCTGTGGTACTGTTTATTATGCTGTTCAAGGTGGTTCTAACTTTTGAGTCTGTGGATGAAACCCTGAAGTGTGAGCATTCTAATGAAAGCAGTAGCTACTGAGCAGTACTTCCCTGTGGTACTGTTTATTATGCTCTACAAGGTAATTGCAACGTTTGAGACTGTGGATGAATCATAAAGTGTGACCATTCAAATGAAAACAATTGAGCAAACTGCAGTACTTTTCTGTGGTGATGTTTATTGTAGTGTGCTGTACAAGGTAGTTTTAACTGTTGATTCCATGAATAAAATCCTAAATAAAAGCTGTTGAGGAGCACCTTTACTGTGATACGAATTTGTTAAAAAGTATAACTGTTTAAAAGTGTTAAGTGCTCTGAGAAACTGTCAAATCTCGGGAAGTAAAGGTTTAAAAACGAAATGACAGAATACTTACGGTATAAGATGACTGCAGCAGTCACAGAACAGAATAAGCGCCGCTTGAAGCTCGCAGTTGTTAAAAAGACCTGTTTTCTCCAGGCTCAACAAGCGAGCCTCTGCACTGTCATCGGAACCAAACGACTCAAAAAACTTCCACAGACGTACAACAAAACCTTCTTGGTAACTGAGCCCTGTAAAGAGAGAAAGAACCCATTTGATGCAAGTATTTTGTGCGTTCAACTGTTCTAATGACTCCAGCTAAAGTGAGCAAAAGTTCCAGGTTGTTTTATTTTGTTTTGGGTTTGCAGAGTTTTGCAATGGATTAAATGAGTTTATTTTTCATTTATTTATCATATAAGTCCAAATTCAATACTGAATATAAAGGACTGCGCTAATGTTAAAAGATTATAATAAATAAATATACAAAATGTGGACTAATAAATTGTAGACATTGCTTCCTTAAACGATGCAAGCGATTTTGCCAGTGCTACTTGACTTGGCAGATTGTTCCATTCCTGTTCTTATTAATCAGTGCAGGATGTTTGCTTTTTCTTTTTCAACCACCATCTCTCCGCTGCCCTCGAGAAGGGTTTATTGAATGGTTTAAAATTCGCTGTCTTTAGTAGGGCAAGTCATTTTAAAAAGGTGTTTTGCTATACGACCTCCCAAACTCCAAAAGAAGAAAAAGAAAAGCTGCGCGACAACGCCGACATTTATGCGAGCTCGACGAAAACTACGGAAAAATTAAAAAGTTCAATTATAAAAACTGTTGTTTTGCACGTGCATTTAAAAAAAGGGATAATTCTGCTGTTTTGAGCGTGCATGCACGTGCGGAAAAATGCGTGCGAGAAAGTCATGATTGGTTTTGGTTTTACTTCTGATTGGTTGAGAAAATGGCACGAGATTTTAAACCAATCACAAAGCTTATCATAGCAATGCAAATGCAAAGCAATCGCGAAATTACTTTCGACGCTCAACTGAAAACCACTCTTTTGCCAAAATGTATTTAAATTACTCCAGATTTGGTTTTAAAACAGTTGTAATCTTTATATTGTAAATGCCACGAAAACCATACGCTTTAGTGTTGACACGTTATTGAAACCTGTTAAAATATCCAGCTTGATCTGAGAGAATGTAGACAGCACAGTTTGATACATGACACAGGCTTTCGAGATGAGCTCCGACTGAGAACTGGATAAACTGGTTTGACCTGATCTGGATCGACCTCTGCTTATACGGGACCAAGGCTTTTTATTACCTGACAAAAAAGTGAAAATAAATTTTATGTATAAAAGACTAATTTCATCCTGTTTAAACAGTGTCCTTACATATTGCACAACATTAGAATTAGTTCATTAATTAAAGTTGTTTATCTACAAAACCAGACCCTTATATTGCTGCCTTACCAACTATCTAGATACATCAAAACTGCGTTTTTTTTGTTCAAACCTTTATCCTCCTTGCTTCTTATCTCCGGGTTTTCTGCCTCACTGATCGCTAACAAATCTTCAAACAACAGATTCACTACTTTTCGTCTCCACAGAGATTGCAGTTGCTTTCTAACATGAGGAATGGAACTGTTGAGCCTGTGTCGAGAAACAACACTGAATGACTACAACTGAACTGTGTTTTATTTGTCCTCATTGGAAGAAAATGGCGATAGCTGTAACTTAAATGAAACAAGCGCTTTCAATGTTAGCAGGGCTGTGCTCTGGCAGTGCCTAGTTACCCCAGGCTGCTAACTTTTGTCGACAAGAAAAACTTTCTTTTTGCACAAAGTGTAAATATATATGCTGGTTAGGACCCTGATTGGGCTCCCTGTGATTTTTTTTCGAGTACAGCCTTAGTGACTTAAAAAGTGACTAAATTAAAGTCTACAATTGCTGATTGATTTACATTTCCTCATTATAGGGCAGCTTTGTGAGGCAGGAGAATGGGGATACTGTGGTCAAGATAAGAAGACTGTTTAAAGAGAAACAGAAAAAAAAAAATGTAGAGAAATTTACGATAGAAAGTGGAGACTGAGAAGCATTCTGTAGTTTGTGACGAAAGCAGATTTGGGACTAGTTACTACTCTTCCAAACAAACCACAACACCAATGACATTTTCGGCTGCCTTTGGAGCAGCGATAGTGATGCTGCAAGAGCATTATTTTTAGATGAATCACGCAACACATTGTGACAATTTTTTTGACTGCATGATCACTCCTCCTTGTACATCACTATTTTGAACTCAAACATGATACAAAAAAAGACACCATATGGTTCAAAGAAACGTACCATGTGATGCATCTAAAAACTAATAGATTCACAGCATCGCAATAAATTACTGCTACTTTGAAGGCAGACAAAAAAAATTGTGGGAGATGTAATTTAAGCTTTGATACAAAATTCCTGAGAAATGGGCTAAAATTCTTTCCGGAATTTCTCCAAAAAGCTCTAAAATTCTTTACAAAAATGTCTACAATTCTTTCAAACATTTAAAAAATTCTCCAAAATTCTTAAAATTTCTCTCTTGTTTCCGACTGTGAGCTGGTAGATGGCTCACTGGAATCAGCCATATTTGCTACCAACAGAGATGGAATTCATGGAAAGTATAATTTGATTGGGAAATCACTGATAAGTTGCACTGTAGACACCACTGTGAGGGTTTGCCCTGAAGTTGGTCAGCAGCAACAAAATAAATGCTTTTGCAATGCTTTTGCTTGTGCAAAATTGTCAAAGTGTCACCTTGGAAGCTGACATTTCTCTAAAATTCTATTAAATTTTACTCATTGTCTAAAATTCCAGAGATTTTCTAAAATTCTTTTCGGTGTCTAAAATTCTCAAAAAAATTCCGGAATTTTGCATCTAAGCCTATCGTTATTTACTGGTAAATGGAGTACTAAGGACTCACCTGCCATCTGTAGGTTGTTTAAACCATCCTAATATAGGATGCCAGTTAGTAAGATTGGACTGTTTTTTAGCTACATATGACTGGCAGTAATTAAGCAGTTTTATTGCAACTTCCTGTGGGACAAAATTAATAAGCATTGGAAATTAACTTTTCAGACTAGGAACTTTTGTAAAGAATTATCCAAGTCTTAAGAAATGGAAATTAAAATAATAATCAATATCTTGTACGTTAGTATTTAAAGAAACAATTTACTGTCCTATTTCAGATAAAATCTGATTGTGATGGAGAAGGAGAGAGTTGGGATACTATGGGGCTTCTATATAAGTGAAGGTACAGTGAGTACCCCTCCTAATGGGAGTCCTAACTCAGGCCTTTTCTAAGAGAACTGCAGGTTCGCCATTTAGTTTCTGGAGACTTAATACTGACTGAACAGCTGAAGTAAATATTACCCCTGCTGATTACTTACGATGAAATCTGTTAGCTTCTGTTTAAAAATCTGAAAGAGAAAAATTAATATTTGTGTGACCTTTTTGGGCCTAGGGCCTGTTTCTCAAAAGTACTGATAACTTATCGGGCCCGGAGATTTATTTAAATTAGAATCTTTAATATGGTGGTGTAAGTTTTAGCCCGCAAACCAGCCTGACTTGTTTTTTATTTTATTGCTTAGTTTTCTATGCCAACAAAATTTGAATCTTTAATGTAAACATTGCGCACATAAAACAGCTTTCCGGGCCCGAAAAATTATCGGACTTGCGAGAAACGGGCCCCTGGAAACATTTTGCAGTGTAATCTCTATAATTTGAACTTCCTATAGAGTGTTTTCACATGACGTCATAAAAAATAAAAAATCTAAAGTATACATCCTACAAAGCTGTTTCTAACATGGTATGTGAATACCAGTGTTATAATCTTTCACAGAAAGTTTCAGGTGTTAACGATGTTTCGTTTTCGATTTATAAAGGTTGTAAATGTGTCACGCAATTCGTCACGATATTTCAGATAAGCCATGAAAATAAACAAAATTGAACTAGTTTAAAGTTATTAATGAATTATAGATGCTTATAAGCCAATTTCATGCCTCTTATAGTGAATACAATATTTTGTGATGAGATTGTTGGTGTTATTAAGACTTTAAAGTCTTTAAATTTTTGGCCGCCATGTTGGTGTCCCTAAGTGGGACACCAAGATGGCCGCTCCATACATTTCTTACTAAAAATATCTATACGTTTTCGCCTATAACTCTTGAATGAAATGCTCTTGCGCCTCAAAATTTGGCCCAGATGTGTAGTTTTAAACTCTCTACAATTCCATAAACATTTTAGAATCGAAAACTGCTCCCGAATTTTGATATGACGTCAGTGAAAACACTCTATAACTCAAACCTCTTGCTAACTCTCACAACTTCATTTCATAATAGAATTTAACCCTCAATAATTTGATAACAGCTTTTTTTGTTTACTCTAATGGCTCAAATTAATAGAATTCTTCTCTATTTTAAACACAACTGAATGGATTTGATAAAGGTAATTACCTTCTTTTCATCTTCAGTTTATTTTGACCTTCGATTGGCAATACTTCACAACAATTTTTTTAAAGATTTCTCACTTAATGTTCATGTTGATGTTGTGGTGCAATTTTGTCCTTGGTGCAAATTTTATTTTCCTTTGTTTAATTAACAATTATTGGATGAGGTTGAGCATGATAGCGATAATTATCAAGGCCAAAGTTTGTGCGAAAACCGAATCCAATAATTGTTTTATTATACATATTCCTGAGCTGCACTTGTAAAGACAAGAGCGCGCACTTCTGCATGAATAAAACTATTGTCTGTAGGTATGACGTCACTTCTGCATGCATAAAACTATTGTCTGTAGGTATGACGTAACAGAAACAGCAAGCAATAATTAGCTGCGTGCTTATAGCCAATCAAAATCGAGCTAGTGACACCAATGTATAATAAAACTCATTATCGTACATTATCATACATTTCCATACCCAAAAACAAAGGAAAATAAAATTTGTACCAAGGACAAAATTGCACCACAACACTGACATTGATAATAATACACCATTTATACCAACCTCTTCTTCAAGCTGAGAGAGCTCTATCAAATTAGCTGCAAACAAACGAGACCATAGTTTAATTTGCGAGTTTATATCATGATCCCTAAGGTAGTTTTCAATAACATTAAAATGCAACTGTTAAGTCAAGAGTCTTGGGACTAAACTCACCCAAAAGACAGAGAGTGTAGCTACATTCTAAAGAGTTCAGAACAATTCTACTGCTCTGTTCTTGCTGAAGAAATGACAGAACTTTCTGATAGATGCCATGAGTTTTCAGTGGTTTTAAACCCTATAGGAGAGGAAAAAACATCATTGCAGTGTTTGGACCACAGGTCATATTTTATAACTGACATTTCTAGGACTAGGAAATAAATATCTTTATAATGTATTTCTACTTAATATAAAAAGTAAACCTACAGTGGAACTGCCTGTAAGCACACACCCCAAGTCCTAGTGAATATCATGGACCCTAGGCCCGAACCTGCTAGTGAATATGAACACCTGGGCGTCCAAATTCAGTAGTGGATTTGGACCCTGTGAAATTTATTTGCAAATGTTGTATAATTTACTTCTTTTGCACCAAATAACATGGCTGCATCAGTATTATCAAATTAAATGCAATATTGAAACGTCTTCCAGAAGGAATGTGCATGTCAAAATTGTAGTGGTAGTCGAAATTCAAGGGAAGGGTCTATATCCACTAGCGGATCTGGACTTAGAGGTCTATACCTTCCAGCAGATTTAGACTGTAGGCCATCTAAGTGTGCTGTGACACTATCCTTGTTCCTTTTTAAAGAAGGTGTCTTTTTGTTGGAGAGTAAAATGGAGGGATTAGTATGTGGCTGGGATCATGTGTGAGTGTCTGTTTATAAGAGGTAACTGCTTTTGGGAAGTGTTCATTAGTGGAGGGAGGTTCATCTGGCATGACTTACATCTGGTGCTATTGTTGAGAGATGAAGGATAACTCCAGGTACAGAGAGAATGTTCAGTATAAACAAGCTGCAAAGATTGTCTGAAAACTTGCTCAGCACAAAAGGCCTGAAAGAAAATGTGACACAATTTAATCATATCAAACAGGCAATAATCTACAATAAAAAAAAAACTATCAATAAACTAATACTGTACGTCAAACAAATTTTTTTACCTGAGAGCCAAAGTGATCACAGCCATAAAGGAAGCAGATTTGAGTGAAGGTTCACTGCAGGCCAGACCAGACATCAACAGATCCTGAAAACAAACAGCAATATATGTTAACTTTTATATTTGACATTTTTTACATTAAATCAAAATTATCTGGTTGTAGTTGTTGTTTAATACCTTTAATGATGGATATAATCCCTTAGTGTTCAAATGTCCCAGAACATTTGCACAGAGTTGCTGTAAGCTTGGACGCAATGCTTCTCCTAAAACAAAAACAATCAGCTTTTCCATACAGTGTAACAAATCAATAACTAACATGACTGTAAGTAAGACTTTAGAAACCTTTTAACAATGCCACATTTAAGACTCCAATAGACCAGTTTTGAATTCGCTATGGTCGCTGAATGAAAGCATTGAAGGTGCATTTTTACAGGGTTAGACTCGACCTGATGTAAAATATTCACAAATACCGGCAGAAGGTGCGTGCAATTTGAAAATTAAACAAAAGACAGAGCTCTAAACAGGTCATCTTCTCGCCTGAATTTGTGACTATTTTACATCAGGTCAAGTCTAACCCTGTATCAATGTGTCACTGGTGTTTGAATTCAGCGGTAATTTTAAATATGAAAATGGCATATTGGTTAGTAAATCATACCTCCCTTTATGCTGAATATCTTCCAGTTTCCACAATCAGTGAAAATAATAAGCTGCAACAACAATGACATAAAGAAAAGAAAACAAAACTCATTTGAATGAAACGACCCATATTACCATGAAAATAAACAGGCAAATTGAATATCTTCAAGGTTTAATTGCAGCTGTATTGGAGAAATTGGCAAATGAGAGTCAAGTGGACCGGCGGCCCCCTTCTGAAATTTTAGGTAGCCATTTTCTAGAAAACGAGGCTGAAGATATTTGCAGGGTGTTCATTAGGCATCGGAGATCGGAGAATTCTCCGCCTACTACACAGGATTCTCTGACTAAATTTCGATGGCAATATGTAGCTATCTTCGCTCTTTCATTAATATTCTCCTGTTACTTTACACTATTCTCCTGCTTCTACAATTCTTAATGAAAACCCTGTATTTGAACTTAATAATTCTCTAATTCTCTAGTATTTGGTATAACCGATGTCTACAACATATGTAGAAACCACAATGTTGGACTCCAGAATGAGTCCTGTAGCTTATAGATGTTAATATTTACTATTTACATACCATGTTTAAATATATGCTGATCTTTTTTGCTTCTGTAGAAACATTGGGCTGCATGAAGGAAAAAGAACATTACAACTACTGTTGAGTCTTGTCATTACTGGACTTTCTTTTGAGAGAGAAGAGAAGCACTTTACAATCACAGATGAACAGATCTGTGGCCCTCGGCCCATATTCCAGATCAAATGGCAAATAATTATTAGAAATGGATTACATAGATGACAGAAGCCCTGAGAAAAACCCTTAGAACAAGGTTGAAAACCAACAACAAACTTAATCAAAAAAGACATCCATTTAATGATGAATGTGGAATTCAAGTGCAGGACACTGAGGCATCACAAACTGTAGAGTCTTGTCACGAGCAGACTTTGTTTGAAGAGAGAATATTAACACTTTAATACACGAAACAGTCATACAATCACGTAGATGAACAAATCTGTGGCCCTTGGGTTTCAGATCAAATTGGAATAAGAAATGGATTATGTGGAGAGATGATGGAAGAAACCCTAAAAGAAACCTGGTAGCAAGGATCAAACCAACAACAAACTCAACCCACATAATTCAAATGTGGGATTCAAGCCTGAGATGTATCAGTGGGAAGCAAGTACTCCAAAAATGATTTTTAATTATCAATTATAATATTCTAGCAAAAAATTAAATAAAATAGTGAGTGGGGAAAATATATGAAGAAAAGGTAAAATGCTAATCAAGATTTATAAAATATACATAGTAGTTAAATGAAATAATTAAATCACACCTTTAGTCGACGAAGCAGTTTGCAGCAAATCAGTAAAACATGTTTGATCTGCTGTAGCCAAAGAAGAAGGAGATCTTGAGACAGCACAACAGATACATAGCACAACTAAATAGACAAAAATAAAAAGAAAACAGTCAATCTTAGACAAATGCTTGTCAATACAGGGCTGATACACAAACTTTGGGACTGAAGAATCTCATGCTAATAATGTAAACATTTATCCCTTGAGTGGGTTATATGTTACACTTGCCTTCAGTTCATTCTGTGCTGGCTCCATGCTGCCAAGGATGAGTCTACACAATGACTCAAATCTCTACAAAAGAACAGTAAATATGAATTACACAAAGTACAGGAAAAAACATTAATTATCAAAGTCTGAATTTAATGTGTACAAAAAATTGACTGTTTACTGCATGTAATTAACTTTTTTTTTGTTACCTTTTCATCATCTTTCAACTGGAAAATGAAAAGAAATTTTCGAACAAGATGAAAGATGTCTATCGCTGCAGTAGGAAAGTAAACAATAAGATTAGATACACAAAAAAGTGAATACTAATTCCTTTTAATAAGAATCTAGACAAATCCAGACCTTGAAAAAGGCAAACTGCAACCTTTCATTTGGCAGTCGAAGGGCATAGCTTACCAAAGAGACAGCCACCACAGAATATAAAGCTGCATACATTGCAAACATATAGTAATTACAGTCACATATTTTAGTCTCATAGCCTTTTAACTCTACACGTAGTGCTTTCAATTCAGTAAAACACATGTACAAGCTACTTTTATTACATTTTTGCCTTCCTGACCCACCTACTTCCATTGGCAATTCTGATTTCTCTGTTGTACTTGTCCTAATTCATACTTATGGGCCTTAGGGATTATCGACTGTAAAGATGTTAGAAACTAGAATCACAGTCATTGTGTATACATGACTTGTGTATTAATAAACTGTCTGAACCCAAGTTGAAAAGCAAAAATTGTTAGAAGTCATATATTGATAAATACTTTTCAGCCTACAACTTTCACTGCTAGAAATAAATAGATTTTATTGAGAACAATGTAAACCTATATAAAATATTTTTTCCTGTTTTTCTTGAAAGTTTGAGATAGTGAGGATCTACTGTCATCAAACCTGGAGGTTTCTTAGTTCCACTCTGTTCAATAAACCTGTCAAATTCATCCCTATACAAACAGGAAAAATATTTTACATCAGTGTGAAAGGCAAGTCTCCAGGGACTAGTTGTTTAAAGTTAGTCATACAAACTGGTTTTACCTTAGAAGAACAAAGATCAAGGAAAACCGTGAGCTTCGAGGAAAAGATAATATCCATTAAGGACAATTATCAGTTCATATTTTTGAAACCAAATGGAGGCAACTACACACTGAACATATCCCAGAAGATGGAGTGGATAGCACTTGCTGGATGTCAGCGAGTCTTATAAATGACCAACTTTCACATGCATATTCAGTCATCAGGGTTCAAAATTGCACCTGTATTGGGGTGCATCTGCGACTAAAGATTTCGCTTTTGCGACTAAAATTTGTCTATTAGTCGCGATTTTGCGACTGGTTTGCGGTTTAGCCAATGAGGAATTATATTCATACAACAGTCTTGTGTCTTACTTGTAACTGGTAGTTGTAATTTTATTTGAAAAATCCTGTGAAATTCACGCTGAATGTTGCGTGACTTAATCGTTGATTTCATGCTCCATTCACCCGGTTTTCAAGAAGTGTATCACGGGTGCACTTTTTCAGACTTTCTCAGAAATTTCTCATTTCTTTTCCGGTTCCGGTAGTAGTAGTTATTTTTTTTTGTGACTAAAATTTTCGAACTTGCGACTAAATTTTAGGAATTACTTGCAAATTGTGATTGAGAATTTTTTTTAATTTCGAGCCCTGGTCAAACAAATGTGTGATCTCCAAATTGATATGATGCACATGATGGCAAAAAAAGTAAAATTTCCAGACAGTAAATTTGCCATGTGGTAATACCTTTTATTATATAAACACCAATGAAATACCAGGTGAACTTTCGCACGTAAACATCATATCTTCACATGCGAAAAGATAACCGTTGACACGTTGTTCTACTTTAGGACTTCAAAAAATATTAAAGTGAAATGGTTTGATTTCATTGGTGTTTATATAATAAACAGAACATTACATGGCCGCTTGAAGATACGAAATTTCTCTTCTCGTGTGAAAAATATTTCACTCGTTTGCTGCGCTCACTCGTGAAATATTTTTCAACACTCAAAGAGAAATTTCGTATCTTCGTGCGGCCATGTAAAAATATCCTCTATATAAGATACCTGATAAGAACCAATGGTTAAAGGACACCCTGGCTCTTATACTCAAGAACCCAGGTTAAATACCTTATTTCTGCTCTTAGTCGTTCAACACACATGAATCTTCTAACCCATGCCTGCAAAGCATTAAAAACATATCAAGCTTGCAAATTCTCACACTTTGAACTTAACTTGCGTATTTACCGCGAAGCATTTATACACAGAAAACTGGATAATTTTTATTTTATGTCAGCAGTTAAAAACTAATTACAAAGAATACCGATGTGTGCAGTTATAGAACAAAACTAGACTTAGCTTGAGTATTAAAAACAAAAATAAATCATGAAAGTGTGTTATTAAGCTTGTTATCTATAAACTAATTAACTCTAGATCATGAATCAAGTAGAAATTCACCTGTATACGGACAGCAGCTTTTTCTCTCTCCTTCTCTTCTGCGCGCTGCTGACGAGCAGCCTGTACCTTTCCAACAAACTCTGTATTTTTCTTTTTATCACTACTACCAAACATAACGATTAAAAATGTTCTATATGATTTTGAACTGCAAATAGGGAAACATCTCAATTTTACGCCATTTGTGTCCTCTACACGAAGAGTCTCAAGATGTCAACTTTTCGCCGCCATTTTGATGTTTTCTTCCTTCAAGCTTAGCAACCGCGCCCACTTTCCACCAAAAGTATGGCGGGCTCAAGAGTAGTAGCTTGGAAACGAAACATGGCGGCTTGATTGAGCAGAAAACATAACCTTGAAAAGACCTGAAAATGCCTTCCCAGGACGAGGTAGGCTCGTTTATCTACCTTTTGCATGGTCAGGAATCAAGAAGATAGAAATTTAAACACTTCCTCTCCTTTTTGTGTCTTTTTTTAGGGAAAAAAGTTCAAGCCAAGGATCTTAGTTTGGTAATATATATAAGTTTAATTCCGGTGTCTTCAAACTTATGTCATGTTAAGCTCAAAACATTTTAAACTTAAACAGTAAAACTTCTTGTTTTTTATTTATTCCAGGACTGATTTGACTCTTGACAATGTAGTTAACATCCAAAGAAGCGAAACCCCTGAGGATGTTCAATGGTTAGTTTAATAAAAATAGTTTTCATTTACATGTAAGCTTATAAGCTTATGTGTATAGTTTAAATTTTTTTGCAGCAACGCTGGCAGTTTCTTTCAGCTGTTAGCACTCCAGAAAATGATTTTAGTTTTGTTTTAATTTGCAGCTTACTGGCAGATATTTTCCATCTGAATGATTGGAAAGATGATTCTAGACAGGGAATATTAGTGGAACTTTATTTTTATACTTTACAATATCCTCTTGTAAAATAATTAATAATTATAACTATATAATAACAGTATTGTTGGGGTAACATTTTGACACCATCATGCCCAGTCATTCTAGAAAATATTTCTTCAAATATATCGTCAAAGAAGGTATTTCAAATTATAAACAATGACAAGTCTTTACTGATGTCTTGTCATTGATTATAATACTCAAGCAAATGAACAAACCAGAACTAGAAACAACATTATTTATTACCAGTGGCAAGACAAATATAAGACAAAGAGACTAATATGATTCATACTGCAGTCAAGTCCCTCTAAAATGGATTAACTTCAAACCAGTTTTGGCTGTCTTCTATACTGCAGTGCTGGAAATAACAGTTGGTCATTGTCCGACCAAAATCCGAAAATGTCCGACCAATTTTAAATTATGCTCGGACATGGTGACCGAGCACAAAAATTACTTAGCTTTTGCCTTGAAAGTCTTGTTAACTCATCGCGTTTGATTCTGAAAACATTAAGAATTTACGCTGTTTGTATGATTTATTTTGCTTTAAACGGCTCTCTTGAATCAAGAAAATTCAGAAAAGGCCGTGTCATTTGAAATCGCCCTACAATGCATTGTAAAACTTCTTATAGCACGTCGCATATGCCTACCGATTGTGTCTCAGGAAAAATCCAAAATAGCAGATGTCTGACCAATTTTGTAAAATATCCGATCAAAAGGGAGGTTTGAAAGGACACATGTCCTTCTAAGCAAGGAAAATTATCTCCAGCACTGTACTGTAAAAAGCTCTATTCCCCCTGCCCCTGTTTTCCTCTGCCCCCAGTCCTGTTTCCCCCTGCCCCCAGCCACTTAGCTCCTCGTGTCAGTAAAATATTATCAATCAAGCCACTGTAAATATGTTTCAGCCAGTTTGTGGGGAAAGTTGGTGTTTCAATGTCCAGAAGAAAGCATATATTATATTAGTAATTCCTTAACTTATGACATGTTTGCCAAAGACAATGGATTCACAACTGAACAGATGTCAGCATGGTTCTCTATTATCAAGTCTGTACATGAGATGGCTGTAGGTTAGTATATATATTTCATAATTTACCATTTAAAAGCTACCTCCAACACTCTTAAAATTTGCCAGCAGTCAGTTGATTATTCTTTGCTTCCTTCACAATTTCCTCATTTCTTGCTGTCTAGAGGCCCTGTTAGAGGGGGGGGGGGGGGGGGGGGGAGTGTCCCTAATCCAAATTCCAAACCTGGTCATTTCACAATTTTGTGAGGTTTGCATATTGCCTTTGGAGTTTTGTGCACTATCACTTTGCAAATTCACTATTTCACAGAATCTTCTTGTCGTTCCTTATCATTTCACTTTAATTCTGATGTTGCTGTTTTGCTTATTGGAATTTCCCCTAACAATAGTCAAATAATAGAATTTAGAAAAACTTCTATTGGTTGTTTGCAAATGTATGGCCTTACTTATTTTATTGAATCTATATCAACAGATACCCCATATGGCAATGTAGAGCCAGTGTTTGAATACTTCAAGGAACTGCTATTATGTCACTCTGTCAAGGTCAGTTAATATATGTCAGTTATTATTATCATTTAGAATTTGTTGTTGTTTAACTTTACTATTTTCAAATCTAATGTGCTTACCCATGCCTTCACTTTATTGCAGAGGCCCCCTTACAGTGTTGCGCTTTTCTCTGTAGATCAAGTTAAGAAATTAACCAGCTATGCAGTTAACACGTAAGCATTAATTAATTATGTTTATTAAGATGTTTATTTTATTTGTGTGTTTGTTGTACAAATATTCATTTTGTTCTAAAAATATGTATGTCCCTTATCAACAGATACTTTAGACATTTTAAGATGTACAAGTATGCATTTACACCAAAGGTATATGTTGTAAATTAATAATAGTAGTAGTCTAGGGTCAGATTTAAGCCTTGTTACTACGTTCCCTTTGCGTTCCCTTTGCGTTCCCTTTGCGTTCCCCTCATTAGCTATGCTTAATCATGACGTCATTACCTATTTCTTTTGCGTTCCGTATGCGTTCCCTTTATTAATATGCATAAGTGCCTAGTCAACTACCTATTCCTTTTGTGTTATTCTGAAACAATAGAAACAATAGGTTTGCCCAAACTTGCCCGCTCTATCCCAACTCACTTCAAAACAAAACACAACTGACACAAATAACTTTACAGACATATAGAGTAAAACAACATGCCTTGACCAGGACTCGAACCTGGGTTACTGCGGCCACAACGCAGTGTCTTAACCACTAGACCATCAAAGCTGTGGATATTATAACCGAATGAAACTAATAAGAGGGTTCCGAAACATTCAAGTTTAGAAGCAAATAAATTGCACAGTATAACAAACTCTAAGATCCGCGA
This sequence comes from Cladopsammia gracilis, assembly GCA_022457155.1. Lineage (NCBI taxonomy): Eukaryota > Metazoa > Cnidaria > Anthozoa > Scleractinia > Dendrophylliidae > Cladopsammia > Cladopsammia gracilis. The sequence continues at coordinate 3,310,973 of JAJGOT010000008.1, read as the reverse complement.
CATTCTCATTGCCGCTTCATCGCTAGACTATATCAATTTTCAGTTTCTCAGCCATCATCCACTTTAAGTTTTAATTTCTTTTCCGGTAGCTTCAATGTTCAAACTTTTAATTATGCGAACTTACACTGAACTAAATTTGCATGAAAAATTAGCACCTCGGAAAAATAAACAAAGCAACCAATTACACGCGCGCGCTAAAACAATAAAAACCACACTTTGTTAAGTTCAAACTATTTTTATTGATAACAAACAAGTTCATAATTATACAGGCAATTTAAAAGCTTAGATGGCAAGGAACAGAGTTGATTTAGTCTTATTCATCGGGAAGAGCTTGTTTGACAAACAATCGATTGAGTAAGAATTTTCGCTTATCGATGGCAAGTTCTGTCGATTCGAGCCAATCAAATCCCTCTGTGTCTTTTAACTCTTGCTGGGTTTGAATAACTTTTCGAAAGGTCGAATCTTTCTTCATAGCACGCATCCATTGTAGATTCTCTAAGAGTATTTTTCTCAGTTCCATTCTATAAACAGGAAGCAAGGCATTTTCAGCTTTAATGCGAGCCACGTTGTGTGAATCTCCGTTTTGCTCGTATTCATTTATCAAAGCGTTGAACTCGGCTTCGTGGCGACTAAAAGCTTCATCTTGAATACGCGACCAAGGATCTATCTGCTCTTTCTCTTCTTGGGAAGATCCCATTTCTTCGCTAGATTGAGAGCCTTGAGATGACTGTTCGCTTTCTTGCGAACTTTCGCTTTCTTCGGAATACCCATTCCCTTGTTGATAGTCGCTCCACATCGTCAGTGATCTTAACTGCACAAGTTATGACAACACACTAAACTATACTGAGCTGATGGGGTGTTTCTTTTATATATTTCGATAAAGGCACGGTTACGCGGCAAAATCCTAATGAATTGATTTGTGTTTTGTTTGATAACAAAATGTTAGAATGAAATAACTTTATGGACGTTCCGCGAATTCACTATAAGTGCCCAGTTTATCATCCAAGAAATTTAATATTCGAGGCTGTTTTCGCAAATCCTTGATCATATATAAAAAAAGTAACCAGATTCCCGTATTTACTGTTGTGATCAAATGATAGGGGTACAGAAAGGGTACAGGAGGGGTACAGGAAGGGTACAGGAGGGGTACAGGAGGGGTACAGAAAGGGTACAGGAGGGGTACGGGAAGGGTACAGGAGGGGTACAGGAGGGGTACAGGAGGGGTATAGGAGGGGTACAGAAAGGGTACAGGAGGGGTACAGGAAGGGTACATCCACGTCATGTGTATAGTTGGCGTTTCTTACAGTCACCGTATTATGTATACACTTTACAAAATAAACCATCGAGGAGGTGAATGTGTTGTTCTTTTACGACATTTGGCGGTTTTGGTTGCTTTTCCAACACCTCCTGTTCCTATTTTCAATAAACCCTTTGCTCTCCTAGGTATAGATAGATTATAAACAACGCTTTTTTCTTCTTGTTGAGTTGATGGATATGTTTTACTTGTGGAACATACTCTCGAGTCTTTGCTGTTCTCCGTTTCATGATAGATAACCACTTTTACCTTGGGTTGCAGTTTGGCCTCTTGCAGGTACTTTCTTCGCTGAATGTGATCCAGTTGATGCACATCAGTGAGATGGTTAGATAATTTCACAAGGTATTTTGCTCCGTATCCCGGAATTGGGCAATCGCGACACACTCGTTTAACCATGTTAACAGCTCGAAATCTGAACACATATAAAGACCTTTAACGAAATGTTTACCTTAAAAGAAAAAAAAAAACAAGGACAAAAAGGACAAAATAAGGACACTAGGGACATTTTAAGGTCAATAAGGAAAAAACGAGGACTATCAGGACAAAAGGGACAAACGGGACATATCTAGTCTTAATACCTCCCCGGTCGCGGTCTCCAGACATACCTAGACTTGTCCAAGTGACGACAACCACAAAATATTCGCGCAAACGTTTTCTCTTAAAAAGATTACAAAGATTAAAAAGATTTCAAACAAATCGTTCATCCGCAAAATTAAACTTTCCCAAAATGATTATGGTTGCAGTCACTCGGACAAGTCTAGGTATGTTTGGAGACCGCGATCGGGGAGGTATTAAGACTAGATATGTCCCGTTTGTCCCTTTTGTCCTGATAGTCCTCGTTTTGTCCTTATTGACCTTAAAATGTCCCTAGTGTCCTTATTTTGTCCTTTTTGTCCTTGTTTTTTTTTTCTTTTAAGGTAAACATTTCGTTAAAGGTCTTTATATGTGTTCAGATTTCGAGCTGTTAACATGGTTAAACGAGTGTGTCGCGATTGCCCAATTCCGGGATGCGGAGCAAAATACCTTGTGAAATTATCTAACCATCTCACTGATGTGCATCAACTGGATCACATTCAGCGAAGAAAGTACCTGCAAGAGGCCAAACTGCAACCCAAGGTAAAAGTGGTTATCTATCATGAAACGGAGAAAGCAAAGACTCGAGAGTATGTTCCACAAGTAAAACATATCCATCAACTCAACAAGAAGAAAAAAGCGTTGTTTATAATCTATCTATACCTAGGAGAGCAAAGGGTTTATTGAAAACAGGAACAGGAGGTGTTGGAAAAGCAACCAAAACCGCCAAATGTCGTAAAAGAACAACACATTCACCTCCTCGATGGTTTATTTTGTAAAGTGTATACATAATACGGTGACTGTAAGAAACGCCAACTATACACGTGACGTGGATGTACCCTTCCTGTACCCCTCCTGTACCCCTCCTGTACCCCTCCTGTACCCTTTCTGTACCCCTCCTGTACCCCTCCTGTACCCCTCCTGTACCCTTTCTGTACCCCTCCTGTACCCTTCCTGTACCCCTCCTGTACCCCTCCTGTACCCTTTCTGTACCCCTCCTGTACCCTTCCTGTACCCTTCCTGTACCCCTCCTGTACCCTTTCTGTACCCCTATCATTTGATCACAACAGTAAATATGGGAATCTGGTTACTTTTTTTATATATGATCAAGGATTTGCGAAAACAGCCTCGAATATTAAATTTCTTGGATGATAAACTGGGCACTTATAGTGAATTCACGGAACGTCCGTAAAGTTATTTCATTCTAACATTTTGTTATCAAACAAAACACAAATCAATTCATTGGGATTTTGCCGCGTAACCGCGCCTTTATCGAAATATATAAAAGAAACACCCCATCAGCTCAGTATAGTTTAGTGTGTTGTCAGAACTTGTGCAGTTAAGATCACTGACGATGTGGAGTGACTATCAACAAGGGAATGGGTATTCCGAAGAAAGCGAAAGTTCGCAAGAAAGCGAACAGTCATCTCAAGGCTCTCATTGAATCTAGCGAAGAAATGGGATCTTCCCAAGAAGAGAAAGAGCAGATAGATCCTTGGTCGCATATTCAAGATGAAGCTTTTAGTCGCCACGAAGCCGAGTTCAACGCTTTGATAAATGAATACGAGCAAAACGGAGATTCACACAACGTGGCTCGCATTAAAGCTGAAAATGCCTTGCTTCCTGTTTATAGAAAGGAACTGAGAAAAATACTCTTAGAGAATCTACAATGGATGCGTGCTATGAAGAAAGATTCGACCTTTCGAAAAGTTATTCAAACCCAGCAAGAGTTAAAAGACACAGAGGGATTTGATTGGCTCGAATCGACAGAACTTGCCATCAATAAGCGAAAATTCTTACTCAATCGATTGTTTGTCAAACAAGCTCTTCCCAATGAATAAGACTAAATCAACTCTGTTCCTTGCCATCTTAGCTTTTAAATTGCCTGTATAATTATGAACTTGTTTGTTATCAATAAAAATAGTTTGAACTTAACAAAGTGTGGTTTTTATTGTTTTAGTGCGCGCGTGTAATTGGTTGCTTTGTTTATTTTTCCGAGGTGCTAATTTTTCATGCAAATTTAGTTCAGTGTAAGTTCGCATAATTAAAAGTTTGAACATTGAAGCTACCGGAAAAGAAATTAAAACTTAAAGTGGGTGATGGCTAGGAAACTGAAAATCGATATAGTCTAGCGATGAAGCGGCAATGAGAATGTCGCGGATCTTAGAGTTTGTTATACTGTGCAATTTATTTGCTTCTAAACTTGAATGTTTCGGAACCCTCTTGTTAGTTTCATTCGGTTATAATATCCACAGCTTTGATGGTCTAGTGGTTAAGACACTGCGTTGTGGCCGCAGTAACCCAGGTTCGAGTCCTGGTCAAGGCATGTTGTTTTACTCTATATGTCTGTAAAGTTATTTGTGTCAGTTGTGTTTTGTTTTGAAGTGAGTTGGGATAGAGCGGGCAAGTTTGGGCAAACCTATTGTTTCTATTGTTTCAGAATAACACAAAAGGAATAGGTAGTTGACTAGGCACTTATACATATTAATAAAGGGAACGCATACGGAACGCAAAAGAAATAGGTAATGATGTCATGATTAAGCATAGCTAATGAGGGGAACGCAAAGGGAACGCAAAGGGAACGCAAAGGGAACGCAAAGGGAACGCAGTAACAAGGCTTAAATCTGACCCTAGACTACTACTAATAATGTATCAAATAAATATCATAATGTCTTTAGCTGACTCATATTGAAGAAAATAATGATCTATTGTAATTCAAATGGAACAGTGTGATGGTTTGAACTCAATGCTTCAAAAACTGACTATTGACTTATAGTTTGCTACAGAAATTTGATTTGAGAACAAAGATGAAAGCCTTGCATGTATGCTGTTCTAAGCCAACATGCAGATTTCCTAAGCAAACTATTAGACAAGGGCAAATAATGAGAAAAGAAGACTGTTATTGTTCAGTACCAGTCATCACCTAGAACTATCTTCGTTTAAACAAATAATTGCTATCCCTTTATATCTATTATTTTGTTCTTTTATTTCTTGTAGGTGCGTTTAGATCTTAGTTTTGAGTATGTTGGATTGCCAGTGACTCCAGAGCCCTCTGAAGGTAAAAAAAACCAAGTCAATTTGGCACATATTTCTAGGATCTATGGTTTTTAATAAATTTATTAATAGGTAGTAGGCAAATGTCCACAGTGTTATAAACGGTCTGTGTGCATGATGTCACTCAGATTTGGGTCTTGTGTGGCCCATGAGGCCAACACTTTCATGGCAGTCTTTGCTGTAGTTGACACTAATGTACTGTATCCATACAGCAGTGGATGGGATTCTCCGTAATTTCTGAATTCTGAGTAACTAATATATATATAATAATAGAAGTAACAAGAAACATATATGTCATAATGGCAAACTGACTTGTGATTATCTTTTCTCTCTTTTCATCATTTTTAGCCGATGAAGGGGAACAAGAAGGCACCGGAGAATCTGAACAGGTCAGATATAAAGTACTTTATTAATTATCTTAGTACTTTAATTGATTATTCTGGTAGCCATCGACATCAAAGGCAGCTTGTTAAAAATAATGTTCAGCTGTAACATCACTGATGTTTCTGTAAGTTGGTGTCTTTTCCTGTTTTCTCAAAGGCAGCTTGTTAAAAATAAAAAGCTGTAACATCACTGATGTTTCTGTACGTTGGTGTCTTTTCCTGTTTTCTCAAAGGCAGCTTGTTAAAAATAAAAAGCTGTAACATCACTGATGTTTCTGTAAGTTGGTGTCTTTTCCTATTTTCTTAAAATCTGAAGTTGGTTTAATGTGGGTTATAAAGTAAAAAAAGCTTACAAGTGTCGTAGGTGTTGGTTGATACTCTGATTTTCTGTGTAAACACAGAAAGGAGAGGGAGAGGGAGGGGGGGTGGGTGTGTGTTGTTGGGGGGGGGGGAGTTGAGCACAAAGCACAAGGGGAGATTGCAAGGCACACTCAAGAGAGAAAGGGAATAGATCTGTCCATTCTTTTGCTCAATCACACTTTGTACTTTCCCTTCCCTACGTTCTGCAGCTATTTGGTTAGCTGTTTATAAAAATTGGAAAACCAAAGTACATTAAAATCTGGCAAAATTTGATCACAGAAAAATTTAGTTATTGGCAACAGTGTCATGATAAGATATTATGGATAAATATTATGTTTTCTTTATTTTAAAAAGGTTGCTGATGAACCTGAGAAAACTGAAGAAGCTGCAGCTGCAGAGGTGGAAGGTATTGAACACACAAGTCATCAACATATATATTCCCCTTATAATTACCACTAAACTGTCACTCGGGATGGTAAGGAGAATAGCAAAACTCATCAATGTACTATCTTGATTTATAATCAAATGAATAGAAGTGGATGTGCCGTAATAAGGAGAATGAAGGCCCGGACACACGTGTTAGAAATACCAGTTATAACTGAGCACATAAAGTGGGCTATAACCACTAAAACGTTAGCTAAGGGACAGACCATTCTATTTTGAGGGGGGGGGGGGGGGGGGGAGGGGAGGGGTGGGCAATTACCAAAAGAAAATCCCTGCACAGCAAAAGTAGAGAGAAAAAAATCATTTACAGCGAGCCAAAGGAAAAAAAAGTATCAAACAATCCCGAAAGGCGTCTTGGGTTAGGATGGGCCACTTTCTGGAAGCTTGAGAAACTATGGAGATCCAAGTCCACTCCAATAGAGCTTAAAGTTAACCTGTTCAAAACAACCTGCCTTCCCATCCTGCTATATGGTTGTGAGAGTTGGACACTGACCCAGAGGCTCGAAGATAGATTGAACAGCTTCGCAACAAGCTGCTACCGAATAATGCTTGGCATTAAGAGATTAGATTTCATCCAGAATGAAGACATACTAAAACAGGTCAAGCAGAAGCCTCTGATCCTAGAAATCCATCGCCGTCAGCTGAAATTTCTGGGTCACATCTTGAGAAAACCAACTGACGAGCCTATTAACAAATATGCCTTCTACCAACCTCGGCATGGAAAGCAAAAATCTGGCAGGCCGAAAACAATGTTCCACCAGTATATTGCCAAGGTCATAAACAGCGAGCACCCACCACAACCAGAGGAAATCAGACGGATGGCGCAGGATAGGAAACAGTGGGGAAGGATCGTGGCCGACTGCCTTGCAGCCGGCTGAGTAGAGTAGTAGTAGTACAATCCCGAAAGAAATTCTTGCACAACCTCAAGACGGAAAAAAAATTCATGCTCAGAAAAATTGCCCAACGCTCCCCCCTCCCCCCCCCCTCCCTCACAAAAATAAAATGGTCCATCCCTAAGGATGTATGTTTAAGCTTAAAAAATGTTTAAGGGTACATGTATGTATGACATGTCACTTTTAGCCTTGTGTATTTCGGTCTCTCACATAGTGGACAGAGTTAAAGGGAACCTCCATTGTCAGAACAAATTGACGTTAAATTGTTGGAAATAAAGTCGAAATTTTTAAAAAGCAGGTGCAAATATAATTTTAGTGTACAAATAAAATGGATATAAATATCGCCTGTTTACGCTTTCAAATTTCCCGCGAGCTGCCATTTTGAATATTTGTGATGTGTTACGGTTGCCGCTATTGTTAAGAATCGAAGTTCTTTTGTATGCAACAATAAGACAACTGTAACACGTCATAAATATTCAAAATGGCAGCGTGCGGGAAATTTAAAAGCGAAAATAGGCGATATTCATATCCATTTTTGTACACCAAAATTATTTTTGCACCTACTTTTTAAAAATTCTTAATTTAGACTTCATTTCCAACAATTTAACGTCAATTTGTTATAACAATGGAGGTTCCCTTTAAATTAGAATGAGATATTTTTCTCTCAAGTCTCTACCATTGTTACTTTTTCATTCACATTATGATGTTTCCATTGGTATTCGCGCTGGTTTTCTATCTTCAGGCTGTTACACTGTGCTGACGAGACCCAACCAGGTCGAAACAGCTATCCACAGTTGCATTTTGGCTTTCAGTTTGGGCTCTATCATGTCGTTGTCACGTTAAGTGTGCTACGTAGTATTAACCTTGCTTAATTTATTTGAATTGACTGAATTCATATTTTTGGCTGATTAGATCTTCTCTGAATGCTATGTACATCAGCAGCGTTTTCGTTTGCGGTCCTTTGCCACTTATTCACTATCTGAGAGCCTGTAGCCACATCCCTGTATTTATGAGAATCGGCAGCCCTGGTTTTGTTCAAAAGAAAACAACTTCCTTTAAAGCCATGTTCATTTTATTTTTCAAAACGTTTTCTCAACTTTATACATATAACTAAATTAATATGTTTTTTGTTCATTTTTAGACACGCCAGCTGTAAAAGAGCTCAAGGCAATAATTAACTCTGCACTTTCTGAACAAGTTCAACAGGTATTAATCAATATTATTATTAAATGTTGACTTAGTTAAATTGGCATGGACAGGAAATATGTGACCTGAAGTCATAGCGTATGGACCAAACACAATCTTTTGGATGTCTTTTGTGAAGGCGAGGGAAGGCTTCTATAAAGAGAGGTTTATTTCAAAGGAAAGGTTACCGAGTTGATTCATTTTTGGATATGAAAATTAATGGGATCATCCAGAGAGTTGATACATGACATGTTAACCGCGGTTAAACAAGATGAATTTGCAAAAGTTACGCAAAGTATTTAAAAGTTAAAGTTGTCATTTTCACTGTTTATAACGTTTAATATATTGCCAATACCCTGTCAATTTACCAAACGTTTTGAAAGTTTCATAAAAATGTTCTAAGCGTTTAAAAACTGTGAACTGCAGAATTGTCGGCGCCATTTGCCAACATAATTTTGATCAGGCGCAAAAAGTTTTGGTCAGTTTTCAACGGAAAAAAACTCATCATTTTGAGAAAAATTAAAAGATAGTAACGTCAACTAATTTTTTTATACATCCTTGCCCATATTTCCATTTAATATTAAATAAAATCCCACTAAATAAAACGAAAAACGCCTCGGACGTTTTACCGCGGTGGACGTGACATGTAGGTCATCTTTTGTAACTATGAAACCAAGATGAAGAAAACAGTTATGTATCTGCTGGGAGTAACATCGAGATTAGATACAACACTTTAATTCTAAAGAATTTAATTTTGAAGCATTATTTCATTCTCTTCAAAACAGGAGGGTATAAAATTGTTATTTTGGACGTCCGATAGGGGATGTTCCTTTCTACAATTATCGAGCGAGTAGCTAAAAGAAAATTGACTTTAATACTATGTTGTTATTCTAGCTCAAAACCAATGTGGACCAGCAAATAAAAGCGAAAGATGAAGAAATCGCCAAGAAAATGGGAATTTCTACTGACGCTCCCGGTCCGCCAAAGAGCGCGAAACCAAAAGGCAAAAAAGGAAAATAAACTAGTCGCAAGAAGACAACAGACCAATTGTAATATAAAGCTATGAACATCGGCTTAATCAATAAGTTGTAGTAGTAATGTAAATACGTACAGTGAAAGGCCGGAGCAGAGTCTCCAAGTTTTCTGTAAATGTTTTGTACCATAAATGACAAAACATTCTTTTTATAGTTTTTTTTTTGTGTGTTCTGCACTATATTTATACGATTCAACTATACGATGTGGTGTATAGTGAAATAAAACTGATACAAGTAGTCTGAATGCCTGTTTCTTATTTATCGAGAACTCTTTTGACTTTAGCAAGTTTGCAACCATTGAACAATCGCTATTTTAGACGACGGTAAGTTTGTAGTTCGGCGACGTTCGGTTAGCGCAGTGGATATGTGCCCGGAAGGGTCTTAATAAACCGAACAAGCCCGGCATTGTCACAGAAAGTGTCATTCAAACCTCCTAAGAGGTTATTTGGAAACTGCCAAGCGATTCAATAAATTATTTGGGTTTTGTCAGTGGTTTACGAATTTTCCGAGTTTGTTCTCGACATTTAGGAAATTATGGTCAGACTCACGGGCACGGTTTCAAATAGACAAACTGCCCGGCAGTCAGACATTCTCAAAGAACTTCCACTTAAAGACTTATTTAACCCCCCCCCCCCCCCCCCCCGAGAGAATTCGATCTTTGTTTGGAAATACCGCGACCTTAAGGTTGCTATAAAATCACTATGTTCTTGACACTGTCAGCTGTCTAATCGTTACCCTGCTGAAAAATACAGTTGAACCTCTACTTTGCTGGGACACCTCCATTGAGGGGACACTTCTCCTGGTCCCGGCCGGCAAAACGCTCATAGAATCATTGTAATTATCACCACTATTAAAGGGACACCTCTATTAAGGGAGCACTTCTCCCCATCCTTGCCGGCAAAACGCTCGTGAATCATTGTAATTATCACGACTATAAAAGGGACACCTCTATTAAGGGAACACTTCTCCTGATCCGCCGGCAAAACGCTCATGAATCATTTTAATTATCACCGTTATTTAAGGTGGCTCGATATAGTTATTGGCCAGTCTTTAAAACAAAATATAAACGATCTTATTGCTGTCTTTCGAGAGTTTTGTTTCGCGATACTAGGCATAATATACACATACACGTAGCTTAGCTTAGGCTTTCTCGTTTACAGAGAAGTCCAATTTTGTAGTCTTGTCTCGTTACCATAGCAACCAATGATTGAGTTGTTGGGTTTGTTGTTCAAGGCTAGCAAACCTCTCAACGGATTTTCCGGGTTTTTACACGGTAAATATTCACGATATTTGGTGAAGAGAAGAAAAAGAAGAAACATTCAGTAAGGCTAATCTAACAAAGCCATAAAAAAAATCGGTATATAATTTTCGGCAATTTCCTCGCTTTTTGTTTTTTACGTTTATTGGGTTTGTGTACGTACAATTTTTTTTTTTTTTGTGACCGCGAACCAAGAAAATCCTTCCAATTTGTCGATTTTTATAAAAATTTACCGTGTGGAATGCGCGCAATAAAGCCCCATTCACACCAGCAATTTTTCCTTGACAAGTTTTCCTTCCCTGTTCCTTGACAAGGAAAAATTGCTCGTGTAGATGAAGAATAGTGGACAATTTTTTCTTGTCAAGGAAAAGCTGGCATACTAGCTTTTCCTTGACAAGGAAAAATTGCCAAGTCAGAAATTTGCTCGTATAGACGGTCAACAAGGAAAATGTGGCAAGCGAGGATATTACAGTAATGATTTAGTGCCCAGTCTCTTGCAAGATGACAAACAAAATGGCGGCTGTAAAGTTAAATAGTCCATTTTACAGTTGTGTGCTTGGTGACCTTGCCTTTAAGTGGAAGTGAGGCTGGAGGTGACCTTGCTTTGATACAAACCTTTCTGCCTTTCATATGTTAATAATGCTGTTCTCATGCTAACTAGGTAAATTTACATCTGGTGTCTTATTAACGTAGGTTACACTGTAGGCAAAAAATCACAATAGCTTCGAATCACTTGCGACCTCGATACACAACAAAGATAAACTCTTTCAGAGCTGAACTTCCCTCAAAATTCAAAACCGGGTTTTTCAGTTTTTATTTAAAACCGCGCCCGTGGCAGGGAATCAAAACGGAGCTGTCCCACAGAAAACATGTTGTTCATGCACATCTCAGCTGGTCGGGAGAATGAAACGTTTTTAAACCCACCTAGCTGGGACAAATTGAGTATTTTATCCCATGCTTGCACATGGCTGGGAGAAATATGGCTGGTAAAATCAAAAAGAATTCTAGATTAGGTCAGCTGGTATGGGATTAGGAGGACAGCTCATGGTTCAGGCGTTAGATTTAACCGCTGAAATGACAAAATTTCCCTTATCTTATTTCCATGTTTTATCGCCAAAGACAAACTATTACTGCAAAAAGCACACTAGGGGATGTTGTAGTGTGTTTTTTGCAGTTATAGTTTGTTTCTTATTGGAGCAGTTTTCAATTGAGTGTCGAAAGTAATTACACAATTGCTTTGGTTTTGCATTGCTACGCTTTGTGATTGGCTAAAAAATCTCGCGCTACTTTCTTCTCCAATCAGAAGTAAAACCAAAACCAATCGTGACTTGCTCGCACGCGTTTTCCCGCGCTTGGCGCCGCCGACATGTAATTGCTTCGAGCTCTGATTGGTTCATTAGATTGTTTACGACTGCTGTGATTGGTCAGAGTAATTACTTTGGTTTTGGTTTTACGACACTCAATTAAAAACTGCTCTATATCGCCAAATACCATCAAATATATACTTCCAATGACTTCTGTAACAACGTAGGGACCACTTGGACATACAGTAGCAAAATGTAACTGGATCATTGTGCAGATCAGGATCAGCAATGAACTAAATAAAAAAACTTTAACATGCAAGGCTGATCAGACAGCTGAATTTGTTCGGTTTATTTTAATATTGCCCAATATTAAAAGAAATCGAAGAAATTCAGCTGTCTGATTAGCCTTGCATTTTAAAGTTTTTTTTTTTTACCAAATATAAAGGATGGAAGTGGATTAGAGTTCATCAAATTTGATTTCTTGACAGGCGGTCAAGAAATCAAAATAGCCATTCTGACTGTTTTAGTCTTTGCTTTCATCACTTTTGGCATTTTTTTCTTCCTATTTCCAATAAAACAAGCTTTATGCAAGCTCCTGGCCATAGCCATGAAAACACCACAAATCAGCGGCGACAGTGTCCCTTTCACGTCTTTCGCATTTTCCGGACAGCGGTGTTTTCGATTGGGGTATGTGTTTTTAAATATGGGCGAAAAGAAGGGTTTCGAATAATATTGTGGATATACTGCGCAGATTTGATTGGACGCACTTCTTACCCACTCCAGCCTGATTCTCAGACGGTCCCAGGTCACTCGCTACCGACCTCGGACCCCAGCCTTTAACCGCGGTCAAAAGTTAAGCAAAGAACTTAAAAGTTAAGGTTGTCATTTTCACTGTTTAAAGTTTAATATATTGCCAATTCACTGTCAATTTACCAAACGTTTTGAAAGTTTACCAAAAAAAGTTCTAAGCGTTTAAAAACTATGAACTGCAGAATTGTCGGCGCCATTTGCCAACATAATTTTGATCAGGCGCAAAAAGTTTTGGTCAATTTTCAAGGAAAAACTCATCATTTTGAGAAAAATTAAAATATAGTAACGTCAACTAATTTTTTTATACATCCTTTCCCATATTCCCATTTAATATTAAATAAAATCCCACTAAATAAAACGAAAAACGCCTGGAACGTTTGACCGCGGCGGACCCCAACCCTATCTCATACCGATAGGGTTAAGCCTAAAGAATAGTCGTTTTGTAATTTTAGGAGTTTTGTAATTTTTAAGTCTTAACTTTTTCTACTAGGTTTAATGTGCACGGCTCTTTAGAAGACCACTTTTAGTGATAAGGACTCCGTGGATAAATAAAGTTATTGTATTGTATTGTACCTTATTGAAACTTATATAACGGAGTAACTGGTTAACTTTCAGTTTATGTTATGGGTAGCAGTTTATATAGTTAAATTTATGCCTGAACAACCCGAGAAGCTAGGTGGTACAGTGGTACAGTGGTACGGTAGGCTATCTAAGCCTAAGCCTATCTGAGATCACAGGTTCAATCCTGAGTGGGGGATTTTAGATTTTCTTTTTTACACTTAAAAATTTATTGAAAATAAAATTCTAAGTATCGACATTACGTTATATAAGTCTTAATAAGGTGTCCGACATCCCTCCAAACGGTATTCTTTAGGCACAATCTCATGAACGAGCGCGGGCGATTTTCACTCTTTTGTTTGAATCAGGAGCCTGTTTGAATCTGATGGAACACTTCTCGAACACTTCCGAAGATTGCCGAATACTTCCGACTGTTATGGGAAGTCTAAGTACCAGTGTTTCTTCTTCAAAGTTTTACCCATAACTGGTTGGCTGGCTGGGAAGTGCGCAGTCAGCCAGTTGACGGCTGGAGAAATCAGACACGTCAGCTGGCAAGTTGGGTGGCTGACGTCGCCACTGGTTGCGAGGCAAAGGTGAGCTGACAAAAAAATAACAGCTTTTTTCTGTTTTTTTTTTTTTTTTTTTTTTTTTTTTTTTTTTTGTCGAGAATAAGCGATTTCATTTGCTCAAGCTCGGAAACTACAAAATCAAAATAATTTTTGGAAGCGCGTGGCATTTCCGAACGCATCTTGAATACACATTCTCTTAAGAGTTTGAATGAGACGTTCTTGCAGACATTCTGCGAAAAAAAAAAAATGCTTGTCACGCCAGTCTTACTCATAACCTATAATTACACTCATCACTCATTGATTTTCTTTTTTGAGTTTCACGTTTCATTCCGGTTGAATAACCTTGATCGATCAACCAGAATAAAATACCGAAGGAATTATGATACGAACACTGAGCTATAAATAAAAATCTACCTTTTCTTAAATTATTTTCATTATTTTATAACTTCGAAATAAGTTTTTTTATGATCAGGTACTTTTTTTTTCCGGAAATCAAAAAATTCCTTGATGTCTTTCACCGCCATTCACAGAGAGAGAATTGATAAATATTTCAGAACAACATTGATTGACATATGTCACTTGAAAATCACAAAAAGCTATAATTGTCAATCACATGTCATTCCTTGTCATAAAAATTCAAAATGAAATTCGCCTGAGGTTACTCGCAATCATCGGTAAGTCTGCTTTCTCTGCCAAATATGTTTTTCCTTTTTGTTGTTTTACTCAGTAATTTTAGCTTATAGTGCTACATTTTATTATCAATAACAACTTTATCGAGTGCTTAAGTTGAAATCACTAAAAAAAGATGACTTATCGAAGTTAAATGGAAGGTATTTTTAAGCTGTTTTAAGTGTCATGGGTCGCATTTAAAACTTGAAACGCTCTGTCGCCCGGACGGTGATGTTCAAGTCAGAAATCAAAAACAAGATCTGTTAGGAGAGATTTAAGGGAAAACTTTGATCAAAAGTCTAGTTATTTCAACATAACGATATGGTTTAATGCCGGTCATGATCAATGGGCTACCGACAATAGTGAAAGCTTGCTCGTGCATATAATAATCTCTCGTGTCGTACTGTTCCTTTGCTTTGCTATATTGACTGCATGGTTTGTCAGGAAACAAACCTATATTTATCCACCTTCGTCTAACTCATGATATTTCTGTTACGTATGTAAAGTTATTTCTAGTTGTTAGATTCTGTTTTACTATGAAGCTCGAGATTAAACACTCAGATGACTTTTCAAAATCAAGTGTCACGAACATCATCATCAAGGATTCCAGACAAATTGTTCGGCTTCAGCCATAAGAGTTGCTGTCGGTCAGCTACCACACGAGAAAGAGAATAAAAATAAAGCTATCTTAAAATACCAATTTCGCCAGACTTTAAGAAAAATAACCGAAATAATCCCCCCTTTCGAATAATAAAAATAATAGCCTTGCGTACTGATTCTGTACGATATCTACAGGGATCTCCAGCTGGCATGACACTAGACTAAAGTGTCAAACTCGAGAGTCGAGAGATCGATGTGTGTAATAAACATTCCCGAGCGGAGAGGGGGACAGGGAACTCCCACATAGAGGCCACAGTGCAAGTGATTTCTCAGTGCAAGTAGCATCAGTGACGGTTCCAGGTGGGGGTGGGGGAGGGGGGGTGGTGGAGGGGGGAGGGCGGTTGGAGGGGGGGACGGGGAGAACTGGGATTATAAGTACATAATCTATCCAATATTTCGTCAGGCACAACAGTACAGTCAGCCTTGCTTTATTAGTTACTTATTATTTGACAAGATAGAGCGTTGTTTTCGATGAGACCGACTTTATCGCCGTTAAAAATCGTGAAAATGCTTTTTTACGTGTACGTTGTTTTGGTGACATCTTAACGCGAGTAAACAAAAAAGAAGCCATGCCAGGTAAAGTGGGTGTTTCTTGGTGTTGCGGAAGCCATTGTTGGTTAGCTTTTGTGTTGTGGTGTGGGTATTCTTCAGTGTCTTTTGAATCTTTTGTTTTACGTCATTTGGTGATCACACCATCCGCAACACCAAGAAACTACAGGTAAAATAGGCTCCTGGCGATGCCCATGACATAAGATTTTGGCACATACCGTTGTGAGTTTTTTAAAGCGAGAGTCTTCCCGATAGAATCAGGGAATAATACACGCTGTTGTTTGATTACATGTATTTTTGCCATATGTGACCAGACCGATCAGCGTTGATTGTGAGGAGCGAAGAAAAGGCGTAGCTTGTCATTTGCTGATAAAAGAGAGATTATGCACCAAGAAAAACGTCGGCTTCTGCCTCGTCCCAGACACCGGCGGGGAAACAGGGTACGCGGGGCGTCGTGAGAAGGATGCAACCGAAGGCAGTGCATCAGTCCCACAACTCCACGCGCACCGCGCTAGAATAAGGATGGACGTCTGGGGACGAGGCAGCGTCGTCTTGCTGTCTGGCGTGAAAACAGGTCTCCGCGTAGGAAACCGGTAGCCGCTGCCTGCGGCAAACGTCGCCAAAGCGCGAACGAAGAAAAGTATTAGGGGGTCGCCCATAGCCCGCACGTTTGCCTATTTTATATTCCATTTTGAACAACATCCATAACTGACAGCAGTGTTTTTTTTTATCCAACAGTTTGTGGCAGTAATACTACCGGCACCAAACAGAGGAACGTACCCTTAAGTGCACTGCCTGAACAAATCACACGTTGCTCTTATAAAAAACCCGACTGAAAGTCAAACTGGACGCAATGGCTGGGGATGATTTTCATATTAAAAATACCAGTAGCGTGCATCTACGAGACTTGAGTAAACTAGTTTCTGTATTCAGCGAGGAGCAACAAGCTTTGCATGTGAAAAATCATAAACAGGAGTTTGGAGATCCACTTCGAAAGAAGGATTTCATGACCAAAACTCCAAGCCAACAGATAGCAAATATTACACGCGATCACACGACGATGGATCAAATACAACATCTGCCAGGGACATCAAAGACTTTAAATTTACGGTCTACAAAAGGGCCAAATAAGGTCAACTTCGAAGAACATTTCGATGACACTGTTAGTGAAGGAAAAATAAAATATCAAATATATTTGGATTCGGCATCAGCCACAGAAACAGATCCTTTTGGAATCCAACATTCAAGAAACTCTTTATCTCTGATTAGTGAACTTTGTGACAGACTTACAACTACGGCTCCTCAAAGCAGCAACAATTATGGTGATAATCTTGCAACAAGCGAAACACCGTTTGTCGCTTTGGACACACCTATCACCTCTTCACTTCAAGGGTTAAAACCACCTTATGAACAAACTGTGGTCTCAGGACCAATTACACACTGGGGCTACACACATCAGAACCCGTCCACTTTGTTGAATTCTGGACAGATTCATACAACAGATTCTGAGTCTAATCAATCCAATGGTGGTATAACGGCTCCACGTAGAATGGCACTGACTATAGCTGAGTCAAGCGACGTAACGGAAAATAACTCCGATGAGCAAGATTCTTTAGATCAAAAACTTGAGCTCTTTCATTCGTGTCCTGAACCAACTGGTGCTATTTCTCACATGCAGCAAATGCTGGAAACGCTTTCGCCTTCGGAACTTCAGATAGGTACAACTGAAAATGGATCTCGTATTAGGCGTTATAACACCATGATCCCACCTGATGATGCGTTGCAAAGCAACTCGAATAGAGGCCATGACATAGGTATATTCAAGAGGAAATTATGAAAAAAATTATATATGATATATGATATTATGATATATGATATATGATATTGTGGATTTTTTTAATGATATCCTAGACACTCCCACGGGGTTACTCGACATACGCTCGGGTAGGGAGGTGCGGCCGGACCCCCCCCCCCCCCCCCCCCACTCAAACGCCGATTTTCATAACCTTGTTCCTGACTCGTCCCCAGTCGTCTTTCCAGGCAAGACGCGGCGAAACGAGAGAAGCGCGCTCCTCTCGTTAATGAGAGACGACTGGGGACGATTCAGACCTTGTTCACAGAACAGAATTGATTCCGCTATATGATACCCCGTCGAAGACAATCCTGTTTAAGACAACATTAGAAAACGACAGACTGTTTCTTATTTCAATGTCTATTAGTAAGTATGCATCAAGCACGGACATCAGGTCAGGTAAGACAAAAAGCATTGAAATCGATACCCCGTTCAAACAAAAAAATCCCTGAAAATCATAACCTATCGGGCAAAATAAGGAAGAACCCCCTCCTTCCACGGGTAGACCCACTCCGACCCTGAGCGCTATAACTTTTCTCGCGCTCTCACGCGACATTCTCTTTTTTGTTGCTCGGTCTTCTTCGACTGTCCGTCGGATCCGACTTCTCCGATCGTTCCTCGACTACAAATGTTCAACCTAGAAGGGTTGCTAGGTCCGGTCACCACCAGCAGCCACTTCCTACACCAAGATTGTCCCCACTCCCCACCACCATATCCACCTAGGCTGCTTATCCACCCTATCCAGCTTAGGAGGCGTAAAACTAAACAGTAAATATGAAACTGACTGCAAGGCGGGAATATTTTTGTCTCCACTACACAACAAACAACACAGTAGTGTGAACCAAATAAGTTTATTTTGGGATACGGCCTGCCGAGAACCAACCCGAGGCGTACATTGTCATACAAACAAGCAGTACGTAAATACATACACAACATTCAGTATGTGTTATGCATCGATACAATCCTGGTATATAATCACTACCTTGTGCATTAAAGGTACACGCGACAGACAACTGAACTCCAGCAATTATTGCTGCAAACCTCTGTTAACAGAACTGGGTAACCGCTCACAATAGACGCTACTGCGGTTAAACGGAGGCCAGAAAAAAACTGGCCAAAAAACACCTGTGGGGAAAAACATGACAGGAAATCTGTGTAGGAACCGTGACCCAAGCTCAAAGCAGTTAGCAGCCCTTCCTACCAGGCTTCACAGTTTAAACAAGACAAAGTTATACACTAATTAAAAATAATTTTGGTGAAAACCAAGAGCGAACGGTTGGTTCTTAGGCCTAGATGAAATCCGCGTGCTATACTCCCTCACTGATATATACCACTACATCATTACCCATGATGCTCAGGCCTAAGGCCCAGGCCTTGCTGTATCTCGTGCCGACAAAATAGTTATTTCAGCCTAATTCGCAGGCTCAATCGTCAGAAATAACATTTCTAACTATTAAACTTTGTACGTTTGTAAACGCCCCCCTCCGTCTTTCTTCCCCGCTTATATATGCTTACCACACAGGTTATATCAGCAGAGCTCCTGGTTCTACAGTATCTATTTTTTAACTGATAGGTTAGATATGTCAAAATTAATTGATAGCTGAGAATGACCGAGGCAGATTTTTACCAATATTTCAAATATACATACACATAATCTTAGAAACTCTGAGTCAAATTGTTACATTCCCAGACCGAGAACTGAATACGCCAAAGGTAGCTTACACTACAGGGGATCTGTTCTGTGGAACAAGATCCCCTTTATAGAGATCAGACAGCGGCCCACCTTGAACGATTTTAAAACCTCTTTGTATGGACTGTATGGGAAAGATTACAAAGAAACGTTTTTATAGCATTTTATTCTTGTGTTAAAACTTTTAATTTAATGCAGTTACTGCGCCTTTCAATAACATGCGGAATTTAAAATTCAAATCTACACCAACGGTTGCGTTATTCCCTGCCGTCAATCATAATTTTAATTATGTATTAAAATACGAAAGCCAACGGACCATGTAAAAAGAAACAAACAAAATGGATCGAAATCTACCAATCATAATGCACGGACGTGACCTTTTGACCTCATTGAAGTAAAGATCTGTTTCCTGAGAGGTAAGCTAAGATGATTGACAGAAGTGTAAAACGAAATTCCGCCAAATTCCGCATGTTATTGAAAGGCGCAGTAATGTTAATCGCGACTATTAGGAAGATCATAACTATATGATAGGATATTTGTGAATAAATAAAGATTGATGATGATGATGACAAGAATTTAGCTGAGATTTCAGCACTCTGCACATCCCCCACCCAATCCTCTCCCTCCCCCCCCCCAATCCATGAACATATCAGTAGATAATCCCGGCATTCCACGCGAAGCGAATACAAGTGAAATAGCTCTTTGTCCCGGATGACACGACGCCATATTGATTCACAAAGAAACATTCATCACTATTGATTGACATAAAGCTTATCAAAAAGAAATTTTTCTTCGTCCGAAATGGAGAACAAAACACAGCAGCCTGCTCAGGGTAACTTTAAGTTTACATGATTTAAAATTTAATATCACGAGAGTTTCTTTTCTTATCATATTTTCTCCTTTTTTTCAGGGGCAGTTTCTTCCGCGACCCCATCTGCTCAACTTTCAGCGGGATCTAGCCAAAATTCACCCGGAAAATACTCTGAACTTTTAGCGGTGATCGAAGAATTAGGAAAAGATATTCGTCCAACGTATGCTGGTAGTAAAAATGCCGCGGAACGGCTGAAAAAAGGTAAAAAAGGATGGATTATAGTCAACTGAAAATCCAGTTCAGAAATGATGGTTCATTCAAATTAAAGGCAGTCTGATTAAACTAAATCCGTATGGTTAAAAGTACAAGTACAGTTCAGTCGAACTCAATAAAGTAGTAGTGTGCTTTTAAAAAAATAGAGCTTTATAATATTCAGATAGTTTATTATTCACCAGTTTATAGTTACCTTGTTTTGGGTTTGGATGTGTGGGTCTTCAGGCCGGCATGGCCGGGGGAAGTTCCATTCTTGATCTTTATTGTCGTCTTTTTGTGTTTCAGGTATAATGCATGCACGAGTGCTGGTGAGGGAATGCCTTGTTGAAACTGACAGATGTGCAAGACAATAGGACCAACAAGAAGTTTTCTTGTCAAAAAAGATACAGGATCTATGGCAGCCATCAAAGCTGCTTAGTTAATCTTTAAAACAGCTGAGGCATGTGCTCTGAGAAAGCCGGTGTCAAACTGAGCAGTGAATACTAATACTGGTAGTTTTGCTGCATCACAACAAGGTGTAAAGTTCATTACAATGTCCATACAAGTCTAGTAGACTTTGTGACCAGTTGTAGCAATAGTGAGGCCCTGTTAGGGTCAGGGGGTGTGTGTGCATGATGTCACTAGTCTGAATAGACCATATTCTTATTCTCAGTCTTGAACTGGAACTACCGTTTGCAGTCGAGGCTCATGTGGGGCAATCTTCTCACATGCAAATCTTTTTAAAGACATTTCCCCGCATGAGCCTCCATTGCAAGCTGGTTCCAGTTCAATACTGAGAAGACAAAAATGCTCTTTTTCAATTCTTGTCATGTAGCAACTTTCATGAGATTTGTGTGTTGCTGTCAGAGTTTCTTGCACTGCCATGCAACAGAATCTTCGTCATTCATTGACATTTTACTTTGCTTACGCAGGTGTTCTGACAGGATGCGCGGGTGCGGGACCGCACAATTCATAAAAATCCGCACAATACTGAAATATTTGCTTAAAATTTTCATTAAATCAGATCAGGTGTTTCTATTGATTACCAAGATTTCAAGAAACGTTTTAGGTTATTTTCAGCCTATTTTCCTTCCAAACAATCGAGAAATCCCACGCTTTCCTCGAAGAGCTTGAGTGGATATAAAAACAATAAAGCTTTCTCTTTGCTGTCCTGGGAACTAGTGTCAGTTTTACATCTATCCGACTTCCAACCAAATTTTTCACGTAGATTTTTAGTTGTCGTTTTCCCTACATTATGTCATTTTTCTTAGCAACCTGTTGATATTTTTTTGCAATGCTTTTGTTTCCTCTTTCAGTTTAATATGTCAGGGATTGAAGAAGAAACACCAAAGAAATGTACCGTCGCGCCGAAATGAAGGTCACTGTGTCTGAATTATTTTCGCAAAGAACTGATCAAGTTTGCAAATCGACAAACAAACTATTTAAACGTTGGAACTTCGGACCGATAGGAGAAAAGTATTAAGTTCTGATCACAATACTGGATTTGATTTTTTCAATCAAGTGAAAGACGTTTTCATTCAGGAAAATGCTCTACGATCTGTGAGTGAGAAAAACAAACGTGCTATCAAATTACATTTAGCACGCAATTTGCAAGGTGTGAACCTTTACTGGAAATTATTCACACAACATTAAATGTACGGATTTTTCATAAAGGAACTCGCTCAGATCGGAAACATTTTATTTTGAGGTGGTATTGGTTTTACCCGATCGCGTTCATTGTGTCACACAATGTGATTTTGTTGAGACAAATAAACTTTGGTGAAGGAAAACAGCCGCAAATTGGCGATTGCTGGATACATTTTAATCCCCAAAGTAAAATGTCTATTTATATTTTTCATTTATGCAGAATTCCCTCCCTGTCATATTTGTTTGGCCTGGCTAGAACACTGGTGATTGAATATTTGGTTGTTCACAGGATTGCACAATCCCGCACAATTTCCCATACAATTGAAGTTATTTCCCGCACAATTTTAATTTTTTTCCTGCACCCTGTCAGAATCCCTGCTTATGTGACTGTTTCAAGGTAATGCCATGTATAGATATGGAAATACCTCAATAAATTGTTGTTGTTGTTGTCAACGCCATGTCGTTAATTGGAATTTACCCTTACAGGGCCACGACAGCAGTTTGTTAACCCTTTGACTCCAAAGAGTGCCACACATCAAACTTCAAGAAAAATCCCATATTTCATTGTGTGAAACATTGAAAAACAAATGGTACCATGCAAAAGTACTGCCAAAGAGGTTTCATTTGAATGGTCACATCAAAGAATTTCGTCAACAGACTCGGAAGTTAGAACTACACAATTTGTTATCATAAATGACTCGGGGAGTGAAAGGGTTTCAACAGTTATCTTTAGGTTATGTCCACACTGCAATACTGGAAATTTGACAGGTTTTGAGGCAGCACAAGAATAGCTAAGAATGCTTGGAGATTATTTAGAGAATTGAAAATGAAAGAAAAAAATTATTTGGGGAAAATATTTACGACATTTTAATTTCATGCTTATTTGTAGAAACTGGTAACAAGGTTTCATCTAGTTTATGAGGTGAGAAAAAAGGTAAGAACCTCCATCAGTAGCAGAGAGGGAAAGAAAAACACTATTACATTAAAATGTATTGAAAACAAGTCTGGCTAATATCAAATAAAGGGACATTTGTTATTATAATAGACTGCAAAACAGTCATTTCGTTGGTTCTACGAATGCACGCGGTCTTTGATCAAAAGGTCTGGAATGTGTGTGAATATGGAGAGTGGGACTGGGGAGAAACGTTCTTTCTCATGCGCGAGTATTCACGCTTCAGAAGCTTTTGGCGCTTTGTGCATTTGCTGGCCTGCAAAGCAGGTGTATTTGGGGCGGCAAACGAGCGCTGCATTATAAAAACCACAGACTGTGGCGAGTCAAAAGATGCAACCAAGGGTGTGGGAGTCGGGCTATTAAAATAGAGCGTATCAAAAATGCATGGGTTTCCTGGAGAGGTTTTTTTATGAATGCAAATGTAGCTTTAATGGCATGCCGAGATGTGTTTGTGAGAACATGAATGTTGTCCTGTTGCTTGTAGTAATTTTGGCTTTGATTTAAGACTATCGCCTTTACTAGATCAATTTTTGGATTATCTATTATATTTTCCGGCTTGTTCATCACATTTATTGCTATAAAGATACAAAAAGTTCAAATGATTTGATTACCACATATCGCTCAAAAATCATCAGAAAGTGCAAGATACTATAAAGATAATTTTATTTGCAGTGATAAAGGATGAAACTTGTACTGTTCCCATTTTGATGTAGTATTTTTAACACGAGAAAATATTTTGATAATAATAATAATTACAATTGATATGGCGCAAGTTTCACGAACATGATCAAATGCGCTTTACAAAGATAAAAAAAAAGATTAAAATTAATAGCCCTTATCGTAGATGAGTACGCCACGCCAACATATCAGCGGTTTCTCGCTTCTTGACCCTATAGTCTCGTTTTGATGTTTATGCTCATCGTCGTCAGAGGGTAGAGTCTACCTTCTATAGCTCAGAAGGAGGTCGGACACTTCTTGAGAATTATATAACGTAATGTCGACACTTAGAATTTTATTTTCAATAAATTTTTAAGTGTAAAAAAGAAAATCTAAAATCCCCACTCAGGATTGAACCTGTGACCTCAGCTAGGCTTAGGCTTACATAGCCTACCGTACCACTGTACCACCTAGCTTCTCGGGTTGCTTAGTCCTAAATTTAACTATTTAAACTGCTACCCCTAACCCTAACTGAAAGCTAACCAGTTACTCCGTTATATAAGTCTCAATAACGTGTCCGACCTCCTTCAGAGGTTCTCGTAAACATCAAAACGAGACTATAGGGTCAAGAAAGCGAGAAACCGCTGATATGTTGGCGTGGCGTACTCATCTACGATAAGGGCCATTACACCCTTTGTGCTCCCCTCGGCCGCGCTTCTCTCGTAAATTGAGAGACGACTGGGGACGAGTCAGTATTTGCGCCGTTTTCGTCGCCATTTTGAATTTTTTTAAAAACGCTCCCTGGCGTGGTTACAATCTTCCTGGCACGGTTACCAAGCATGGATAGCCACGAGGTTTGAGAAGACCTTTTGTTCGTTCAGGTACACGTACAGTGGCTGCAAGGTGCATTCTCAGCGGCTTGTGTTTGTTTTCGACTCCTGTGTTTCTCTATTTTTCATTTCTCGCAAATGGATTTTATGTATTTTTATAATGAAATATAACTATATAAACTAATTTCGATTTTGAGACGGCAATACGTACATAATATTGATGTTAGCCTGCATGACAGGCGCTTTATGAGCCAAGCGGGGCGAGCGAAAAGCAGACAAACACAGGAAAAAATCCCTAAAATCCATTAATGTTTATTTAAAGAAAGACAATGGTTTTTCTCATTTACCCATTTTATGAAGAAAACCATGAATGGTTTTCAAATCAAATTCCCACAACAGAAACAGAAACCATGAATGTTAATTGAATAACATTAATGGTTACTGCAAAATAAAACATCAATGTATATTAAAATTTCCACAAATGGAAGTTTCATAGCAGTTCACTTTTAAAAACATTAATGATTTATGGTTAATGACCATGGATGGTTATGATGCAATATCCAAGAGAGGAAAAGCCATCAAAATAACATTGTTGTGAAATTGAAAAACAATCATGTTTTTGTAAAAAAACCATCCATGTTTATACTGATTTCCCACTGCTGGGAATGTAAATTACCATTATACGTTTTATAGCAATGAAAACTCTCAAAAACAGGAATAAAGCCATGAATGTTAATTGAATTACATTAATGGTTACTGTAAAATTAAACATCAATGTATATTAAAATTTCCAAAATGGAAGTTTCATAGCAGTTGACTTTTAAAAACAGTAATGGTTTATGGTTAATAACCATGGATGGTTATGATGCAATATCCAAGAGAGGAAAGGCCATCAAAATAACATTGTTGTGAAATTGAAAAACAATCATGTTTTTTTTTTAAACATCCATGTTTATACTGATTTCCCACTGCTGGGAATGTAAATTACCATTATATGTTTTATAGCATTAGAAAACTCTCAAAAACAGGAATAAAACCATGAATGTTAATTGAATTACATTAATGGTTACTGTAAAATAAAACATCAATGTATATTAAAATAGCAGTTGACTTTTAAAAACATTAATGATTTATGGTTAATGACCATGGATGGCTATGATGTAATATCCAAGAGAGGAAAAGCCATCAAAATTACATTGTTTTGAATATGAAAAACAACCATGTTTTTTTTTACTAAAAATCATTCATGTTTATTCCTGTTCCCCCTAATGGGAACATATACCAAGGTGGTGTGGTCAGAAACCATTCATGACCATTAAAGAAACCATGAATGGTTTAGAATTAACATTAACTTTCTTATATAAAAAAACTATTAGAGATTGTTGTTAACTCGAAACATGACCAATGATCAACATTTGAATGACTGGCACAAGTAATAAATTAAAGTCTTTTCTTAGGATTTCATTTATCACCTTTGATAGAGCTACAACATTGTGTTTCTAAAGTGCCGGTCTTTCCCATGTTGTATCATTCCATTCCCCTTCAGAAAGCCCAATAACTGAGTTCCAGGACACTCTATCCCTGGCAAGACGAGAGTTTCCCTCTGGTCTGTACATCTCTATCTGCATACCATGTCCATCTTCGTTCTCTCCAGTCTTGATATAGTAAATCACTCTTACAGTTTGATTGTCAACATAAACATTCACTACTTTTGCAAGCCATGGCTGAGGTTCAGTTCCATTTATCCAAACCATATCACCTTCTTGGGGATAAAATGGTATGACAATGTCATGTTCTGACAATGGTAAGTTGTTTCGTTGAAAGTCCACCACTACAGATTCTTGAGGCTCACAAGGGTTGGGGTAAACAATGACCTTTCTTGCAATGCTTGTTACAGGTGAAATTATCTCCTGCATTGGTGTAGCATCATTGTTTGAGACAATGTTGTAACCAGTACTTCCATAAAGCAAAGGATGGCCATCTGCATCATGTTTCATTTGGAGGATTTTTCCTTGCACAAAGGAGTGATATTTCTCTTCAATTTCAACAGAAAGAAATCTATTTACCAGTACAACTGCTGGCTGGTCCTGTCCGAGCAGGTCAAGGAGAATATATTCCCCACTACAGTAGAGCATACCTTCTCCTTCAAGTCCTTGTTGTGGCTTTAACAAACTTTTGAAGGGAATTCCAAAGTCTGAAATGCTTGAATGATCTATTTCAGGAGCATTGATGCTTGCTTCAATGAGGTCAACTTCCCATCTTTTTAAAAAGCTGCCTTTGTTATCTAACCCACCAACAAGTATACCTTTGTTGCACTGGTTTATCAGGAGTGCTGAAGTACCTGCAGTCTTCATCAAATGTTTCGCTGCTTCTAAGCTGTTAGCACCCATCTGTTAAAAGGGAAATACATCATACATATCAGGTGCATCATATATATCAGGTGTCATACAACAACATTGATTAACATGAGCATTGAGGAAGGCATATCTAAGATTTTAAACAGGTGATACATTTTGTTGATCACAAGTAGAAAATTTGGTTCACATTAAAAAGAAAGAGTTAACCAGACATGGTTTTTCAGAGAGAAAAATCAAGAAACTTGGTCAAGTCATTACTCGCCAGGCAATTCTTTTTTCCGCCTTCTGCCTATTTTTTACCCACCTGCATAATAAATGAATAATAAATTCGCACCTACTGTTAGTACCTTCTCTAAATCAATCTTGTACTGTCTCTCCAGCTGGCTTTCTGTGTATCCAAGGTGTTTCAGCAGTTCACGCCGGGCTTCCCTCTTAGCATAACTACACTCAATATTTTTGAAGTTGCAGCTGGTTTTCACATATCTTTGAACAGCCCTTTCAAAAGCAAAACACCAGAAATTGTCTGGATGACTGAAGCGCATGGCATCTTCAGAAATGTGAATCAGGTTATGGGCAGTTATGACACAAGCTGTGAGACCTCTTTGTTCTTCAGTCAGAATCAGATACCTCTTAGCTAGTTTCTCAAAGATGGTCACGTCTTCATGACTCCAGCCATCCCTTTTTCCAAATACAAGTTCTGTCATTCTAACAAATAGTTGCCACATGTGAAATTCCATTTCTTCAAGCAAATCTCCTAGTATCACCTCAGAGGCAGGAAATGCAAACTTGTGTAGTTCCTCTGCTTTCCAGAATGCAAGGCGTGAGTCAAAGCCTTTAGGAACTCTACCATCTTTCAGTTCTGCATTAAAAAGGTAAGAAATTAAGTGTGCAATATCATTTTATTAAGAGCACATTGTCTCTATTATTTTTTATCAATGATCTTTCAATTCTACATGAGGTTAATACACTTTTGCTATTAATGTGAAGGTCCTCATCACTATCAAAGAAAGAAAGAACAGAAAATACAATTTAATGAATACAGTGAATGACGATTTATTGTGAGCCACAGTAAATGTAAAAACAGCAATTATTAACCAGTTGTAAAATATTGTAAGTAGTTGATTGTTGATTGAATAAATGTAATGTCACATTCAAAAAAAAAAAAAAAAAAAAACAGTTGTAAAATAAATACATTGTAAAATAATGATGTAGACATTATTTTCCTTGATTGGATTTTTGATAGTCTCAACAGAAAAATATTTACCTGCAGTCCATGGAAAGGAGCAGAGGCGTTCTTCAACGATGGCTGCATCAATCTTCTCTGCTTGGACGAAGTGTTTCAGTTGTGCTGCAATAACATTTGATGGAAGATTGTGCATCGTGTCAATGACCAGATCCTTGAAGATGTCAAACCCATACAACTTGTGGAGTCGGTAGAGGAAAGTCAAACCAGTGTAACCTGTGGACTTGCTTTTATTTGCACGAACTGTTTTCCTGTCCTCATCATTGATATCCTTCATAGTTTGTAAGTCTTCATCTAGCTTTCTTTCCTCAAATGGAAATCTGGCATGGTATCGGTTGGCACCATAGTAGTACGTACTACCACCATCAGGATCTCTAGTCCCTGTTATAGAATAAAAGTGATATTACGATTCCTGCATAATGCAATAATCTGCCGAAACCGATAAACTTGATTTGGGAAGGGGTTTAGTGGCAGGTGCATTTGTCTATCTTGTCACAATCTGCAACTAAGAGGAAATAAGTTTAATGGCCAAAATTACCCAGGTCTCACTAATCAAGAGCCTTACATAATTCACATGTATATACAGAAATGCAATAGAAAAGAAACCCAAAGAACAGTCAGGTGCTAGTTTATTGGCCAATGAAAAATGTTTATATAACAAAACATGTTTATTTAAAAATAAACATGATGCATTGTCCTTTACAATGTTTTGCTGGTGGCTATGTCAATCAACATCAACATAAATATCATGGCCATGAATAGAGTAAACTCACCCTTTAATTTATCCCGCCGACATGGCAGTATTCCATGTTTTATGAATTTTCCCACTTCATGCTGGGCAGGGTAATCGCCTGTCCAAAGAAGGATCAACACACGGATATTTATCTCACCAGCTGGGAGACAAGGAAATGGTCTAGCATAATTGACCTTTAGACCTGAAAGTATCAATAAAAAAAGAGAAATATATTTATATTATTTCTATAAACACCTTTTACTTTCTTTAACATACACCATTTAATACAGCTTCATCTTATGTTATATTTGACATACATGTACATAATTCTCCTTACAAAATGAACTCCATAAATAAGAAGTACTGGTCAATAAATACATTTGAACATTGGTTATTCGCACTTACATGCTGATGCATGTACATCATTGGTATGAAAACCATTTTTTGTACGAATCACTAGGACTTGGAATACTTTAGCTGATGAACTTGATCTATGTATAGACAACTTGAACTCCTTTAAATCCACAATAAATAAGTATTACTTTACTTCATTAGCAACAACCTATGACCCAGATAACCCCAGGACATTTAAGACCATCTGCTGTAAATGTAACTCTCCGCGAAGCCTTATGCGCCCTATTACTTGTTGTTTTTAATTTTTAGATTTATTAAGTCTTGGGCCCGCAGTAATTGGCTATGCTTTCGCAGATACCCTGCCTCTCTCATTTTTTTCTTTTTTAGTGTATATATATGTACTTGATTTGTCGAAGCTAATAAAATAAAATAAAAAATAAAGTAATGGCCATCATATCACCACGTGCTGTTTACAACCAATGTTTCAGATACTCTTTTACATTAATTACCTTCAATGAAGATGTCCTCAACATCACTGATTAATGGATGAAGGAATGGGTCAAGTGCACATGGTCGTGACTTTGGTAATTGGTAAGATGGTACAAACCCAACCACATAAATCTCATCTGTGCTGCTCCGTTCAGCTTTTGACATATTAGCAATTGTCACTTCGACAGCACCTACAAGTACAAACATATTACAATTTCTGTCTATTTTGTATGGAAAGTTTATTATGAAAATACCTATATACCGATCTTCCACAGCCTCTATTAAAATATAAATTTTTCAAATTCAAACACTTTTTGCACAATATAGAGAAAATATTTATCTATACTACTTACCACAACTATGACTTCCTGGGTAACCAAATGGCTGCCACCCGTCCCAGTGTCCAATCAAAGCAATATTCCGGGGATCCCCGTTTGCAAAGATAGGTGTGTGTATCCATCGAGTACCACATTCATCACAGGTGATAACATGCTTGCCATCCTTCTCTGGAAAAGCTAATATCTCATCAACACTAATCACATTTTCACAGAATGTGCACCGTACTGGGAGCATCCAACTGCATTCTGGCTTCCAAAACCAGCCAAGTTCATTGAATCGTGAACCATCCCACACCTCTTTAAGTGTAAAATTAGGTCCTTCTCCTTGAATCCAATGTCCCTTTTCTTCCCAGTGTGCCATCATTTTTTTGCACATGGCTTCATTGCCACACCATTGTTGTATTTTATCGCTGATACTTAAATAATAATACTTTATAGTTCCGTGCTTTCCACAGTATCTGCACAGTGCTTTAGGGCTCTCCATGACATCCCAGTGACTGTAGTGACTTTCATCCAGACAGATATACAATTCTTTAGGATCTTTGTAGCCACATTTCTTTAGAAGATCCTGTGTCTCTCTCCAGTTTTTAGGCCAAAGTTTCTTCAGTTCACTATCATTTCGACAAAACATTTGTTTGGAAAAGTGAAGTACGTCTTCAAAGTCGCTAAGTGAGCCTTGCATTTGGTCAACTAGGTTCAAAGCCTGAAGTATTGCACAGGTTATCTCAAAGTTCACATTGTTACTGCCATCACCATCACTGAGATAACCTATGCTAGTATCTGAACAGTCTGAAATATCCACACTATCTTCCCCTACACTACCCAATTCACTGGCCACGGAATTGGAATCATGTGCATCAGTTCCACTATTTATATTGGTGTTCAGATCAGAACCAGGTAAGTTGGATTGATCGTCATCAGAAGGTGAAGATGGGGGAAAATCACTGATTCCCAAGTCATTGTTCACATTATGCCCGGGTTCTTCCATTCTGGAAAAGGGGAGATTGATTGATTTCATTTATATAAGCTTACTCCGCGACAATATCAAGCCTTATGAATCAATATTATAATGCATTAACAGTTTTACACTGGGACCTATGAGAATATAAATGATTTGTGAAGGTTACTAACTTACCCAGTTGCCGCGATCTTGAGATGATGAAGTTCTTGTTGTTTTTGCCAGTGAGAATGCTCTACTGAACGTGAAACGGCATTCCCATTACAAAGGGAACAGGGGCAATGTACATGTTTATATTGTAAATCTGAGCAAGAGCAGCAGACAATATTATTCCTTGACCAAAGCTCGGGCTCAAGTTTTCGCTTTTTCGCTGCCATCTCCGGTACAGCAGGTATATAAGCTTAAGCTTAAGTTAAGCTTAATATATGTACTGAGCCACGAAGAAAACACGGTTCGGTAACGCCGAATTTCCCGCGCAACGATATCTTGCACCAATCATATCGATTGTCATAAACACGCCAACCAATCATATCATAGTATGACGGTAGCCGCAATGCTCAAGGCGACGTGTGAGGTCGTGGAGAGAAGTGGTCGTGGATCTTTTACACTTTTAGGTGGTAAAAAATATCCAGGTTTCGATGGAAGTGAACGGAAAACCGATAAGGGTAATGAATGTTCAACAAGTTAAGGAATTTATAGAAAAAGAGTTCGAATCAGGTGTGGCAGAAAAGTTCGAAGGTA
Organism: Cladopsammia gracilis; assembly: GCA_022457155.1. NCBI lineage: Eukaryota > Metazoa > Cnidaria > Anthozoa > Scleractinia > Dendrophylliidae > Cladopsammia > Cladopsammia gracilis. Next base: position 3,279,451 of record JAJGOT010000008.1, on the reverse strand, counting down.
AGCTTACCGTTATGATCTTCGCGCCATATCTGTACATGCATGTGTTTGTTTCATATATACCTCCAGCTCTAAAGGCCTAAAAACATTCAATTCAGCTTCATTTAGATTATCACCTTCTTAAAATTAAAGTGACATACAGCTGGTGGAATTTTCATCGCTTTTTTACTGCGAAAACTAGTCATTCGGATGGTTTTTCGTTTTAGTTGAAACTGGTTTGGTTTTGGCGCGAAATAAAATAAGCTTACGTCAAAAAGGTGCTGTAAAGTTAAGCTTGTGCTTGTTTACAAAACAGTTAACTTTTAATACATCGATTAACCTTAAGATGTCCATACCACGTTCTTTTTAACATAAGTTTTTCATCTTTCAAAAGGGGAATTGTCAAAGATGGCCGCCGCGCTGTTCACATTGTGTGCGCGCGCGTTTCACATGAAGTTTTACTGTACGATGCAAAATAATTTCGACTTACCAGTTGTTTCGATTTTATGCAAACAGCGCAAAAAATTGATGGTAAAACCTTGGTGATGCTAGCCAAAACGGCGAATAAAGAACAGTATGAAGCATGTGGGTTGATGACAGTAGCAGATCAACTTAAACTGACGTCCCTAGTAAACACAGCCGAAGATGATAAGGAGTCTTGCTGTGTCATCACTGCAGTAAAACCTAAAAAACCATCAAAAGCTCAGTTGAAGGAAATCAGTGAAATGAATAGAAGAATCTACAAGACCAAGTGAGTACTGTGTCCCCTTTTTTTTAAATTTACTTTAAGCTTAAGGTTTATAAGCTTATATAAGCTTAAGCTTAAATTTTGTTAACAGAAATTTGTGTAGCCGATTTCATTTCTTTATTTATCCCATTGACGACCGGTTAATTTTTCAATTAAGGGCCGATCCGCACTAGCGACATGTTTGTTATTTTAGTCAGATTTTTCAGAGCTGGAAATAACGAGTCGGTCATCGGACATAGTCCGACCAAAATCCTAAAATAGCCGACCAATTTTAAATTATGCTCGGACATGGTACCAGAGCATAAGAATTCCATAGCTTTTGCCTTGAAAGTCTTGTTAACTCATCGCATTTGATTCCAAAAACATTACAATAAGAATTTACGCTGTTTGTACCATTTATTTTGCTGTAAAAGGCTCCCTCGATTCGAAAAAATTCAGAAAAGGCCCTGTAATTTGAGATCGCCCTCCCTACAATGCATTGCAAACTTTCTTATAGCACGTCGTGTATGCTTACGGATTGTGTCTGAGGAAAAATCCAAAATGGCATATGTACGACCAATAGACCATTTCCGAGTTGCCTTTAGCCTCTCTATCAAAGCAAGGCTAGGTGCGAAACCTTTCATATGAAAATGAGTTTTCATTCACATGCAAATAAAACTTATTTGCATGTGAATGAAAACTCATTTTCATATGAAAGGGTTCGCACCTAGCCTCGCTTTGATAGAGAGGCTAAAGGCAACTCGGAAATGGTTTATTCTGTAAAATGTCCGATCAAAATGGAGTTTGAAAGGACACGTCCTTCTAAGTAAGAAAAATTATTCCCACTGGAAATGATTGACCTATCTTTCTATCAAACTAAATGTCGAATGTGGACACGTCTTTTTTAGGTACCACTGCGTCGTGCAAACTTCAAAAGTGCCGTCAGCGTGCCTGTAGAGTACGCCATTTGCAACAAAACAAGTTAAAAAACAAACTTTTTTTCCCCCATTTACCCCGGGGAATTTTGACAGCCACGTTGCTTCGGCCTCGCAGTTTGACAACTCTTCAAACATGGCATCCTTCAAGGACTTTTACTGGCAAGAACGAGGAGTTTGTCGGAGTTTTGTTTCTTTTTAATATATCGTAAATGTTTTCATTTCAAAGGCAAAAGAATTTAAGAAGATGCATACATCTGTAGCCGCTTCTTGAATTGATAGCCATTCGAACTACAGTGGAACTTTGATTTCTTGAACCCTCGGATTCTCGAACTTCCGGATAACTCAAACCAAAAGCCGTTTCCCTTCGATACAAATACTATAGTTTTATAAACAACATTAAAACTTGTACTTCATGATTTAATAGATGAAAACGGATGAATATATTTAATAAACCTAATCTTTTTCTCAACTTACAGTACTTAGAGTACTATATTAATATATTAATATAGTACTCTAGTCTGTTCACTGACTCTAGCTACAAGACAAATATTTAAACTTGAGCTGCATGAACCTGGGGGTGGGGCATTAACCTTTTATTTTTTGGCCCGACCGTGGGGAATTTGAACGGCCTACTTGTCCCCACCGTGGGGAATTTACCATTAAAAAAAAACGCAAATGCCCGGGGGTTGGCCCGGGGGGGGGGGGGGGGGGGGGTGGGCATTGCTGGAATTGACTCATCCATAACTTCAAATTTCCAGCAACTACTTTGATCTTTAAATTGCCTTGTTAGGAGAAAAGCGATCAGAGCAGCAACAATTAAACAGTGGCCGGGAAATGACATTCCTAACTTCAAAAAAAACAAAGCTGCTTTTGGGGAGTTGAATCAACTAGTAGAGGAGCTCGCAGAGGAATGCTGCTTTAAGCCTCTTCAGTTTGGTAGAGATGGTATCAGGCAACATATTTTGGATGTGCTAAATGAGAGAAGAAGACACAGACGGAATGGGTATGACTACACTATGGTGAGCTCAACTGTTAATCATATTTCCATAACATAAAACAATTGTTAGTACATGCAGACTTTCTGAAGGACCTCGTGCTCACAGAACAGGCAATGTTTCACTGTTCATGACACTCTTGCTGTCCTGCTACAATAGAAATGTAAATGTGATCATCTAGACCTCAGACCTATGTCCCATATAACAGGGGTTGTGGGTTGGTTATAAAGTACCCTTATTATTATATATATATATATAAAATACATTTATAAAATAAATTATTGACCCAAATTAAGTTATATATGAAATTTCTAAATGAGGGAACATACATGGGGTGATAGACTAATGAATCCAAATACACATTAATTAAGAGCTAATTTTCCCCATATTTCAGCCTGATAAGAGAACTTTAAAAAGGAAAGCTCCAGAAAGCACAAGTTCTGAAGGCACTGACAGTTCTAGTGTTTCCATAGAAGAAGAATCTGGAGACACAGAAAACGTGGATGAAACAGATGAAAACAATGGTATGTTTAAGCACAAATTATTCCAAATTATTTATTTATTAATAATTTTGTCGTGCCTCGGGAGCTAAGCCACGCAAATTTGAGCGAAATGTATATATATATGTATATATATGTATACTTAATGGTGTCCTGCAGTTGCCTGGCAACAATGTGGTACTACTTCATGTAAGCCTATATAGGAGCATGGTAAACAAAGATGGCAGACGGTAAACGGTACGCGGACCGTCAAAAGGACCTTTTCCCAACGTTTTTTGTTGCAAAGAAGACGAAGTGGAATGGCAAAAAGCCTAATACGCAAATCGAGAGTTTCGACTTGCGGTCCACCCTCCCCCAAGCTTCGCGAGGTTCTGCGAGACACGTATTTCTAGTATGATATATAAATATGCATTCTAAGCACAGAAAATGTTTTGAGGGTCCACAACTTCTGGCCATGTTAGCAACAATGTTGTAGTTTTAGGTAACATTTGATTGATATAATGTACCAAACATATCAGCCCATACAATATGTCTTATTGCACATTTGGCTCTCTTTGGCAAGGAAAGTGATTAGTTTTCTTTATTCTTCTCTTTTCAGCTCTCCCAGATAACACTGCCCAACTTATTGTCTGTGTGGCTTATAATGCCATACGTGTAGCAGATGTACAAAGAAGTCAGTTGGCATCTAATGCGAAAGCTTTGGGTTTGAAGAATGCCCCAAGAGAGAAAGGCAGTTTGATTCGTGTTGTGGCGCAAGGCCTGTTGGATCAAGGCTATATAAAGGTTTTGGGAGACTTTGCAGAAGCTTCGAGAGATGATATTAAGAAACTGAAGCCATTTTAAGCTATTTTGCATAATGTCAAACACTGGGTCATTCCATATTAATCACTTGCTGTTGTTTGCTAAAGGAAAACAGGTCAAAACAAGTTGATTTAGCTTTTGCCCTTCTTTACTGGGTATGTCAAAGGACATTTTCTCTGAATTTAGTCATGAGTGACATTCTGGTGGAAAATTGAAGTTTAAAAATTGATTATACTAAAGACATCAAACTGTATGGAATGACCCTGTGGAAACAAACAGAAAACTCTGTTCATGCTCTGTTTCAGCTCTCCCAGATAAAACTGTACAACTTATTGTCTGCGTGGCTTATAATGCCATATGTGTAACAGATGTACAAAGAGCTTACCTCAAGCTTAATTCCTATGCCAAAGCTTCGGGTTTAAGAAATACCCTGAGTGAAAAAGTTACTTTGATTTGTGTTGTGTCCTGTTGGATCAAGACTATATATAAAGGTTTTGGGAAACTTTGCAAAAGCTTCGAAAGAATGATATTTGAAACTAAGCCATTTTTCGACAACTGTTTTGCATAATGTCACAGGGTCATTCCACATTAATCACTTGCTGTTATTTGCTAAAAGAAAACAATTTAGGTTTTGCCTTTCTTCATTGGGCATGTCAAAGGATATTTTCTCTGAATTTAGTCACATTCAGGTTGGAAATTAAAATTTAAGAATTAATTAACTGAAGACATCTAAACTGTATGGAAAGATGCCTGCATGTGGAGACAAACAGAAAACTCTGTTCATGGGCACTCTGTTTGAAAAAGATAACAGGAAGTTAGATATAACATGGACTTTAGTGAGTTGTTCTCTTGATGGAGATAATGTGATGTAGGGCACATACCTGCCATAAGAAATAAAACAAGGTTAGTTATTCAGTTAAGGTTGAATTTTTTAGCATAATTATGGACACATGTTTTATGTGCCTTATTCATATACCAAGGACTAATGTTCCACTGATGCAGTTGCAGTGCTTTGAAAACTTTTCCATTGATTAACCATGGCTTTTGAAGCAAAACTCTTTGAATCTCATTTTCTTTGCCATGACTGTTAAGTTTCACGAGATACAATGTGTACTTGTTTCATTTAGGCATTAAAGGTTTAATGTTGTACATGGATTCATATGTGGTTATTATTTATTCTTATTTTCTGTTACGATAATTACTGACTTCAAATTCAATGCAGTATTTTATGATTATTTAGCATGCCACAACAATAAGTTACATTTACTAGCATTTTGACTCTCTTGATTATGAATGAAATGCAAAATGAAATTCCATTTTTGATGTTTACAGTTTACATTAATGGTTCTAAGATAATTCACATCAATGGATAAGGTTCATTTCCCAGCTACCACTGCCACCATGGATGAACGCATGAATGGAAAGAGGCTTTTTCCCAACAATAGGTTTTTAACTACCATAGATGGTTATTTGGTTCTAACCATGTATGGAATTTACAATAAACATTAATGTATGGTTTTACCAAGAAAACATCAATGGGTTTCTTTTCATGGTAATTGGGAAATTCCCAAAAATAGTAATTTAAAATGACAAGAATGTTAAGCAACAAAAAACAGCAATGTTTCTTCAGTCTCCCATTAATGTTTAAGGGACATTTTACATGGTGTTTAAATGGATATAACCGTCTCTGGTTATTTCATACTAACCATAGTGGTATTTCCTTAGTTCCCAATGATGTTTTTTAAATACCATTAATAGTAATTTGATTCCAACCATGCATGGGAATTACAATATAAGAAAACATTGATGGGTTTTCCTTCAAGGGAAATGACAATTTCCCCAAAAGGTAAATTAAATAACCTGAATGTTAAAACGACAAAAAACATCATTGTTATTTCAACTACCATCAATGTTTAATAATTATTTCGCATAAATGTTACATTACATAAAACCATCACTGATAAGTTATAACTTACCATGTGTGGAATTTGTAATTAACATTAATGTGAATTTGTAAAGAAAACATTAATGGTAAGTGTTCTACTTTTACATTGATGTTATTTTTCCATGGTAATTGATGAAATCCCATTCAATTTTACATGAATGGATTTTAGGGATTTTTTCCTGTGAAAAGTATCTGAGAATCGTGATACTCAGACAGGCACCTGATATCACAGGGAGCAGAGGAGCCAAATTTGACCTTTCCGCGTTCGATCTTCGATTGCTGACTGTGGGCGCCACAAAATCCTTTCGGCACTTCGTGCCTCGCTCGGAAAGCATACGCTTTCCGGAAAGCGCCGATTACGCTTGGGGTCCCGCTGGGGGAAAAACTCGAAAACAAGAGATCGAATAACGCAAGACACAGCGCGCGTTTTAAGCTCAAAGATCGAACGCGTATTAGGTCAAATTTGGCTCCTCTGCTCCCTGTGCTGATATGTTCAGACCTCTTTTGAATTGCGTGGTTACCATCTTCCTGGCGCGGTTACCAAGCATAATAGCCGCGAGGTTTGAGGATTTTTTGTTCAGGTGCAGTAGCTGGAAAGTAGCTTCATTTGTCTTTGTGTTTCTCAGCGGCTTGTGTTTGTTATCGACTCCTGTGTTTCTCTATTTCTGTAGAGAAATTCGTCCAGCTGATATGTGGCGCATGAAAGAAACTTTTTGCTTTTCAAAGGTACGGAAAGCTAGACAATTAAGGTTACAGTGTACCTTCGGGGGTGTCTCCAGTATAACAGCTCTAGGGTCTTAAGGCCGCCGCACACTAGCCGATTTTTTTGTCTTTGGAACGCCGATTTTTTGTCTCGGTTCACCGCACACTAGCCGACAATGCCCGACAAGACGTTTTAAGATCTAGCACTGCCAGATATTTTTTTGTCGGCCGACAAAAAATCTTAACTTGTCGGCGTTCTAAAGACAAAAAATCGGCTAGTGTGCGGCGGCCTTTAAGATTACTCTTAATATACCTAACCCAGATATCAAATTAAAGCTTATAGAGCTGGCTATCTAAATATGGAAACCATTTGGTAATAAAATGAATTGTCGAATTTTTTACGACGTCTAAATTCGAACGTCCGAATCAGCTTTAAAACGCTATAACTCAAAGCGATTATTATATTTTGCTAATTTAATTTGTTCTCGGGTTTCCGGACACGAAGCGCTAAAATAACGTGTCGGCGATTTCCCATATTCAATTGCAGTGAAAAGTTACAGAATATTTTCGAAAAGGGGAGAAAAAAAATTGGAATGATCGCACGGAAATGGCTCTTGACGAAAAAGTTTTCGGAATTAAGAAATTCGCCGACACGTTTTTATTGATTATATGTTAGCCTAGCTTCTGTCCAAATTTAAGGAAAATCGAACAAATTACCTTTGAGTTGTAGCTGTTTAAAGTGTCCCCAACAAGCGAAAAATTAACTTGAAAACGGCGCTTAAAAAACATATCGCTTAATAAACAAACTCCGCCCACAAAAGTTATACCGTCATTTCTCCGTCAATTTTCACTATTTTTAGATTTTTTTTTTTTGGATGAAAGTTCATTCTGTAAACTTTATTTTAATGCCAAAAAAAAAATTTCAATAAATTTTCGATCTGAAGGTAAACTGTAACCTTAACCGGTCTCTGTCTTATGGCGAATAAAATGAGCTTAATGGTTGGCTGCGATTTCGTTTGGATCCAACAATTATCTTCCCCGTGACTTATGCCCGGCCGCTACTGCTCGTTGTTGTTGCTGTTTTGTTTGCTTTATTTTTGCTACGACCTCTCGACTAAGTTTGTGTGTTATTTTACTAAAAAAATTCGATTTGTTTATAATTTTGGTCAGATTTATTGAATCACATCATCTTTCAATATTTCGGGACATATTAAACGCATCGATCAACAACAACAACAATTTATTCTTGGTATAACAATAGAAGAGTTGAATGATTTGTTTGCCCAGCAAATAGCTGAAAAGCTAATCAAGGCGGGCAAAACAGGCTTGTACTTCGTGGAAGACTCAATTATATGCACGTAAAACGTCCTGGCACCCACCTAGGGCCAAAATCGATCATCGGAAACCTCATCGATAAATCGATATTGCTCGATTTTAATCGATAATAATCAATCGATTAAGCAAATTAATCAATCAAAATCGATAATCACAGTAGTTTAAGCATCGGGTATTGATTTCTATCGATTTTGAGAAACTGTCAGGATACCGTGACAAAACACCCGCTACATGTAATAATATACTCAGGAAGCCAATTTGATCGAAACAATAGTGTCGAGAGTGTCAGTGATATCAAGGCATCGGGAAAACTGTATACCAGTCACAAAGAGGGGACACCGACTTATTACAGGCTTAGCTTGTTAACTGTCCCATCTTACCTTACATAATATTTGTTGACCTCAAGTGTAAAACTCTAGCTTAGGAAACACATTCGTAAGCAGGCATAAGCCATGATTCTCAGCAAAAATATAATTTTCATTAAAAATGGATCCATTCATTACGTTACGAAAATGTAGTCGCTCGTTCACGAGGCTAGTGCACCTTTATCAGTTTCATAGCCGAGGTTACTTATACTGCTATACTACGGCGTGGAACAGCCAAAACAGTTTGATTCGCCCACAAGTTGTGTTGCTAACCGCTGCGCTACCGAATGTCTTAGGTTAGTTTGCAAACGTATATTCTTCGTGGAGTGATGGTGTTACATTCTTTGTTCTAAAATCAACGTTAGCAAACTGATCTGACTGACTGTTAGCAAAACAACTGGGAGGCGAAGCGACTGCAATTCTTTCAGCGTCACACGTCAGGATTGATTGAAAGTTGCTTTTCCTCTGTCCCAGATATAATCAATCAAAATCAATACTAATCGAACCTTAATTAACGAAATCGATCAAAATCAATAATCACAAAGAACCTGGCCATCGATTTTGATCAATTTCCGATATTAATCGATTAATTATTATTGATGTTTATCGATTTTGATCGAGTATCGGGATTACTGATGTGTTACAGCCTGAATATTTACATCTGTGTTGCTACGCTGCTAATGTCCTGTATGTTAAATGTTCAATGTTATTCGCTTATGACTCTAGTAGAATTTTCCAGAAATATTTGCCTGCATGTATAACAAAGCAAATGCTAACCGGAATATTACGATTCCATAAAAGTGTATTACAAAAAGCTTAACTTACTTGTTGATTCAGTTTGTGATTCTAAAATAACTTACTTGCTATTTTTACGATAAGTGATACTATCTTATTTAGTTCTAATACTAAAATTACCTTAACGTAAGTTACTTATTCCTCATTTCGCGAATGTAAAACACTACAACTAGCTTGTTGATTTCGCGATTCTAATATACCGGTACATGAAACTTATTACAAAAAGCTTAACTTGCTCGTTGATTCAGAATTTAGGGGGCGAGTAGTCTGGGGTTGGGGCAAGTTGTCTAAAGATCGGGGGCGAATAGTCTGGGGCTAGTTGTCTAGGGGGGCGAGTTGTCCAGATACCCTTCTGATTACAACAATAACACTAAAGTAAAATGTTTTATTTAATTGCTAGTTGCTAGTTGATGGCACTCTTAAGTGGCGTAAATCAATATCTATACTATTTCTCACAGTTGTTAACAAACATGTTGAATGCACTCTTAATCTGTGATCACCTACTAGTAATAACATTCTATGCTAACTTGTGCACTGACTCATATTTTCAGATATTTTAATATCAAGGCCCAAGTCTTCAACTCCATCCAGTCAGAGTAAAAGGCACCAGGCAAAACCTGCCACAACCAAGGAAAGTGCTGACATTGTACAGACTGCGCCTTATTGTGTGACTCTAGGAGGAATGGTTGTCAAGAAAACCGATCTTCTTACCAGGTTTAAAGGCATTTTGTTTACTGCATTCAGGTTGAATATCAATAAAGCAGTATTCATTATATACCCTTCAACTCCCATAAGTGCCGAAAATATTGCAAAATATTGAAAAACAAATAGTCCCATGCACATGCATTCTACGGATTATTCAATAATCTGACAGTAGCTTGTGCATGCAATGCAGGATTTCTGGAGATCCATACTCATAGAACCATGCCCGTCATTTTTCATGGTCATGGCTGGTGAAATGTTTTGTGCTACTTTTATACATAGGGCTAGGATAATTTTAATTTACAAATATATTATGTAGTTAGTATAGTGTCCACAACTAGATCTAACAGCTAAATACTATAGACACTTAAGGTTACAGTGTACCTTCAGATCGAAAATTTATTGAAAATTTTTTTTTGGCGTCAAAATAAAGTTTACACAATGAACTTTCAACCAAAAAAAAAATTATCGAAAAATAGTGAAAATTGACGGAGAAATGACGGTATAACTTTTGTGGGCGGAGTTTGTTTATAAAGCGATACGTTTTTTTAAGCGCTGTTTTCTCAAAGTTAATTTTTCGCTTGTTGGGGACACTTTAAAGAGCTACAACTCAAAGGGAATTTGTTCGATTTTCCTCAAATTTGGCCAGAAGCTAGGCTAACATATAATCAACGAAAACGTGTCGGCGAATTTCTTAATTCCGAAAACTTTTTCGTCAAGAGCCATTTCCGTGCGATCATTCCATTTTTTTTTTCCCCTTTTCCGAAAATATTCTGTAACTTTTCAATGCAATTGAATATGGGAAATCGCCGACACGTTTTTTTAGCGCTTCGTGTCCGGAAACCCGAGAACAAATCAAATTAGCAAAATACAATAATCGCTTTGAGTTATAGCGTTTTAAAGCTGATTCGGACGTTCGAATTTAGACGTCGTAAAAAATTCGACAATTCATTTTATTACCAAATGGTTTCCACATTTAGATGGCCAGCTCTATAAGCTTTAATTTGATAATTGGGTTTAGGTATATTAAGTGTAATCTTAAGACGCTAGAGCTGTTATACTGGAAACACCCCCGAAGGTACACTGTAACCTTAAATAAAGTCTTGCTACTACTATATGTACGACGTCATGCAGGGTTAGCTCGCGGGTATGAATGGCATCATGCAGGGTTAGCTTGTGGGTGCATACAGTGTCATTAAGAGTTAACTCACGGGTATGTACAATGTCGCACAGGGCTAGTTTGCGTGGCATACGACATCACCCAATAGGTTGTACAACGTCGCGCAAGTGCTTGGTTTTCAAAACTGTAGTTTCGTCTAATTTGAGTAATAACACAATTTAAAATATTCGAAATGGAAGCCTGATTTCATCTAAGGACGATTGAAGCTGTTTTCTGGTTCTATATTGTACATTTTTGGTGTCCATTTAAAAAGGTTTAAATTTTTAATAATAAGGTAATATGACGGTTGGGAGAAACTTGACAGAAGAGGAGAAACAAAAGAAGAGAGAAAGAGACAGAGAACAACAAAGGGAAAAGAGGAGAAACAGAACGGAAGAAGAGCATCAAGCAGAGCTAGAACGGCTTCGACGACTGAGAAGTACTGAAGAACACCGTGAACGAGAGCGAGAACGGCAACGCAAAATAAGGAGTTACAGTATGGAGGGGCAGCCTGAAGCACATAGAGAAAGCCAACAAAAAACATGGACAAGTGCGGCAGAAGAAGAAAGTTACAGGATATGTCAGGAGTGGCGACAGAGGATGATTGATATGTCAGGTACAGTACTGATTGTAAGTAGTGTCTGTTGTGATTGAAACTGATTTTACAGGTAAAATTAAGCTTAAAGGATCCTAGTTAACCACACATATGCTTTTGTTTATATGTCAAATTCATTTTTATGCAGAAAAATTAGTTAATTAATTGGGTCAAGTTCTGCGCTATTGGACATTTTTTGGGTTTGGTTTTGGCCTATGGGACTTTTTTTGGGAAATAACAATTTGTCTTTATTCACACATTCACATCACTATTATACTTGAGAACCCCCCTTGGGAATTTGATTCTACATTGAAAATAAACCATTTTCAATCATGGCTTTGAATGGCTTTGAATCAAATTAATTTTAAAATTAATTATACCTTTTGCTGTTCATTTACGCAAAATATACATTTATTTACGCCAATAGTTGAAACGTTTAGGTGAATATACGTTCATTTACACTGAAATGAACTACATTAACGCGAAGGAACATTCAAGTACCCCATTTGCATTTGCAGTAACATTCAATAGCATCAAGGGACAAACAATAGCACTTTTTGTCAATCAAAGACAACAAATGTACTATTAAGCTCGCGTAATTGACAATCAACACCAAAAGAAAATCCATTGCATCATTGGACAATCATTACTAATGAAAACAAATTCATTAACGCAATTTGCATAAAGATGTACAATCAATAGAAAGATTATACAATCATTCAATAGAAATGAACAATCACTAACGCATTCGCATATACAATTGCAAGAAAAAAGTGTTCATTGGTGTCATTCATGAAGCTTCAAATGTTCAGAAAATGAAATCACACGAGAATGTAGAACATTACCGATTCACTTAAATGTTATGCACCACAATCAGAGCCAGAAGCAGATATAAACAGACGAACATCTTCAAACAAACATGGTACGCTGTATGTAGAGTTAGGCGCATGGGTAACAGGAAGCACCGTTTTACGTTACATGTACTTACTGTAAAAAAGTTGCCACCATATAGTCCGTTTTTAAATATTGTGGAACAAGCAATAAGTATCTTAAGGGAAAGTTCATTTAATATGACAAGGGGGAGGGGTGAAGATATTGAGGGGGGCTCAGAAAATTTTTAGACACCCGAAGGGGGGCCTCTGAAAAAATTGTTGGGCTAGGAGGGGGGGGGGGGGGGGGGGGGGGGCTCCAAAAATTTATATACTTCAAAACCAACACATGACATCATCATACAGATCGGATGGTTTTCAACTCAACAATTTAATGACATGTGCAACTCAGCTATATCACGCGGTTTACAGATATAACAAATGTAGTCTCAGTAATTATTACACTCTTGTTCATCCCAGAAATGCTTTAGAAAATTTCAAAAATTAGAAATACTCAAACTTTTTATAATAAAAACCACAATGATTCAACAATATTTCAAAATCTGCTAACGGGAACTATAAAAACGATTACTCTGTAACGAGAAATGTTACTGTTTGTTTCTCACTGGATGTCAGATTGAACTTACTACTTCGCAGCTTAAATCTATCAATCAAGTATTGGTAGTTCTCAGTTCTGTGACCCCTTGATGGTTGGGGTTGGGTCATGGATGAGCCTCTACCATGAAAACTATGTGTGATGCATCAGAGTAGAGGTAGGTACTCTGTGACAATAAATACTCGAGAACTCAACAGGGATCTCATCACAACTGGATCTCAAGTCTGTCATAGTATAAACCATTGAAGACAATAACGGTAAATATATTTAATACAGTCTAGCGATCTTTTTTCAGGGGAGCAAAGGAATTGAAGGAGGAGGGGGGGGGGGGGGTCTGAATTTTTTTCGACTACCAAGGGGTGGACTCCTAAAAAATTGAAACGCTAGTGAGGGGGGTTGCAAAAAATTGAAGCTTTGAGTTTCAATATCTTCATCCCCCCCTTGTCATATTAAATGAACTTTCCCTAAAAGCAGCCATAAAAGCAGATATTAGTTGTCCAGCAATCCAAGAGCAGATGAATAACCGAGCAGAAGCAAGACAAAAAGGAATTGCATTAGGTGCTTACTGCACTCAGTTATTCCTTCATGCCCTCCAAAGAAACATTGGTGCCATTACAGCTGCAAAATGTGGGCAATGGTACAGATTTATGCAAACATATATTCCAAGATGTTTAAATAGCAAAGAAATCGAAGGATAATTACTTTGCACTAATGAACACTTTTTTCTTGCCATTGTATATGTGAAACATTCCAATGAATGTTTCTTTGTGTTAGTGATTGTTCATTTCTCTTGAATGATTGTGTAATCTTTCTATTGATTGTGCGCCTCTATGCAAATTGCATTAATGAATTTCTTTTAGTTACTGATTGTCCAATGATGCAATTGATTTTCTTTTGCTGTTAATGATTCTCAATTACACGAACTTAATGGTACATTTGTTGTCTTTGATTGTCAAAAAGTGCTATTGTTTGTCGCTTGATGCTATTGAATGTTACTGCAAATGCAAATGGCGTATTTGAATGTTCCTTCGCATTAATGAAGTTCAATTCAGTGCAAATGAACGTATATTCGCCTAATTAATGTTTCAACTATTGGCGTAAATAAATGTATATTTTGCGTAAATGAACAGCAAAAGGTGTATTAAGAGAAAGGGAAACAAAACGAAACGCATTGAAAAGTAATGAAAACTTAGTGAATACTGTACACAGTGAGTTAATTGTCAAACACATTACAATAAACAAAATGGCTGTGCGGCCGATGATTTGAAGTTTCGGCCATTATATGTTGTTTTTGGAAGGACAAGACACATTTTAAACAGCAGAAATGGAAATAACACAAAGAAAGTCGAGTGCCTATAAACTGCAATATGCTGTGTTTTAAGAGGATTAGCTTGATTAGCTTTTTAGTTATTCTGCTGGACTGGGTTAACTTGGCCCCTGGACATTACCCCAGCGTCGGTGCCCGCCTAGCAGTACAGGCATGAGGCACCCCCTCGGCATGGCGACATGTGCCGAGGCCCCTCATCCGGTGGGTTTATCCGGTCGGTGGGTTCTATCCGAGCCTTGCCAGTATATTCCCTGCCCAATTTACGCCCACAAATGAGTGTCTTTTATTGCGTGTCGAAACATTAAAACACTTTAATGACTGGTTCCGAGGGAAACAGTGAGTTTTGCTTCCCGAGAATCTCGAAAGTCTCGGGAAACATCGAGATTCGAGGTAAACAAAATTCACTGTTTACCAAGGGATCAGCCATTAAGTGATTTGTTATATAGCAACACAAAAAACACAACACAACACAGTTTGAAAAACGCACTGAGCACTCGAGGTAAACATCAATCGCATCATAATCATGCCACCTTTTGTTGCCCGCTTTTGCAAACTTAGGACAATTGGTGGGAAACAGTTTGTTTGTTAGATGTCATGTGACCGTGAATCAACCAATCAATGCACGCATTGTATTGAGAAAAACTACAGCTATATAACAATGCCTAATATTGCCTAATTTTGTTTATTATTCTATATTATAAAAATCATGTTCTTTGTAAAGTATGGTGATATTATAATATATATATATAAATTAATATATAATATATATATATATAAAGTGTTTGTAAATCCTGGTTTTGCCAATGCTTTCTGAACGTTGTGGATTTGTGAACTGTGAATTAATTGTTGATATTTCTTGAACTTTTTCGAACAATTTCCTGGAATTTTTTGCATAGTAAATCCAATTCTGTTCCGTATTTGTTCATTTTGGTGTCCATTTAAAACAGTTCAAATTTTGAATAATTAGGTACTATAATAGTTGGAAGAAACATGACAGAAGAAGAAAAGCGAAAGAAGAGAGAAAGAGAGAAAGAACGACAAAGGAAAAAGAGGAGAAACAGAACGGAAGAACAGCGTCAAGCAGATCTTGAAAGAGACCGAGAAAGGAGGAAAAACAGAACAGAAGAACAGCGTCAAGCAGAGCTTGAAAGAGACCGAGAACGGAGGAGGAACAGAACGGAAGAACAGCGTCAAGCAGAGCTTGAAAGAGACCGGAAACGGAGGAAAAACAGAACAGAAGAACAGCGTCAAGCAGAGCTCGAAAGAGGCCGAAAACGGAGGAGAAACAGAACGGAAGAACAGCGTCAAGCAGAGCGAGAAAGAAACAAAGAACGACAAAGGGTAAGGAGGAGTAACAGAACGGAAGCACAGCATCAACCAGAGCTAGAACAGTATACAGGTAAACCAATACAGGTAAAATTAAGCTTATTAACCACTCATATGTCTTTGTTTATATGTCGGTCACAGTGGGGATTTTAGTTTTAAATTTTAAGGTGTATTGATTTTTAATTCACTCCCTTTAAGTTTAAGAAACATTAACTCTAGGAAATTTCCTATTCCTATTCTTTCCTATTTAGGAAAGAGCTGGTCAGATGATTTTTACTTGTAAGGTTTTATAGATGAGTTTTAATATTTTTAACTAGAGTTTTCTTATTTAGTTAGTAATGTCAGATGATTTTTACTTGTAAGGTTTTATAGATGAGTTTTAATATTTTTAACTAGAGTTTTCTTATTTACTTAGTAATGTCAGATGATTTTTACTTGTAAGGTTTTATAGATTAGTTTTAATATTTTTAAGAAAGCTTTACAGGAAACTGTAAAACGCAGTTAATGGAGTGTGACGCACGATACACGATAGGTGTCTGTGGTCACAACACACATATACTTTTACTTAACTCAAAGATTAACACTGTCACGGTATTTTTACTGCATGTAACATTATCTAGAACTGTTTCTTTTGGCTATTATGGTTGGCTAGGTTCCATTCATCAATGTAATTTTACTGCATGATGTCTAGTTCTATAATACTACAGCAATTGCAATTGGCTGTATGTGCCAGTGTAGTTTCTGTCTGGCTATAAAAGCTCAAGAACATTGTGCAAAGTACAATTTGCCTCGTGGCCAGCACTGTAGTCAATACTAGTGTAAGCTTTCGACAAATTTTCCCACCCTCCCATCCTGGGAACTTTGTTGTTTTTTTGCTTCAATAAAATTGGTGCACTCTCCTATGCAGTTGTGTGGATTTTGCCAGTGTTTTTTCACAAAGTTTTTTCATTTTCCACCTGCCAATACTCCGGTCCGACCCAGCACTAGCTGTTTGTGTGAGGGCAGCGTACGGTGCTGGGTAGATAGGTGAGGCTTTTAGGTCACGTAATCTAATGGACCTGCCAATACTCTTGTTCTGTCCTGTCAGCGTGCAGTGCGGGGATGACAAGTGAGGCTAAAAAATGGTCTTGCATTACTTGACCTGCCAATACTCTTTCTCTATCCAGCGTGTAGTGCTGGGGAGATAAGTGAGGCTAATGGTCACGCAACGAAGTCACTTGCAGGGGATGTGTCAATATGGTCGTGTTGTTATTGTCTACTTATATTAATCTTAGTCTACTTGTTATAAAATAAATGCGGAACAATGATATTAACTAGAGTTTTCTTATTTAGTTAGTAATGTCAGATGATTTTTACTTGTAAGGTTTTATAGATGAGTTTTAATATTTTTAACTAGAGTTTTATTTAGTTAGTAATGTCAGATGATTTTTACTTGTAAGGTTTTATAGATGAGTTTTAATATTTTTAACTAGAGTTTTCTTGTTTAGTTAGTAATGCTAGACAATTTTTACTTGTAAGGTTTTATAGATGAGTTTTAATATTTTTAACTAGAGTTTTCTTATTTAGTTAGTAATGCTAGACGATTTTTACTTGTAAGGTTTTTTGATGAGTTTTAATATTTTTAACTAGAGTTTTCTTATTTAGTTAGTATATGCTAGACAATTTTTACTTTTTTACTTGTAAGGTTTTTAATGAGTTTTTAATGTTTTTAATATTAGATTTCCCTTTTATGCATATCTTTTATTAGTTAGCAGGACCCACTGAAGGAAAAATTATTTTGGTTCCCTCGGTTGCCTTTGGTCTACCGTGCTTAAGAGTGTGAAAGGGCATCGAACAGCACTAGTTCAATGGAATTAAAATTTTATCCCAAATAATTAACATAGAAGGATACAAAAAAACCCATTCTTATTTAATCACTGATTATTTACCAAGGCTTCTTTGGGTTACACTTCTTGGTACAGGTACAGAAAATACACAACAATTGTATATGCGATAAGACTTTTGCAATGACTTTTCTTGGATAAAGGACTTTAATATTTGGTGTGGACTTTTTGGGGGGTTCATTAAAAGGGGTAACCCAGGGTTCTGATTTTTATATCATTTGAACGATCGTATCAGTTTCATTTACAGACATAAAGTCCATGTTGAAGAATGACTGCAGACTGCCTAAAGGTTTGGGCAGACGCATGATAAATAAAGAAAATGAAACATGGGTGCAAAAAACCGTCTTGAACTGTCTTGATGTGTTTTGTTTTTTTAAAAAATTAATTTTTATGCAGAGAAAAAAATGCACTTTTCTTGGATCAAGTTCTGGGCTGTTGGACGTTTTTGGGACGTAACGATTTGTTTTCATTTGCACATCTCCATCATTATCATACCTGATAACCCCCTCCCCCCCCCTCCTGGGAATTTGATTCTGCATTTAAATAAACCATTTTCAAATGCAAAATGAAATGAAACACGTTGAAAAGTAATAAAAACTTGGGAAGTAGTACACAGTGAGTTAATTAATTGTCACATATCACATAACAATAAACAAAATGGCTGCATGGCTGATTTGAAGTTTCGGTCATCGTTAATTTTTGTTCTTTTTTTTTTTTTGGAGGGGGGGGGGGGGGGGGAGGACAAGACACATTTTCAATGGTAGATAACCCAAAGAAAGTTGAGTGCCTTAAACTGGAATACGAGGAAGAGAAATCCTGGTTTTGCCAATGCTTTCTGGATGTTGTGGATTTGTGAACTGTGAATTAAATTTTGATGTTTCTCAAACTTTTTCAAGCAATTTCCTGGAATTTACTTTACAGTAAAATTCAATTCAGTTCTATGTTGTGCATTTTTGGCATCCATTTAAAATGGTTTAAATTTTAATATTAATTAGGTAATACGATGGTTGGGAGAAATATGACAGAAGAGGAGAAGCGAAAGAAGAGAGAAAGAGACAGAACAGAAGAACAGCGTCAAGCAGAGCTAGAAAGAGACCAAGAACGACAAAGGGAAAAGAGGAGTAACAGAACGGAAGAACAGCGTCAAGCAGAGCTAGAAAGAGACCAAGAACGACAAAGGGAAAAGAGGAGTAACAGAACAGAAGAACAGCGTCAAGCAGAGCTAGAAAGAGACCAAGAACGACAAAGGGAAAGGAGGAGTAACAGAACGGAAGAACATCGTCAAGCAGAGCTAGAACAGCTTCAAGGAATGAGAAGTACTGAAGAATTGTGTGAACGAGAGCAAGAAAGGCAATGCAAAATAATGAGGAATAGTACGGAGGAGCAGCCTGGAGCACATAGAGAATGCCAACAAGAAACATGGACAAATACGACAGAAGAACAAAGTTACAGGATAACTGAGGAACGGCAACAATGGACGATAAATATGTCAGGTACAAAACTGATTGTAAGCAGTGTCTGTTGTGATTGAAATTTATTTTTCAGGTAAAAGTAAGCTTAAGTTTGCTTATAGCAGAGCTCAAGTGCACCATTGGCCCGCTTGCATACTCATAGAACCATAGTAAATAGAACCAAGTCTAGGCCGGGCAAGGCATTGAAGCAATTAAACACATCTTACAAAGAGAAAACTAATTTCTCAGGCAATTTTCGATACACAACTGGTGTAAATTTATTCACAAATTAGTCATACTTAGTTTTTCTAGACCGAAAAAAAGTTGTTTTTGCGAGCTTTTGCACAGGAAACCCAAAGCTGTATGACGGCAGCTCCTCAATGCACTAATAGTACCGATTTGTTTTTAAACATAAACCAATGGATATTTTTTAAAAAAAAATTCAAAAGAAGATTTTGTTGTCCATTTTTATGCATTTGTTTATTCATTACATAGGTTGAAAAGCGATTTTATGTAGACGAAACAAGACTTGGATTTTATAGTTCTTACTTGATTCACTTTCATCACCTTATGCAAAGATGTCTGTGTATGTTTTGTAATTTTGATTTCCAAATAAGTTTCTTGCAGTGGGCAATTTTCGATATGCAACAGTTGTATTTTATCAGAAATTAGTTATAATAGTTATTCTAGAAAGTTGTTTTAATCTGTGAGCTTTTGTACAGTGTAAATGTTCTGTGCAGATGGTCACATCAATACTGTGTTTGAGAATTCATAAAATTGAAAAATAGCCCAGTCATCAACCTTAATTGTTGTACTTCCGACCTTTCACCTTACGTTACTGGCAACCTCATCATCAGCTTTTTGTTCAGAGAGCTTCACTGTTAGGCTTTGATTTTGTCTGTGTTCGATTTTCGAAGAGGATGTTGCTATTTAGAGTATAACTTGAGCAAATTATTGAATATAATTGAATATATTATTATTCAATATATATATATATATATATATATATATATATATATATATATAAATTATTGAATATATTATTATTCAATAATATATATATGTATATATATCAAGAAGGCATTCACCCTATGGCTCCTTAACTTTGTAGTAATATTTGTAAATTTGCTCTTTTAATACTGCAATTTTAGAAAACTGCAAACATTCACGACTTATCTACCATTTTGTTTTTCATGTTGTGAGTTGTGATGCCATTTGAATGCATGGGTGTACATACAACCTTGGACATTTGAAATGAAAAATTAATACCCCCCCCCCCCCCCCCCCCAGTTCAGTGATGGGAAAATGGCATGTTTTGGTTCCATCACTGTGTTATTTCTCTTTTTATTCCATCCTAGATTGCATACATAGATATCACTGTGACACTGGCATTCCATGCGGAGCAATTACATGCAAAATAGCTTTATGTCCCGGATGACACAATGACATATTGATTCACAAAGAAATATTTATCGCCATTGATTGATCAGTATCATAGACTGCTAGGAAAAAAAGAAATTTGTCTTTATTTGAAATGGAGAACAAAACTCAGCAGCCAGCCTAAATTTAAGTTTACATGATTTAAAATTATCACAAGATTTTCTTTTCTTATCATGTTTTCTCCTTTCACTTTTCAGGGGCAGTTTCTTCTGCGACCCCATCTGCTCAACCTTCAGCGGGATCTAGCCAAAATTCACCCGGAAAAAACTCTGAACTTTTAGTGGTGATCGAAGAATTAGGAAAAGATACATGTATTCATCCAATGAATGCTGGTAGTAAAAATGCTGTGGAACAGCTGAAAAAAGGTAAAAAAGGGTGGATTATAGTCAACTGAAAATCCAGTTCAGAAATGATGGTTCATTCAAATTAAAGGCAATCGAATTAAACTAAATCCGTATGATTAAAAGTACAGTACAGTGCAGTCGAACTCACTAAAGTAGTAGTGTGCTGGTTGGTACAAAACCTGGACCCCCCCCCCCCCCCTTTTCTGGACCCCTATCTGGAACCCCATCTGGACCCTGTCTAGATCCCCATCTGGACCCCTTCTGGACCATCTTCTGGACCCTCTCTTTTTCTTCCAGGAAATGGCCAAATGACAGTTTTGAATTAATAGTAGAACACGGAGCAAAGGACGCGAACGAAAATGCTGCTGGAGTATGTAGGATCTATCGAAGATCTAAACAAAGTAAGCGAGGCTGACTGATACTATGTAAACATTTAATGCGACAACAACATGATGTAGCCCAAACTGAAAGCCAAAATGCAACGTGGACAGCTGTTTTGACCTGGTTTGGGTCTCGTCAGCACGGTATAGTGAGGGTCGTGAAGGGGTAAAATGGGAGCTGGGATTTGCCTTTTTTAGAGGCTGGGAAATGGGATTTTGTGCACTGCCGGGACTGGGATTCATGAAACAAAAACAATAGAAAAATGGGAATGGGATTTCAATTTGAGCAACACAGGCTGGGATTGTGGAATTTGAGCTGGGAAATGGGATTAGCCCCCCCCCCCCCCCCCCCCCCCCCCCCCCCCTTCACAACCCTCTATAGTAGCGAAAAGATAGAAAAATCAGCATGAACATTTCTATCTTTTTGCTGCTACACTTGCTGATGAGACCCAACCAGGTCAAAACAGCTGTCCACCGTTGCATTTTGTCTTTCAGTTTGGGCTCTATCATGTCGTTCTCGCATTAAATGTTCTACGTATATTTAGTATCAGCTTTGCTTACTTTGTTTGAATTAATAAACGTGTGTGAAATAGGAGAGAATGTAAAAGAAATATTAAAATTGAAATAAACAGAAGACAAAAAACTACTGGGCAACTGGAAAAGGAACTGAAGAGCTCTATAAAAAACATACAACATACTTCCTGCCTTTATGATTACACCATCAGCTGTTTACATAACTCCTGCTGACCAATTCTTACCTGGCTGCTAAAGACTGGAGGTGTTTTTTAGGTTTGTTATGACATACTGTGAAAAGAAAGTATGCAGCTGCTTGCAAAAGCCATAATTTCTTCTCTGTCACACGCTTTTTAGCTTGGTTCAACAAAATTGCAACACCGCAATGTGCTCTTGTCACATTTCACTTTCTGTTTATAATACATTTTTCATTCTGTTGAAACACTGATGACATTAATATAATGTCATTACAGGATTTAACAAAGAACGGGCGGTTAGAACCTTTTGATGTCGTCAACGATGACTTTGTGATAACATGAGCCCATTACCCTATCGGCTCCAGGTGAGAACAGCTTTCATTTGCCGATTTAGTAACTACAAATACAAAATAACGATGTCTCTGAAAATACCAGATTATACATCAAAATTAATAATAAAGAAACTTGAAAAACACCTCCATTTTAATAACCAAGGTAAGAATTGGTCAGCGGTAGTTACATTTTTGTTTAGAGCCTTGTTGATGGTGCAATAAATTTTAATTGTAAAGGTGGGAAATATGTTTTTAAAGTGCTCTTCAGTTCCTATTCCAGTCGCCCAGTTGTTTTAATTTATTTTCTGTTCATTTCAATTTTAATATGTGTTTTGCATTTTTTTCTACTTCGCACACAGATGGGGTCCAGATGGGGGTCCAGGTGGGATCCAAAAGGGGTGACCAGAAGGGGGCTCGATGTTTTGCACCAACCCGTTGTGTGCTTTGGTGCTTTGAAATAATTAGAGCCTTTAGTTATAATATTCAGATACTTTATTGTTCACCATTTTATAGTTACTTGTGTTGGGTTTTGATGTGTGGGTCTTGAAGGCCGGCGTCAGCGCATGGGATGTTCCATTCTTAATCTTTATTCACTATATTTTTTTCTTATCATATTTTCTCCTTTCACTTTTCAGGGGCAGTTTCTTCAGTGATCCCATCTGCTCAACCTTTAGCGGGTTCTAGCCAAAATTTACATAGAAAATACTCTGAACTTTTAGCGGTGATCAAAGAATTAGGAAAAGATATTCGTCCATCATATGCTGGTAGTAAAGATGCCATGGAACGGCTGAAAAAAGGTAAAAAAGGATCATGGTTCATTCAAATTAAAGACCATCGAATTAAACAACATTAAAATCTGTATGGTTAAAAGTACAAGTACAGTCGAACTCACTAAAGGTAGTAGTCTGCTTTGAAATAATTACAGCCGATAGTTTATTGTTCACCAGTTTACAGTTACCTAACGTGCTGGGTTTTGATGTGTGGGTCTAGCCTGTAAGACAAGAGACGGACATTCTATTCTTAAACTTAAACTTTATTTCTGTCTTTTTGTGTTTCAGGTATAACGCATGCACAAGTGCTGGTGAGGGAATGCCTTGTTGAAACTGACAGATGTGCAAGACAATAGGACCAACAAGAAGTTTCTTATCGATTAAAAATACAGGATCTATGGCAGCCATCAAAGCTGCTTAGTTAACCTTTAAAACAGCTGAGGCATGTGCTCTGAGAAATTAATCCAGTGTCAAATTTGAGCAGCGAATACTAATATTGGTAGTTTTGCTGCATCATGACAAGACTTAAAGTTCATTACAATGGCCATACAAGTCCAGTAGACTTTGTCACCTGTTGTAGCAATAGCGAGGCCATGTTAGGGGCGGGGAGTGTGTGTGCATGATGTTGCTTGTCTGAATTGACCATATTTGTATAATTTCTCGGTCTTGAACTGGAACCACAGCTTGCAGTCGATGCCCATGTTGGGCAATCTTCTCACATGCAAATATTTTTAATGATATTTCCCCGCATGAGCCTCCATTGCAAGCTAGTTCTAGTTAAATACTGAGAAGAAAAAATGCTCTCTTTCAATTCTTGTCATTTAGCAATCATATTTTCATGAGATTTGCATGTTACTGTCAGAGTTTCTTGCACTGCCGTGATTTCACAGAATTTCACAGAATTGTCGTCATTCATTGTCATTTCACTTTGCTTATGTGACTGTTTCAACGCCATGTCGTTCATTGGAATTTATCCTTACGGGGCCTCAACAGCGGTTTGTTAACCTTTTGACTCCAAAGAGTGCCACATATCAAACGTCAAGAAAAATCCCAAATTTCATTTTGTAAAACATTGAAAAACAAATAGTACCATGCAAAAGTACTGCCAAAGAGGTTTCATTTGAATGGTCACATCATAGAATTTCGTCGACAGACTCAAAAGTTAGAACTACACAATTTGTTATCAGAAATGACTCTGGGAGTGAAAGGGTTTCAACAGTTATCTTTACTGGAGGTTAAAATTGCTAAGAATGCTTGGAGATTATTTAGAGAATTTAAAATGAACGAATAAAATTATTTGGGGAAAATATTTACGACATTTTATTTTCATGATTATTTGTAGAAACCGGTAACATGGTCTTATCTTGTTTACACCAGCCTTCTTGATGATCCTGAGTATGTGAATAGGGAATATATATTTTTACCACAATTGCCGCTAAACTCGCAATCTGATTGGTCGACGTGAGTGGTAAATGAGAGTCCAGACAACGGTGCTGACGCTAACATCACGTGCACTTGAAAAACACCAATCAGATTGCGAGAAAGTTATAGACAACGCTTGCTCTTTCTTTGCTGTCACGTTTTGTAACAAGACTTCGATTTTTCCTTGTGTTTTTTTCTAAATATTGTTGTAAAAAACAAATTTACACCGGTTTTCCGTGGTGTGGACTCTTATTTACCACGATTTACGTCATCACATGGTCAAAATTTGTTGCTGACTCACTCGGCTGCGCCTCGTGAGTCCACAACATTTTGACCATGTGATGACGTAAATCGTGGTAAATAAGAGTCCACACCACGGAAAACCGGTGTAAATTTGTTAATTTTACCACAATTGCCGCTAAACTCGCAATCTGATTGGTCGACGTGAGTGAGTGGGCCTACTTTAACCGCTTGCATGCGGTAATTTGATGTTAATTAGACCCGCTTATATGCGGTTAATTATACGCGAATCGGGTGCAGATTAAGAGATATACTGTGTCCAAAAACGGAAACAGAGTGTTTTTGCTTAAAATACTTGTGTACAAGCGGCTCGAACAGATTACCCCAAGTACAAACTACATTGTTATGCATATTGTATTTTCTTTAAGAGCAAGCTTTTTGGCGATTCAAACGGTGAAGATCTTGTCAAGGCAGAGATCTCTGATGCACCGATGGTTGTTTGTCTGGCTCTCACCCAGTTAGACTACGAGCAGTCTCTCTTTCCCAGCTTTATAGTCGGTCGAGCGAGAAACGAAAAAACATTAGCGAACGGATAATGGCCGCGCGAAACTAGGGTTTTTTCGTTTCTCGCTCGACGGACTAAGCTGGGAAAGAGAAACTGCTCGTAGTCTATCACCCAGTCGGCGCTCTTTTGTTTCAAACCCGTACTCCTCGATTTCAGAAAGTTCATGAACTCTTGAGCATTCGTCATCGTTTTTATATGAAAGGTAAACATTTTTTCAATTGGTGATACCACGACCAAACTCTCCACAGGAAGGCTCCGAGTGGTGGGATTAACCGTTTAAAAGAATGTTTTTAAGTCATTCAAACCGGGAGAAGATAGAAAGTTGCATGCTTCGGTACCGCAAAAAACACCAAAAATAAGTGGTAACTCACCACAACGGAAGCTTCCTGGATAAGCACAAAGCTCCTTCCAGTCGGTCCGTGGGGGTAAATTTTCGCTTTGTGCTTATCCAGGAAGCTTCCGTTGTGGTGAGTTACCACTTATTTTTACGTTATTTTTGGTGTTTTTTTTGCGGTACCGAAGCATGCAACTTTCTATCTACTGAATGTAATAAGTCACGAGCACAAAGTAGTCGCCGACTCGATTTTTTATTTATTTATTATAATCTATGGATTACAGCCATGCTCCGTCACGCGTGACCAGTAATTTTGAGAATGAAATGAACATTTGAATATTTCTTTGTAACGTCCGAGATTTGAATGAAACCTTGCAGATCTCTGTGGAAAACACTTTGAAAGTCACGAATTAACGGAAAATAACTTCGCTGCACGCATAAAAAAAACTAATATTGTTCGGATATGTAACATTTCAAACAAAATGATATTTTGTTGCCCTTTGTTTCCAAAAATGCGGTAAAGTTCTCACGGGAATTCCGAATCTCGGAATGAATTTTCAAAACCGACGCGTAATCTTGAAAACTCCATTCAATTTTTAAAAATACTGGTCACGCGTGACGGAGCATGGCTGTAAAAATTAAAAATCCAAAGGATGAACTGTAAAGGAGTCCTATACCCCATATAAAAACAGATCACCTAAAAATATATAGAAACACAATAAAATTCCTTCGCATGTAACAGCTAGCTGCACGGAAAAAAATAATATCATCGTTTTCGCTTAAAATATCGTTCGTTTTAACTTGAGTAATCGAACAACTTCAAAGCAAGCTAAGTAAAAGAGGCAACGAGTCCGCCATTTGTTTTGCTTCGGTTTATTTTGTATTTTCGCGCGAAACTCGCCCCTAATCAAATCCCATAATTTCTCAAATTTATTTTTTGTGACGTCATCACTTCGGTATTCAGTTGAATTGCGTGGTTACCATCTTCCTGGCGCGGTTACCAAGCATGGATAGCCACGAGTTTTACCTTTTGTTCAGGTACACACTGAGGTACAGTAGCTGGAAAGCAGCTTCATTTGTCTTTGTGTTTCTCAGCGGCTTGTGTTTGTTATCGACTCCTGTGTTTCTCTATTTCTGTAGAGAAATTCGTCCAGCTGATATGTGGCGCATAAAAGAAACTTTTTGCTTTTCAAAGGTACGGAAAGCTAGGTCTCTCAGTGTCTTGTGGCGAGTAAAATAATGGGCCATTCCATTTAATGTCCGCACCCCCCCTATTGAAGGGTAGGGAAATCCTAGGGGGAGGGGAGGGGGTTCAAGAGTCATTTCTGAAGGGGTAACTTTGTCGGAACCTTTGATCAATCAACAACATCTTCCTTTTTCTGAAGGGGGAAACGTGTCGGCGCTTTGATCTTTTTTTCCTAAGGGGTAAAATTCATAATTACCCCTCAATAGGGGGGGTGCGGATATTAAATGGAATGGCCCAATGGTTGGCTGCGATTTCGTTTGGATCCAACAAATTATCTTCCCCGTGACTTATGCCCGGCCGCTATTGCTCGTTGTTGTTGCTGTTTTGTTTGCTTTATTTTTGCTACGACCTCTCGACTGTCTAAGTTTGTGTGTTATTTTACTAAAAACATTCGATTTGTTTATGACTTTGGTCAGATTTATTGAGATCGATCGACTCGAGTAAGCTTAAGCTTATGTTTGAATCACATCATCTTTCAATATTTACGTCTGTGTTGCTGCTTGTCCTGTATGCTTTAATGCTTTATGATTTAATGACTTATTCCTAAAAACGGTAAAAACTATACTAGGAGGTCTAAAAAATAAGAAATACAAATTTAAAATTGGTTTACAAATTGGATTATTGTATGTTAAAGGGACCCTCGGCTGAAAAACAGTTTTAGATCCAAAGTATTCGTAATGCTTATATTTAACTCAGGCTGGGGTTTTAAGTCGGTATCTCCGTAACTGGTAACTGAATGTGAAGTGTTCTTTTTTCAGTTTAAATTTCTCGTGGGCCGCCATGTTTTCTTTATGGTAATTTATGACGTCATTGCGTTGTCGAGGATGTCAGTATGGAGTTTACAGAAGAAGATTTCGCGGTAGAACCGTACAATTTCAGTAAAAAATGCATTAAAAGCATATACATATTTATAAATTTACGTGATGTTGACTTAAACTGTTGTATTGAAAGCTCACAACGCAATGATGTCATAATTTCCCATCAAACTTTGCGAAAACAAACATGGTGGCGAGCGGGAAATTTGAAAGCAAAAAATGCAGAAACAAAATGCCCAGTATTCAAGAGTTAAAGGTTTGTAATCACCTTCAAAATCCGTAAACCAGTTAACAATGACACGAACTAATGATCTAGCCGAGATTCCCTTTAAATATTCAATGTTATTCGCTTATGACTCTAGTCAAATTTTCCAGAAATATTTGCCTGTAACTAAGCAAATGCAAACCGGAATATTACGACTCCATAAAAATGTAGCGCAGCTGTACATGTTTCTTCCAATCACAACAATAACACAAAAGCGAAATGTTTGCTAGTTGCTAGGTGATGGCATTAACAAACATGTCGAATGCACTCTTAAATCTGTGATTACCTACTAATTATAACATTCTATGCTAACTTGCGCCCTCACTCATATTTTAATATCAAGGCCCAAGTCTTCAACTCCATCCAGTCAGAGTAAAAGGCACCTGCAGGCAAAACCTGCCACAACCAAGGAAAGTGCTGACATTGTACAGACTGCACCTTATTCTGTGGCAGCAGGAGGAATGGTTGTCAAGAAAACCGATCTTCTTACCAGGTTTAAAGGAGTTTTGTTTATTGTATTCAGGTTGAATATCAATAAAGCAGTGTTCAATAATTGAACACTGCTTTATTGACATTCAATAATAATTATTGATATTCCCTTTCACTCCCAAGAGTGCCAAAAATAAAAATGAAATAAAAAAAATCCGAAATTTCATTTTGTAAAATATTGAAAAACAAATGGTCCCATGCACACTAGGGGTTGACACATTATACTCCTAAAATTGAGTATTATGCTTTTTGGCATTGCCCTCAAAACAGACTATTATGCTCCAAATTATGCTCAACTGTTGCTAGATATGCTCGTAATCATGCAGTAAAGAAATTTTCTGGATCCCGTGAAGCACAGAAATAAAAACCATTTTCACAATAAATTAGTTACACAATATGAACATTTAATTCAAAGGATTTCAAGTAAAGTTGGAAAGTTAATACATGTAACGTAATTTGGATACTAAAGCAAGCCTAAAGTGCTCAATAGTAACGGAAACCATGTAAAACATTAAAATAACTTGATATTTTGCAGTTTTACTTAATAAACAGACAATAGTAGCTCTAATAAAAGAAATAACTGTTGTCGCAAAATACAAGTGCCGGCATTATATGCTTGATGCTCTACCTATAATGTGTCGACCCCTAATGCACATGCACTTTACGGATTATTCAATAATCTGACAACGGCATGTGCATGCAATGCATGATTTCCAATGCAATGCATGATTTCCGGAGCTCCATACTCTTAGAACCATGCCTGTCATTTTTCATGGTCATGGCTGGTGAATGTTTTGCGCTACTTTTATACATAGCTATATAGGGCTAGGCTAATTTTAATTTACATACATACATACATACATACATACATATTAAAAAAAATTTACAAATATATTATGTAGTTAGTATACAGTAGTGTCCACAACTAGATCTAACAGCTAAATACTATAGACACTTAAATAAAGTCTTGCTACTACTATACATACGACGTTGTGCAGGGTTAGCTTGCGGGTGCGTACGACATTGGCAGGGTTAGCTCGTGGGTACATACAACGTCTTGAAGAGTTAACTCGCGGGTATGTACGACGTTGCACAGCGCTAGTTAGCGTGTGCATACGACATCACCCAACATGCGTGTACAACGTCGCGCAAGTGCTTGGTTTTCAAAACTGTAGTTTTGTGTAATCTGAGTAATAACAATTTAAAATATTCAAAATGGAAACCTGATTTTGTCTAAGGACAATTGAAGCTGTTTTCTGTTCTATATCAGACCTTCCAACTCTCACGATTTGGTCGTAAGACTCACGATTTCAGGAGTCATCTCATGGTCTCACGGTCTCAAGATTTAACCTTGAAATCTCATGGTTTTCCACAATGAATTACAACCTCAATCAGATAATGTACAGTATTATAAAGGTAACAGGCCAATTTAGAATAGCTTTCCCAAGAAGGAACTAGGATGATGAACACAAAAGAACGCCACATAATTAAGGTACTTGTTTGTCTAATTTGTGTTAATTAATGCTAAAAGAGTACTAATTATGGCAGTTTGACCACTGCAAAGTATTGTTAGCGTTGAGATTCCTTTGTTTTAAAACATTTTTGTAAATCTCACAATTTGGGACCCAAATCTCAAGATTTTGGGGGGCAAATTTTGGAGACCTCACAATTAGCAGGGTTTTAGATGTTGGAAGGTCTGATATATATTGTGCAGTTTTGGTTTCCATTTAAAAAGGTTTCAATTTTGAATAATTAGGTAATATGATGATTGGGAGAAACCTGACAGAGCAGGAGAAAGAAAGGGAAAAGAGGAGAAACAGAACGGAAGAAGAGCATCAAGTGGAACTAGAACGGCTTCGACGACTGAGAAGTACTGAAAAACACTGTGAACAAGAGCGAGAACGGCAACGCAAAATAAGGAGGAACAGTATGGAGGGGCAGCCTGAATCACATAGAGAATGCCAACAAAAAACATGGACAAGTGCGGCAGAAGAAGAAAGTTACAGGATATGTCAGGAGTGGCGACAGAGGATGATTGATATGTCAGGTACAGTACTGATTGTAAGCAGTGTCTGTTGTGACTGTAACTGATTTTACAGGTAAAATTAAGCTTAAAGGATCCTAGTTAACCACGCGTATGTTTTTGTTTATATAATTATCAAATTAATTTTTAAGCAGTAAAGAAAGTGCACTTTTCTTGGGTCAAGTTCAGGGCTGTTGGACTTTTTTGGGGTTTGGTTTTGGTCTATGGGAACATAATTCCGCGACATCACTCGGTCCCAGCCTTTTTAAACAGCGGGAATTTTGAAAAGCCGAACTTTGGCGGGCCATTAAAAAATTGGGTTTTAAGCAAAATCAACTTTTTGCGGAAGTTTGTTCAGAAAAATAGTAAGATTTTTTATGCAAAAAAATTTTGGGGAGTTATAACTTTAATTATTAACAGAAAGCGAAACAAAAGAAAACTTATAGAAAAGTAATGAAAACTTAGGGAATGCTGTACACAGTGAGTTAATTGTCAAACACATTGCAATAAACAAAATGGCTGCACGGCCGATGATTTGAAGTTTTGGTCATTATATGTTTTTTTTTTTGGAAGGACAAGACACATTTTAAACAGCAGAAATGGAAATATAATAACACAAAGAAAGTCAAGTACCTATAAACTGCAATATGATGCCTTTAAAGAGTATTAGCTCGATTAGCTTTTTACTTATTATGAGTAATATTACCTATTAATTTGTTTATTATTCTATATTAAAAAAATCATGTTCTTTGTAAAGTATGGTAATAAAGTGTATGTAAATCCTGGTTTTGCCAATGCTTTCTGGATATTGTGGATTTGTGAACTGTGCATTTCTTAAACTTTTTCTAACAATTTCCCAGAATTTAATACTGCATAGTAAATTCAATTCTGTCATTAAAACAGTTCAAATTTTGAATAATTAGGTAATATAGTAGTTGGGAGAAACTTGACAGAAGAAGAAAAGCAAAAGAAGAGAGAAAGAGATAGAGAACGACAAAGGGAAAAGAGGAGAAACAGAACAGAAGAACAGCGTCAAGCAGAGCTAGAAAGAAACAAAGAACGACAAAGGGAAAAGAGGAGAAACAGAACAGAAGAACAGCGTCAAGCAGAACTAGAAAGAAACAAAGAACGACAAAGGGAAAAGAGGAGTAACAGAACGGAAGAACAGCGTCAAGCAGAGCTAGAAAGGAACCGAGAAAGACAAAGGGAAAGGAGGAGTAACAGAACGGAAGCACAGCATCAACCAGAGCTAGAACAGTATACAGGTAAACCAATACAGGTAAATGAATGGGGTTAGTTTCTAGGGAAACTGTGGTGCTGCGTCGGTGGGGGTGAAGCACAAGAATTAGGTTTTATCGACTGAGTCGATAAAGTAAATTAGCCACCGTAAAAAGATTCGAGAAAGCTGACATTTCGAGCGCTAGCCCTTCGTCGGAGCGAATCAAGGGATTGTGGGTAGTGTGTGGTTTTATATAGTAGGAGGAGCTCCGCCATTGGTGGAAATTTTGTGACGTGAAAAACAAATGTAAATTTAGTTGAATGAAAAGCGTTCGTTAATTCCGTGGGGTTTGAGAGTGCCGATTCGAAAGATGATTTTTTGTTCTAAGTTTTTACGGCTTTCTCCGAGACGTTGAATAATTAATGACAAAGACGCATCCAAACCAGTCACGCGTCATTTCAATCTTGCTAACCATTCTAAGCAACACATGACAATCTGTGGCATTTCCCTACACCAGGGCAACACAGAAAGCCGTAAAAACTTAGAACAAAAAATCATCTTTCGAATCGGCACTCTCAAACCCCACGGAATTAACGAACGCTTTTCATTACACTAATTTACATTTGTTTTTCACGTCACAAAATTTCCACCAATGGCGGAGCTCCTCCTACTATATAAAACCACACACTACCCACAATCCCTTGATTCACTCCGACGAAGGGCTAGCGCTCGAAACGTCAGCTTTCTCGAATCTTTTTACGGTGGCTAATTTACCTTATCGACTCAGTCGATAAAACCTAATTCTTGCAAACAGGTAAAATTAAGCTTGAAGGATCCTAGTTATTAACCACTCATATGTCTTTGTTTATATGTCGGTCGCGGTGGGTATTTTAGTTTTAAATTTTAAGGTTTATTGATTTTTAATTCACTCCCTTTAAGTTTAAGAAACATTAACTCCAGGATTTTATTTAGGAAAGAGCTGGTCAGACGATTTTTACTTGTAAGGTTTAATAGAGTTTTAATATTTTTAACTAGTGTTTTGTTATTTAGTTAGCAATGCTAGACAATTTTTACTTTTTTACTTGTAAGGTTTTTATAATAATGAGTTTTTAATGTTTTTAATAATTAGATTTCCCTTTTATGTATATCTTTTATTAGTTAGCAGGATCCACTGAAGGAAAAATTCTTTTGGTTCCCTCAGTTTCCTTGGTCTACCGTGCTTAAGAGTGTGAAAGGCCATCGAACAGCACTAGTTCAATGGAGAAATTTTATCCCGAATAATACATAGATTAAAGATTAAAGATAGAAGGATACAAAAAACAGTCTTATTTAAACACTGATTATTTACCAAGGCTTCTGTGGTAGTTTCACTCCTTGCTACAGGTACAGAAAATACACAACAATTGTACTTGGATTTTGGTTTGCTTGAAGAAAAGGGCGAATTTTACAGTTGAGGCACACAAGGAATTGTGATTGCCTACGATTAAGTTTGCTTTAAATAGGAAATGTAGCTGAGAAACAGGAAAGGAAATTTTTAATGATAACATTATGTTGCTAAAGTGCGGAGTAAACCTCATGAGAAATTTGATCCCAGGGGTTGGGGGGGGGGGGGGGTATTCAGGTTTTATCTCAGGTTTTATAGTGACAGGGATGACTGAAGCCCTTTTTGGGGGTTAAAATTTGTGATCCAAGGACTTTTTTTGAGATAAGACTTTTGCAATGACTTTTCTTGGTTAAAAGACTTTAATTTGGCGTGGACTTTTTTGGGGGTTCATGAAAAGGGGTAACCCAGGGTTCTCATTTTTATATCAAACAATCGTATCAGTTTCATGTACAGACATAAAGTCCATTTGCTCCCAACTATTTTAGAATGACTGCAGACTGCCTAAAGTTTTGGGCAGATGCATGATAAATAAAGAAAATGAAATGTGGGTGCAAAAAAACCGTCTTGAACTGTCTTGAGGTGTTTTGTGTTTTTTTTTTAAAATAATTTTTATGCAGAGAAAAAAAATGCACTTTTCTTGGGTCAAGTTCTGGGCTGTTGGACTTTTTTGGGATGTAACGATTTGTCTTCATTTGCACATCACCATCATTATCATACCTGATGACCTCCTCTGGGAATTTGATTCTGCATTTAAATAAACCATTTTCAATGGCTTTCAGAGATTATGAGAAAGTGAAACAAAACGAAATGTGTTGAAAAGTATGAAAACTTGGGAAGTAGTACACAGTAAGTTAATTGTCACATAGCATTACAATAAACAAAATGGCTGCGTGGCCGATCATTTTAAGTTTGGTCATTATTGTTTTCTTTTGTTTTGGAAGGACAAGGCACATTTTAAATGGTAGAAATGGAAATATAATAACCCAAAGAAAGTAGAGTGCCTATAAACTGGAATATGAGGAAGAGAAATCCTGGTTTTGCCAACAGGGGACTTTAGATGGGACAACGAGCTTGAGTTTGAGTACGAGTACAACTTTAAAAACTTAGTCGCATGCTCTAAATAACCATTTACCACACATATTTTATACCTAGAGTCTTCTTATTTTCTGGTTTGTAACAGGAAGGATCAACAACTATCAATGGGGATGTGACTGGTTTTAAATTCAAAAGTCGTTCTTGTATTCAATCTTGTACTGGTATGCAAATCTAAAGCTCCTGGCTAATGCTTTCTGGATGTTGTGGATTTGTAAACTGTGAATTAAATGTTGATGTTTCTCAAACTTTTTCTGACAAGCAATTTCCTGGAATTTACTTTACAGTAAATTCAATTCTGTTATACCGGATTGCCAGTATATTGTGCATTTTTGGCATCCATTTAAAACGGTTTAAATTTTGAATAATTAGGTAATATGATGGTAGGGAGAAACATGACAGAAGAGGAGAAGCGAAAGAAGAGAGAAAGAGATAGAGAACGAGATAGAGAACGAGATAGAGAACGACAAAGGGAAAGGAGGAGAAACAGAACAGAAGAACAACGTCAAGCAGAGCTAGAAAGAAACAAAGAACGACAAAGGGAAAGGAGGAGTAACAGAACAGAAGAACAGCGTCAAGCAGAGCTAGAAAGAGACCGAGAACGACAGAGGGAAAGGAGGGGTAACAGAACAGAAGAACAACGTCAAGCAGAGCTAGAAAGGAACAAAGAACGACAAAGGGAAAGGAGGAGTAACAGAACAGAAGAACAGTGTCAACCAGAGCTAGAACAGCTTCAAGGAATTAGAAGTACTGAAGAACGGTGTGAACGAGAGCAAGAACGTCAATGCGAAATAATGAGGAACAGTACGGAGGAGCAGCCTGGAGCACATAGAGAATGCCAACAAGAAACATGGACAAATATGATAGAAGAACAAAGTTACAAGATAACTGAGAAACAGCAACAGTGGACGATAAATATGTCAGGTACAGAACTGATTGTAAGCAGTGTCTGTTGTGATTGAAATTTATTTTTCAGGTAAAAGTAGGCTTAAGTTTGTTTAAAGCTGAATTACAGTCCGTACTGCGCAATCTCAGGGTTTGTTTTCATTTTTTGTTTTGAATTTGTTGATATGTTACACTTCGGTAATAGCATACATGGAGTCTGAATGGGAGTAAACCGTTTGTCTACCAT
Organism: Cladopsammia gracilis; assembly: GCA_022457155.1. Lineage (NCBI taxonomy): Eukaryota > Metazoa > Cnidaria > Anthozoa > Scleractinia > Dendrophylliidae > Cladopsammia > Cladopsammia gracilis. The sequence continues at coordinate 3,244,242 of JAJGOT010000008.1, read as the reverse complement.
TACGACCTTTGTGTTTACGAATGCTCGATGAGCTGAAACGTCGGTTTGGGAAAACTTTAGGGTTCTTTTATTTGTTTTTATTGTTTGACGAGGATATCTGACGTTAATAATGAAGGAAAAGGTAAGTTTGTTGCGTAATTTTCATTTTCGCTAGTAAACTTCCCTGTTTGTGAGTCTCACAAACATTGCCGAGCTGAGATTGTGCAGTACGGACTGTAATTCATCTTTAAAGTAGAGCTCGAGTGGGCCGTTGGCCCGCTTGCATACTCATAGAAGTACACTGTACCATGCCCGTCATTTTTCATGGTTATGGCTAGCGGAATGTTTCATGGGCAAGTATGATGTCGCGCAGGGTTAGCTCGCGGGGATGTACAATGTCGTGCGGGGCTATAGCTGGAGTTGTAGCTCGTGTGTGCATATGACATTGCCCAACACGCATGTACAATGTTGTGCAAGTGCTTAGTTTTCCAAACCTTTGTTTGGTCTTATCGGAGTAATAACACACATTTAAGATATTCAAAATGTAAAGAAAAAGCTTAAAAGAATACCCAGAAGCCACTATAGTAGAAAAAGAAGAGCTTTAAGGGATAAAATGTTGCTTCAAGGAACTTCATATATTTTTATAAATGTGGGGCGATATTTCTTCTTCGGAAGTCAGAACTGAAGAAGTGGAGTTTTAAAGAATTTCTAAAGAATTTTACATTTTTCTAGGGGAATTTTTTAATATGTTGATAACAATTTGTGATTGACTTTTTCTTTGTGTTTTCATTGGTTTTGGAGAAATGTTTATAAAACATACTCAGATTCAGTTGTATTGATATCTGTGATATTGTGTAAACAAAACAATATATAGTTCTAACTTCACATGTGTCGTCTATATACAATACAATATACTGGTACAATACTTTATTTTCACATTTCCATGACATTTTTTGTTGCAAGAAAATATATATCTAGCTAAACTAAAATTACTAAAACAACAGGACAAATAACTAAATATAAATACTGTTTTACACATCTTACACAAAGATGTCTGTTTATTTTCTTTGCAATCTTTTTTTAGCAACAACTTACAACAATTTATTAACAATAATCAAAATAAAACAATATTGATTGTCCCGCAAATAGCTATGAAGCTAATCTAGGCGGGGCAAGGCAAAAGCAATTATAACACATCTTACAGAGAGAAAACAAAGTTTCTCAGGCAATTTTTGATACACAAATGGTGTATTTTATTCACAAATTAAAGTCATACTTGGTTGTTCTAGACTGAGAAAAGTTGTTTTTGTGAGCTTATGCACAGGAAACCTAAAGCTGTACGGACAGCTCCTCGATGCACTAATAGTACCAGAGATGCCAACCTCTGGGAGATTGAAAATAGGGATATTTTTCTGAGGGTAAATTTTTTGCGCCGAAACTGTGACTCGAGCGATGTAGTCGCGAGTATCTAGGGGGGGTCTGGGAAACATTTTTTTGTCGTTCACCATCTATAGGTGCCATTTTCCGCATTCCCGAGACCCGAAAAAGCGTTTGTGAAGTTAAGATATGATGAAAGACTGCATTTGTTTTTGGATTTGGGGAAGATTTGGGTTAAAATCTTAGCCTTTTGTAGAGATAAGATCCAAAGTTTCTTTTATTTGGGAGATTTAGTGACCCATACGGGAGGCTGGGAGATTGGTTTTGTATCCGGGAGACTCCCGGATAATCTGGGAAAGTTGGCGTAAGTGTAGTATGCATTTTGCTTTTAAAACTAATGGATATTGTGAAAAAAAATTGTCAAGAGGATTTTGTTGTCCATTTTTATGTGTTTGTTTATTCATTAAATAGGTTTAAGAAATCTCTTTTCAGTCATTACTTATCCCAATACTAGATATAAATGGGCTTATGGAATTATGCGCGGATGCGGACCCGCATAATTTGGCTTCTTCCGCATAATTCGGCAATTCCCGCATAATTTGGAGAAATTTCTAGAAAATCATAAAACATGTATCTATTTTCGCTGTTTCTCAAAGATTCTTACCCTATTTCTCCGAAGTTAACAGTAAATTTCCTTCCCAAATCGTTTCACCAACATAAAAGCCGAAGAAATTGATTATTTTGAAGCAGTTTTTCTCCGAAACATTGGCGAAAACACGCCGCTTCTTTTCGCGAGCGATTTTTTACCTCCAGGTGTTCCACGCGTCTGTTGGCGATGAGCCCGGATACTAGTTTTGTGGTTAGCCTGGTTACTAAGGTTAACCAAGATGGCCTTCCGCATAATTTCCCGCATAATTAGCAATTTTTTCAGCATAATTTTGATTTTTTTTCCACACCCTCCATTAAGCCCTGTTGATTGACTTAGTTGCTTTATCTACTCGTACTTAATAAATTATTGCTTTCATATGTGTGTGTGCGTGTGTGTATGTGTTTATTTTATGTTATTAGCATTTTCTCCCTATATTCACTTAATTAAATGTCCTTATATTTTCCAACTTTGAGGGCAAGGTATTAGTTTAACTATTTTTTGCTCCTTTTCTCTAATTATTACTTAATTATTCATTCTTGTAAAATCATTAATTTTTGGAGAATAAATAAACTACTACTACTACTAAAAAAAAAATTACATACTAGGTTGAAAAGCGATTTTATGTAAACAAAACAAGACTTTAAAGTTCTTACTTCACTTGCATCATCTTATGCAAAGCTGTCTGACTTGTGTGTATGTTTTGCAATTTTGACTTCCAAATAAGTTTCTTGGGCAATTTTCAATATGCAACACTGGTGTATTTTGTCAGAAATTAGTCATAATAGTTATAACATAATACTGTTTCTGAGAATTCATAAAATAGAAAAATTGCCCTGGCAGTCATCAATCGTAATTCTTGTGCTTCGGACCTTTAATTTCACCTTAGTTTACCTTATCATCAGTCAGAGAGCTTCACTGTTAGGCTTTGATTTTTTCTGTGTTCGATTTTCGAAGAGGATGTTGCTATTCAGAGTATAACTTGCATGAGCAAATAATTTGATATATACCAAGCAGGCATTCACCCTGGCCATGGCGCCTTTGTAGTAATATTTGTAAATTCGCTCTCCTAATGCTGCAATTTTAGAAAACTGCAAACGCTCACACCTGATCTGCCATTTTGTTTTTCATGTTGTGATGCCATTTGAAGGCTTGGATGTACATAGCTTCAGTGTTCTGTGTTTCCTTCTGGGGAAACACATATCACTGTGACACCGGCATTCCATGCGGAGCAATTACATGCAAAATAGCTTTGTCCCACATGACACAATGACATATTGATTCACAGAGAAATATTTATTGTCATTGATTGATCAGTATCAAAACCTGCTAGGAAAAAAAGAAATTTGTCTCCATTTGAAATGGAAAACAATACTCATCAGCCTGCTCAGGGTAAATTTAAGTTTAAAATAAATTTAAAATGATCACAAGATTTTTTATATCATATTTTCTCCTTTCACTTTTCAGGGGCAGTTTCTTCCACGACCCCATCCGTTCAACTTTCAGCGGGATCTAGCCAAAATTCACCTGGAAAATACTCTGAACTTTTAGCAGTGATCGAAGAATTGGGAAAAGATACATGTATTAGTCCAACTAATGATGATAGTAAAAATGCTGTGGAACGGCTGAAAAAAGGTGAAAAAGGATGGATTATAGCCAACTAAAAATCCAGTTCGGAAATGATGGTTTATTCAAATTAAAGGCAATCAAATTAAACTAAATCCGTATGATTAAAAGTACAGTCGAACTCACAAATTAAAAGTAGTAGTAAACTGCTTTGAAATAATTATAGAGCTTTATAATATTCAGATAGTTTATTGTTCACCAGTGTATAGTTACCTTGTGCTGGGTTTTGACGTGTGGTGTGGGTTGTTAAGGCTGGCATGGGACGTTCCATTCTTGATCTTTATTGTCATCTTGTTGTGTTTATTTTTTTTTTATCATATTTTTTCCTTTCACTTTTCAGGGGCAGTTTCTTCTGTGATCCCATCTGCTCAACCTTTAGCGGGTTCTTGCCAAAATTTACATAGAAAATACTCTGAACTTTTAGCGGTGATCAAAGAATTAGGAAAAGATATTCGTCCATCATATGCTGGTAGTAAAAATGCCATGGAACGGCTGAAAAAAGGTAAAAAAGGATGATGGTTCATTCAAATTTAAGACCATCGAATTAAACAACATTAAAATCTGTATGGTTAAAAGTACAAGTACAGTCGAACTCACTAAAGGTAGTAGTCTGCTTTGAAATAATTACAGCCTTACAATATTTTGATAGTTTAATGTTCATTAGTTTATGGATACCTTGGGTTTTGATGTGTGGGTCTAGCCTGTAAGGCAAGAGACAGATGTTCTATTCTTAAACTTTATTTCCGTCTTTTTGTGTCAGGTATAACGCATGCACAAGTACTGGTGAGGGAATGCCTTGTTGAGAATGACAGATGTGCAAGACAATAGGACCAACAAGAAGTTTTCTTGTCAATAAAAAGATACAGGATCTATGCCATCAACGCTGCTTAGTTAACCTGCATGTGCTCTGAGAAATTAATCCAGTGTCAAACTGAGCAGCGAATACTAATACTGGTAGTTTTGCTGCATCGTGACACTTCGTTTATGGGACTGTTTTGATGTCATGTTGTTAAGGGCCTCCAGCATCAGCGGTTTGTTAACCCTTTGACTCCCAAGATTGCCAAACATTAAACTTCAAGAAAAATCCCAAATTTCATTTTGTAAAACATTGAGTAACAAATGGTACCATGCAAAAGTATTGCCAGAGGTTTCATTTGAATGGTCACACCATAGAATTTTTGTCAACAGACTCAAAAGTTAGAACTACACAATTTGTTATCATAAATGACTCTGGGGGTGAAAGGGTTTTAACAGTTATATTTAGGTTATGTCCACACTGCAATACTGGGAATTGACAGGTTTTGAGGCAGCACAAGAATAGCTAAGAATGCTACAATCTTGGGCATTTCAAATGAAAAAATAATACCCCCCCCCCACTCCCCCCAGTTCAGTGATGGGAAAATGGCGTGTTTTGGTTTTCACACAAATCCATCATTGAATTGGGGGGAGGGGAGGTGTTATTTCTCTTTTTATTCCATCTGAGATTGAGAATGTAGAGAATTTAAAATGAACCCAAAAAATTATTTGTGGAAAATATTTAAGACATTTTATTTTCATGTTCATCTGTAGAAACTGTACACAAGTGATTTTTGATAGCATTTTAGCATCGATTTTTAGATAGCCAGCATAGGTGACTTTAGTTGCAATGTTATGGCAATTTGATTGTGATGTAAGCGTAAACATGTCAAAGCCCAGGCAGCTTTTCTGTTGAAATTGCATGTCCTCTGCTTGCGTGACATTAATCACAATCAAATCTCTATACTGGAAAATCACAGTAAAAATGACCAGTAGTTTGTACATTCTATCATGTGTAGAGTCCAGCACTGCTAAAATCGCTTAAAAAAATCATGTGTAAATGAGCTTAAAACAGAAATTGCAAGATACTATAAACATTTAACATTTTTATGTAGTATTTTAAACAAAAAAGTATTTTGATTACATGGAAATTAATGAAAAGTTCATTTATTTTAAAAGTTCTAATTTTATAGGACAAATAAAAAATTAAAAAAACTAAGTATTCTATGTGTTATCGATTTACACCATGCATTGTGACTGTGTTTTTTGTTGTTGTTCCAGATTTGGTTTCTTATTGTCCTTTAAAAATGTTGGCTTTTGAAACCCCTCCCCCCCCCCCCCCCCCCCCCCGGAATTTCCAATGACCTTCCATGGGGGAAGGTATGGATATTTCCTGGAACCACACAATTCTTGGCTTTCACTTACGTCATATCAAAATTCAGAAGCATTAAAAAATAGATTTCGAATCCAAAATATTTATGGAATTGTAAAGAGTTTAAAACTACACATCTTGACGAAATTTTGAAGCGCAAAAGCATTTCGTTTAAGAGTTATAGGTGAACGAGTATTGGATATTTTTAGTAAGAAATGTATGGAGCGGCCATCTTTGTGCCCCACTCAGGGGCATAAAGATGGCGGCCAAAAATTCAAAGTCTTAATTACACCAAAACTCACATCCAAAAATATTGTATTTGCCATAAGCTCATTTAACTCGGCTTATAAGCACTTATAATGCAAACAATAACTTTCAGCTGATTCAATTTTGTTTATTTTCGCGGCTTATCTGAAATAGCGTGATGCATTGCGTGACACATTTAAAACCATTGTATATCGGAAGCAAAACATCATTAAAACCTGAAACTTTTTGTGACAGATTATAACACTTGTATCCACATACCATGTTAGAAACAGCTTTGTAGGATGTTTTCTTTAGATTTTATTTTTATGACGTCATGTGAAAGCCAAGAATATCCTTTCATGTATCTTGGGCATCTTTGCATTTGTTTTCTGATGTTTACAGTCAATTCTAGACTATGAGCAGTCCCTCTTTCCCAGCTTAGTTTGTTGAGCAAGAAACGGAAAAAAAATGTTGGTGAGTGGAAAATGGCTGTGCTCGTCTCGTCCCCAGTTCTTACCCAGAGGCGATCTTCTGCTCGCCAATATTTTTTGTTTCTTGCTCGGCAGATGCTAGGAAACAGAAACTGCTTGTAGTCGAAGTCAATTCCCACTTGGCAACTTAAGAGCTCATTGCTGTAGTTGAGTACTATTTGAAACATATTTTATTGAGATGCACAATGTGACATGTTTGATAAAACTTTGTTTAAGCCATTGTAAGAAAGGATGCAAGAATCAGTCCCACATAGTTCCTTGATGATTTGTCGTGGTCCTATGAATCTGCTAGTCCATCATCCATATTTTGCAAGCCTGCAGCAATAGCTTCCTCACGTAGTCTCCTTTTTCTGGCATAATTTGCTTTCTTTTTCTTTTTCTTGACAATGGCTTGGGCAAGTTCACTATTCTCTCCATTGTAAAGAACATCAAGTTTCTGCTTCATGATTTCTCTGGCAATCACTCTATTTCTTGCAAGGGACCGGCTTTCATGACACTAAAAATACAAAATTAATAGTAGAGAATGGCTTACCAGGTAGTCTCCAATGCAGCCATTATTTGTGTCATCCTGTGACACTCCTCCCCACTGATGTCTGCTCAAACGTGGACAACATTCCTTTCCCGTTGTTTCAAAAACGGCAGACATCACCATAGGTTTTTGCAAGTAAGACTTCCAGTTACCAGATATCTCTGTGATTCCTGTGTCAATGGACAATATTGTGGCTTTTGGATTAGCTAGATGATGAAGTCATTTCTCTATATAAAGAACTGCATGCATCACTTCTAAAAACATGCCAAATATTTCCTCATGTACATGATTCAGAAATAACAAAGTACAGACATATTTGACATGTTATGTCACAGTGTGGCGGCACGTAGATCACTGATAAAACATTAGCTATGATTGGTCAATTTAATCTCCGATAGAGAATTTGTCTTGAAACAGTTCTGCAAATGGCACTGTACCTGTGATTGGCTAAAATCTAGAAAGGAATGCAGTCCAGGTTTGAGCAGCTGTTCGTGGGGAGAAGTGTTGCATGATAACACAAATAATGACTGCATAGGAGACCACTCACCAGGAGCATGTTACCTGTTATATCACTTATGCCCTTGTCAAATTAGGGGAGGGCCACAGCTCCCCCTTTTGACTGGGATTTTTTTTTTAATGTCGATTGGATGGTATGGTCCAAAATGGGTATAGATTTGGCAAGTTTGGGGTTAAAATGGGTATAGATTTTTCCTGTGTTGGTTTGAAAAGGAGAAAATATTAAGGGTTCTGAAATGGGTTGCCAAAATTACATAAGTAGATCTCTAAATGGTTAGCAAATAAAAACGCTCCACCGTCTTCAGTCAATTCAGTCAATGAGCTATAGCAACTAAACCCAGCATGCCCAATCAATGAAAATCAATAATTAATATTGATTGTTATCAATTTATCCAACCAATGCCATCCAATCATCGATATTTATCGGTTGGGCACGCCGGGCAACTATAAGCAGTACCTTGACAATAATACCACTGGGTTTGTGTTTAAGATGTACACAGTTACTACTTTTGTTCACTTTCTGACCACCTTTTCCCCAGCCCTTGATAAAGTTCTCTTCCATTTCATCTTCGTCAAGATGTACCTCGTGGTAAAATCTAGCGAAATAAACAGCTCTGTGGAATCGCATAGAGAATGCCATAAAAAATCGCCCATTCAAAGTTAGGCTCGGGACGATTGTGGTGAAACTGTTCCATATCCTCGCTGCTATAGAAAACATAGCTTTGTATATTTTTGTATGTGTTTTAGCAGTATTAAAAAATCACGGGCATTGCCATTCATGCATTCTGAACAAAATTACCGAATTACTAGTAAGTTAAATTTGTCAGCCTTCCCACTCGCCACTTTGAAAGGAGGGAAGGCGGGAGATTTAAATCTGTCAGCTGTTATATCCAAAAAGCATGCGCGCTTTCAATGTTTCGAGCGCAAGGTGGCCGCCAGTCTAGCATGCAGGAACATCGGGACTCACGAAGTTGCGAACGGGAAAGTCTTTTAATATTTCTCCGTTATGCTTTATATCCGTGTTTTGCTTTGGTAAAAAGTAATTGTGCCATATAGTTCGCTCTGGACAAACTTTAGCTTGGAGAAATGCATCTACAAGCAAGACAATGGAGGAGTTGCGCGCCAAAACGCAAGCGTGGAAAGGTGGAAGGGAAGGAAAAGATCCGGAAGGACACTACAAACCTTACTTTCCAGACATCTGGATCAAAGTCTGTTCGTTTGAAAATGGAACTATGTAAGGCACGATCTGCGCGTGTAAGGAAAATCGAACATTTTTGGTCGCGCGTTGATTTTCAATTAGCGACGTCATTTCACGTAGAGAGTACATGTACTTTCTACGTCGACAATCGAAGCCAAAAAATTGAACAAGTATTGGTGGTATAAAGTGGTATGAACTAATTACATCAAGGGAAGAATGGAAGACTGCAATGTCGAGTTGATTCTTTGACGATCTAACGCACTGAATTGACAAGCTGAGTCAAGAATCATTAGGGTTCTTCGTAATGCAACGCTCCAAATTTAAGGATGCTGAAAGGAGTAAAGCGCAGGCCTCACGGCAACTGGATTCTGATGGAAGTGGATCTGTAATCTCCCTGCAGTCATCTTCATCAGATGATGGCAAATACCTTGGGGACCATCATTCTGAGGGTGTAAGCCGTCTGCCAGTATTGCAACAGAAATTAAACACACAGCCAACCCAAGATACTTTAGATGAGATTATTTATACCATGAAACACCAGGGTATAAAGGATTCTTCAGCTGCTGGCATGTCATTGCCTTTGCCCAATGATTCAGCAGTTGGAGGGAAGGCATATCCATCTGCACAGTCTTATTCAGGCAGTTTAGGATGGAATTCAGCTTCGCCTTTGCAAATGAGGTAAGTAATAAGGTAAAATCTGTCTTTCATCGTGACAGCTCAACAGGTCAATGCTTATCTCTAGCACATAACATGTAGCAGCTGCAAGGAGTATTAATACTACTCCCCTGGATGAGACAATGGTAGATCCAGACTCTTACACATGTAGGAGGGGGGATGGGGGTGTTAGAGTATATAAGGGAGGAGGGGCTGGAGTTAAAATGTCAGAAACCGAATTTTTTTGGCCCTTGTGCTACAGTTAGATGCTCGTCAATTGCAGGTTTTACCACTAGTATATTTTATTGTAAATTTTTTTCTCACATTGCTTGTTTGTATTTTACATCTGAGTGGAGAAAGATAATGTGGAGACAGTAATAAATCATTTCTCGAGAACTAAAAATCAGGACAGCAATGAGTGTTTAATTTAAGAAATCAAGTGAACTCTTGACCCTTAAATAAAACATACAAACATCACGGACCAATCTACATACCTTTTTTCTAAATAGCTCTAATAAATAAATAAATAAATAAATAAATAAATAAATAATGATGCACTAACTGTTGATAGTTTGTTATTGTTGCAGTTGTGATCAACAAAAAGACACTGAACATCACCAACACAATAGCTTACCAATAATAGTTTCCACAATACCAAAAAAGCACCCCAACTATTAGATTACTGCACTTTTATCAGTTTTGATATTTTTTGTGTTGTACAAATTTAGCCAAGAACTTATCGTAAATGATACTATTTTTTTACTTTCAGTGGCCATCAGAAATTTGGTGAGAAACACACAAGGCAACTAAAGGATATATCGACACACTTTGAATCAGAAATAGACAAGATATGTGGCCAATTAAATGATATGGGGGATAACCTGTCAGCCCTCCAAGATGCATTGCCAGTTAAGATGCTTGAAGCTGCCAATCATAAATTGGAAGCGAGATGTAATGTTCTACAACAAGTTTGCGAGCAAATGAAAAATAAATCAGCAAGGTTGGAACAATCAAACCATGAGCTTGACAGTTACTGTGGACAGTTACAGCAAATTAATCAGAACCTTGAGGTTCGCTGCCTGCATCTCCGACAAGTGTCGCAGGCTAACGAGAGTGAGAAATCTAATTTGAAAGAAAGTGTACGAGATCTCGAAGGCAAGGTTATGGAACTTGCTGCAAGTAATGAAAAAGCACTAGATGCATGTCATCAACTTGAGGAACATAACCAGAAGTCTGAGACTAAACGCCAGGTAGTGGAAGAGTCCAAAAGACTTCTGGAATCAAGATACAAGTCATGTGTAACAGATAATCAAAAGCTTGAGGCTCAGATTGGACAGTATCAAAAAACTTTGGATCAGTTCAAGAAGTAAGAGTTAGAAACAATAACTTTATTTTCATACTACAATTACAGACAAAAGTAGTTAGGAAGGTTGTGAAAATGAATAGCATCAGTGGTGGATTACGTCAATGTTCTCTTAATATAAAATAGAAATAATTAGTTATTTTTCTGCGTACCCCCCCCCCAACCCCCCATCCAATGTTGGGATCTCAGCAAACATTTATGCACTAAACATGTTCCGTTACACACAACATTGTAACAGGGGGAGGGGAGAGAAAGAGAATAATAGTGAAAACTACTAATTTTCCCAACACTTTTGTCTATGATTGTAGTAATTAAAGTAATGAAAACAGAAATGTTAAGTGCTATGTTACAACAGAATAATCATTTGGCTCAACAAACAACATGGTGTTATTATATTCATGAACTCTGATTGTTTAGGTAACTTTATATTTGCACCATTTGTAGTAAACCTAATCATTCATTTTGTTAATTTTTAGAAAATGTAGAGATCTTGAAGAGGTAATCATTGCGTCAAAAAGAGAAAAGGTATGTTTTCTCCGTCATATACTATTTTTATTGTACTTTTAAGTTTGTCTGACATATACAGTTAATTTATTAATAATCAGAATTAAATATCACTTATAGAGCTGAGGCAAGGCATGTGCATATTTACTAATACATGAATTTTCAAGTTTTATCACTTTGGATTTTTCATCACAGACATAATATTTTAATGACCTGAACATGAATCTGCTAGGTTTTTTTTTTCAACATTTTGAACAATAAAAAAAGCCAAAGTTCTATGTTTAATAGAGAGCTAGAATTCCTTAGCTACATTCCAACTTCTATTGCTTTGCATGTACAGTACATCAAGTTCCTGCATCATTACCTCAAATCAAAAGACCCATAGAAAAAAATAAGACAACGGAAAACAATGTGGTTGTAATTTTGAGTTTTCATTTCATATTCATCAGTTATAAATGCCCTAAATTTATCTTTTAGTATTAGGCTAATTTCAATATTAATAACTGATACAGCCATTGAAAAAGTACAGGACAGCTCTTAAATGAAGAATAGTAAACCTGTGGGTCGAAGAGAGAAAATATGGAAACTTATGGGCTATGTCACTGAGATTTTGCTTGTTTTGGTCAAAGCTGTGCAAAATATTTGACTAAGTACCTTTGTTTCCATGGAGACACAGCAGTATAATGGCCAGCACGTCAGACTTTCAACCTGAAGGTCGGTGATTTGAGCCTGGTCTCTGCCGTCATGTTGTTTTCTTAGACAAGAAACTTTGCTCCACATTGTCTCTCCACCCAAGTGTATAAATGGGTACAGGCAACATAATGCTGGTGGGTAACCTTGCAATGTACCAGCATCCCATCCAGGGGGGGAGTTCAGTAGAAATACTCCTAGTCACTTCATGGTATATAAACCAGGTCACCCTGTGATGGACTAGCATCCTATCCAGGGGGGAGTAGTAATACTCCTACTCACTTCATAGTATATAAACCAGGTCACCATGTGATGGACTAGCATCTCATCCAGGGGGGAGTAGTAATACTCCTAGTCACTTCATAGTATATAAACCAAGTCACCCTGTGATGGACTAGCATCCCATCCAGGGGGGAGTAGTAATACTCCTAGTCACTTCATAGTATATAAACCAAGTCACCCTTGTTGGTGGACTAGCATCCCATCCAGGCGAGAGTAGTAATACTCCTAGTCACTTCAAAGTATATAAACCAAGTCACCCTGTGATGGACTAGCATCCCATCCAGGCAGGAGTAGTAATACTCCTAGTCACTTCATAGTATATAAACCAGGTCATCCTGTGATGGACTAGTATCTCATCCAGGGGGGAGTAGTAATACTCTTAGTCGCTACATGCTACAGAAACCGGGTTGCTCCGGCAGTTGTGAGCCATTGGGCTTGTGAAAACCTTTGTTGTTCCACAAAATACTCTTAATTAGACCACCCAGAGGAAAATATCAAGTGATTCTATAAAGGGAAAACAAACAAAAATGAGATTTAAGTTATTTTTCAATTTTTCAAGTTGCTATCCATTTTCATCCGAGCTATCTGCTGGCAAAAATACACTTTGATAAGGTTAAGTAAAGGCTAATGAAACTGGAGGGTTATTTTTAGTTTTCTGTCAAGATTTAAAGTGTCACTGTGATCAAATTTTGGATTTTTTCATTTTTTTTACATCTTAGTTTGTGTACAATTAGACTTTCTTACTCATCTTGCCAAATTTCAATCCATAACAAACATCAGAAGTCATTTTATTTTAACATTTATGTCCGAGAATTTATGGCCGCCATTAATCAACCTTGTTCCAAGGCTTGGTTGCGAATGGGATAAAGTGACGTGAAAGGCTCAAACATAACTCACGGGTTGGAATTATAATAACAATCAGCATAGAAAATTGCACAAAGAACAACTCCAATGTTTTTGTTGCTTTTCGCATGATTTTCAATACTGATTTTCAAGACTTCTGATGTTCGTAATGGATTGAAATTTGGTAAGATGCAACACTCCAAGTTAACTTTTTTCTTGGTGGCCATTTGGCCACTGATTCTTAAGACTTTGTCGCCAGTGAAAAATTTTAGTCGCCAGAATTAATTAATCAATTAATTAATTAATCGATTATTAGTTAACTATTCAATTAATAATTGATATATCCTTATACTTTATTTATTATAACCTTTTCCTGAAACCACTTAAACATTTTTAACTCAAACAATTTTTAAAGTGAAATCAAACTTTTTTAAATGCGGTTTTATTTGTAGAATTGATTACAGCTAGACTCGACATGAGCGCTTTATTTATACATCCCTTGCTGTCAAAATTGGCTGGCTTTTTCATATGAAGTATTTTTGTGTCCGCTATGACAAGATGTGTTTCTAAATTTCATTGTGGATCAATTAACGGTGGAACTTTCCAAGCTTTCGCAGTTCCTTCTATTCTTGGAGGAAATTTATGAGATTGCGTGTACAGTTTCACGCTCAAAGGTAACATTGTCACGTGCCAAAGTTCAGTCAAGCAGAACGAGCACAGTTCGTCTCATTCCGATCGAGAAATATTCTCTGTTCTTTCTCACGGGTATATTTTATGGATAGAAGTGTTTCGTTTTCATTTACTCAATTTCTGCTGGTTTCAATCGCAAAACAAGTATTTTTTCAAGGTTAATTCGTAACGCGTCAGAGCGTTCTCTGTTTTTTTACTCGGGCTTCGGATGATTGTCGCTCAAAATTTCGATTAGTCAAAATTTTAGTGCGACTTGGGTTTAAATTTAGTCGCCAGCTCCAAAATTCTAATCACCATGGCGACTAAAGTGGTCGCAACTTGGAGTGTTGAGATGAGTAAGGTCTTAGGTCACTCAGCCAGCGGAAAATAATCCTTTTTGGCTTTTCAACATGTTGGTAAAAATGAAGCTGGGCCAAGAGCATAACCAGCCTATGTAGAATTTTAGGCCTTTTTTATTTTTTCTCACTCAGCTTTGTCCATTTTTGGCATGTGAACTACAAATTAGTTGCAAAACATTGTTCAGAATTTTTTCTGTTGTTTTTTCCGTTGTTTTCGAGAAATTCCATATGGAAAAAAATTCAAAGGCTCCTATTGTAACGCAATATTGCGGTAAGGTTCTGTTTTCACACTGACACGGTTCGATATTTTTTTAAAATTAAACGTAAGGATTTTTGACGAATGCAAAAAAAAAAGTAAATCACTTTCATAATGTCCATTTCCAAAGCTGTATTTCAAGTGCCCGACCACGCACAGCAGACCCATCTGCCACTGTCGCAAAGCATCTTGGGAAATCCTACGACAAAACCGAAATGGAGTTCCCGCCCGAAAATTGTTGCAAAATACTATAAGTCTGAAAGCACTTCGGATATCGGGCATTTCGACCACGACACGGGATGGGAAATGGCCCACAACTCTCAACCCTACCCTTTTTCTAATCCGAAGTGATTCCAGACTTTCCCGCCGGCTTGTCTTGCCCTCCAAGGTCCGTTTTTGACCTCGAGCGTTAAAAGGCGCTTCAGACACAAGGAAGGACAAGAAACATTCTTGTTTCTTTGAGAGGTGCTAGAGACTTAAGGATTTCCAGACTTAATGATGTCTTTCAATCACTGGACGGGCCTCATACACATTGGCTTACACACACAGCAGAGGCAATGTGTTGCCGTAGTGAGCTCATGATAGATTAGCGAGCCAGGTGTGCGTAAATAACGGCATTTTCGTTCAGTTTGTTGGCACTGGTCAGAAGTATTGCAGAAGTATTGCAGAAGTATTGTGTATTATCACGGTCAAACTGCTTTGAAATGGCTTCGCAATTGCGCTCTGAATGTACAGTCAAAGCACTGGAAGGCCAGAACTCTGCTTTTTTCAGGTGGAATTAGTCAAATTCCTTAGGGTTAGTGCAAATTTGACAAGGGTTTATGATATTATTCGTTGTACGATAAAATGAGGCAAATCTGAGCGAGAAAAAATAAAAATTCCACATAGGCTGGTTATGCTTTCGGCCCTTCAAATAGGTGGTGTTGCTCATTAGAGGAAATATGATCTTAGTCATGAAGATTAAGATGTTTTGGTTTATACGTTTCATTCAATATTAGGAAAGCTTAGCTATAAGGCTAGAGACTTCCAACAAAGGACATGTGCAAACCAAACAGAAATATGAAGAACTCAGGTCCATGTGTGCTGCAAAAGATGGGCTTATCGCTAGGCTGGAAAATGAGATGAAGGAGCTGTCTGTGTTTGCGGAAAAAAAAATCAAGGTATTTTAATTTGATATATTTACTGGCACTTGCAAAGTTACAGAATGATCGATGAAGACAACTGAAAGTTATCAGTATTTCACAATTATTATATTCTGATGTGTGCAACAGTTTCATTTCAAAGAGAAATCTGTCAGGAAATCTATCATTTGAGTCAATTTGCTTTCAGTTTCCAACATTTGACAATAGTGAAATAAAACAACATAACAACAGGTATACCTAACGGCAACTTCATCAAGAATTACTGTTGGTTTTTGAGCAGTGAGCAGTGCAATGGCTCTGCATCGTATTTCCTAGTTGTCCTCCCCAAAACAACAATTTAAGGGTATAGGGATCGCCATCCTCCCTGGCCCACTAGGACCCCCCTCCCACCTGGATTTCCATGCCCAGAGAACCCCCTTCTGCCTGGATTTTCATTAACTTTTTGGAAGTCCTAAATTTGCAGTTAATGAAAGAAGTCACATTCAGGAGATTCTGTTATTTGTAATTTTCAAAACTTTGGTGATTATTGCTACATCCATCCATCCACATCCATAAACCCCATCATTGTAATTTCAAGACCAAATCGGTAAGAAATGTTTCCATAAAACTACAATAGGCGACAAAAATAGTTGACACACTCTATAACAAAAATGGTTTTCGTGACATATTTATCACTGTATCTTTCCTTTTACTACACTCTGCCGCATTAACCCCCGTCCCCCCATCCAATGTTGTAGGATTGTAGCGACAGACCTGACGAAACGATACACAACATTGTCTGGGAGGGTGGGGGTGGGGAATTAGGAGGGTGGGGCTGAAATGCCTCTCGTCCCGAACAAAATGGGGTTCAAAATGACAATGTGTCAACAATATTGTCGCCTATTGTAGTTCCTTAAAAAACAGTTTTTATTTTACCATCTTTAATATTTTTTTTCCAATATTTTGAGGCTGCACAGCTTCTTCTTCAAAGTGTTGTTGCAAATACTCAATTTTATTTCATGCAAATTTCTTGTGAAATGTCAAAAGAGAGCATGTTTTTTTTTATAACTAATGTGGCATAATAAGCAGGGATGTGGCTAAGAGCCTGCTACTGGCTAATTTCACCAGCCATGAAAGAACTTATCACTGGCTGAAATTTCACTAGAAAACAAAGACTTAGCTACACCCCTGAATAAGATATTCTCTCTCATAATAACATTATGCCCCTTTTTGCAGGAAAAAACAGAAGCTGAGGGAAACAGTAAAAGAGATAAAGAACTGCTTCAAACGGTGAACATTCTTGAAATAAGTTAGAAGCCAATACTTTACGTCTCCATAGAATACATCAATACTCTTGGTTTGCATTTAATTACATCAAAATTCAGAAGCATTAAAAACAAATTTTGATTTCAAAATGTTTATGGAATTGTAAAGAGTTGAAAACTTCATATCGGAGCCATTGAAGCCATAGAAGAGTTCTAGGCGAACAAGTGTTAGGCTTTTTTTAATAAAAATGTATGGAGCAGCCATCTTGGTGCCCCACTTGGGGATACAAACATGGTGGCAAAAACTTGAAAGTCTTAATAACACCAAAATTCTCATCACAAAAGATTGGATTGATTCACTATAAGTTCCATTAAATTGGCTTAGAGCAGTTTTCAATTGAGCGTTGAAAGCAATTACACAATTGCTTTGGTTTTGCATTGCTACGCTTTGTGATTGGCTAAAATATCTTGTGCCACTTTCTCTACCAATCAGAAGTAAAACCAAAACCAATCATGACTTGCTCGCAGGTGTTTTCCTGCGCTTGGCGCCGCTGACATGTAATTGCTTCGAGCTCTGATTGGTTCATTGGATTGTTTACGACAGCTGTGATTGGTCAGAGTAATTACTTTGGTTTTGGTTTTACGACACTCAATTGAAAACTGCTCTATAAGCATCTATAATGCAAAAATAACTTTGACTGGTTCAATTTTGTTTATTTTCACGGCGTATCTGAAATAGCGTGATGAATTGCGTGACACACTTAAAACCTTTTCAAAAGGGGAGCAAAACATAGTTAAACCTGAAACTTTTGTAAGGGATTGTAATACTGCTGGTATCCACATACCGCCTTAAATACAGCTTTGTAGGATGTATAGTTTAGATTTTGATGTTATGTACAAACCAAGAATACAGTCATCTGCCTGATTAGTAAAATATAGTTAATGAAATATGACTCATTTTCTGTGGGTCATTGCTTCGTGGTCACATTGAGCTATCAATACTAGTGCTAGCACTTTCTTGGCTATTTATAATCGCATTAGCGCTCCTCATAAGGGAACAGTGACATTAATGATCATATGGCAAAATTATTGTTTTAAGCAGTTGAAAGGTTTACACATCTCCTCTCATTACACTTTTTAACCCTGCTAATAAATACATGTAATAAAAATATAAAAATCTAGAAAGACACAGGTATGAGCCAAGCCAAGCACAGCAATTTATATCACTGAAGGTAAATAGGAAGCCTGGCTTCTAGCACCTGTAAATAGTTTTTGGACATTACTGTAGCACAAGACATCACCCTGGGAATGTGAATGCCAGTGAGTCTGAGATGAGGTGTCTCATTGGTTTAGTTTTTCACATTTATTATATTTAAGTCAAAGTCATTTTCAATAATTTTCTTTAACAGATGTTGGTAGAATATGATGTCTTAGCTAGAGATCACCAAGAAGCACAGGTAAGGTACATTAAATGTGCGTTAAATTATATTTTGCTGGCCATATTCTGGAATAAAATAATATAGATTAAACAGTTCAAATATTCTTTATAATTGTATACTTTTTAAAGACATGTTAATAAACTGTTGTGGACATCCAAAATTCAAGTTAATTTTGTATCCCAGTCAAACATAACCTTAGCAAGTGTTTTCTAGAATGTACTTACTGCAAATTAAATCCAAGCCTTTGTTCAATTTAGTAATATGTAGTTTAGGTTGTTATGGCAGCGGGGTCAGTCCATAATTCAACAACAACAATAATCAATAATCAATAAACAAGGGTTTTTGCACAGTGAATCAGAGAAGGCATAATGTTTTTTGTGGATTGTTAAATATTCATTTTTATAAATTACTGATTACGTTTTACAGGAATCCCAGAAGGCTATACATGACAAACTTGAGTTGTCACAGAGTGAGATAACAAACCTTAGAGAGTAAGTTCACAATCAATACCAAACATATGTTGAAAAGAAGATAACTATTTTTAAAAGTAAGAAACTCACACACAATTCTCAAATGTTTTGTATTTCCAAGTGCAAAAATTGAAATAAAAAACTATCATTAATTATATGCTTTGACTTTGCTATAATGAATTATCATTTTGCCTGTTTTGTGGAGGCTCGGTGGTTTAGTGGTTAGCCTGTGTGGTGGTGTAGTGGTTAGCCTGTGTGGTGGTGTAGTGGTTAGCCTGTGTGGTGGTGTAGTGGTTAGCCTGTGTGGTGATGTAGTGGTTAGTCTGTGTGGTGGTGCAGTGGTTAGCCTGTGTGGTGGTATAGTTATATTAGTGGTTAGCCTGTGTGGTGATGTAGTTGTTAGTCTGTGTGGTGGTGCAGTGGTTAGCCTGTGTGGTGGTATAGTGGTTAGCCTGTGGTGATGTAGTGGTTAGTCTGTGTGGTGGTGCAGTGGTTAGCCGGTGGTTCGGTGGTTCAAGGACTGGTCTTGGCCGTTGTGTTGTTTCCTTAGACAAGTTGCTTCATGCCACAGAAACCATCCCACCCATGATCAAGTATGACGCTGAGGGTGGTCACAGCCAGGGTTCGTTGCGTCCCCAGTGGTTCTTTTACGTCCCCATGGGAGACGGGACCGCCATTTCTATGTGGTCATCCGAACCACGTGAAGGTCTAACCATTTGCCGATGTCATAGCAAAGTCAGCACCTCCGTCCCCAGTTATTTTAAGACCCTGAGTGTTGGTCCGGCCGGGATTCGAAACCGAGACCTCCTGCTCTGCAGACCGGTGCTCTATCAACGAAACTATTACTAACCAGGAGGCTACCCACCCACTTAGGCTACTGAGCTACCCATCTACCTACCTACCTACCTATCTACCTACCTACCTACCTATCTATCTACCTACCTACCTACCTACCTACCTACCTACCTACCTACCCATCTACGTACCTACCTACCTACCTACCTACCTGTTATTTTTTTCA
The DNA here is from genome assembly GCA_022457155.1 of Cladopsammia gracilis. Taxonomy (NCBI): domain Eukaryota; kingdom Metazoa; phylum Cnidaria; class Anthozoa; order Scleractinia; family Dendrophylliidae; genus Cladopsammia; species Cladopsammia gracilis. The sequence goes on along the minus strand of JAJGOT010000008.1, from coordinate 3,224,531 downwards.
GAACCATATCAAAACTAGTTTCTAGAAAGAGTGCTTTGGAGGAAGGGGAAATAGAACAATATGCCATCCAAGGAAAAAGGTCAGCAGAAAATTATTGTAAACATTATACCCACTTTGCGCTATTGGCAAAGATATTTCTCCCTGATCAAGTTAGTTTGAATTCATATAATTTATATTCCCAGTATGAAAATAGATACCTTTTCAGGATCAATAACATTATTTTGCTTTCAATATTATTGCAGTGGTTACCGGCATCTGTTAACAATGCTACTGTACCTAACTCTTACAGTTCTTATATTTTCAGTGGCCAGTTAACCCCAAGATCAAAACACAAATTCCCCTTTCTTGTCCGAGCCATTCATTTCTTATAGCATTAACGGAGAGAAGTCATTGACATATCAAGAGAATTCATCTTGGGTGATCATGTCCCTAATTCTCGTAACCTCTTTGTTTGATTACTATAAGCATTTTTTATATTACAAGGAAAAATTTGGTGATCATTATTGCTAATTTACTTGTAAATTAGAGTTAACAACTTGGAGCGTTTCAAGAATGTATATACCGGTAGACTGTTTATTCATTCAGGCCTTCATGACAGCTCACTTAGTAGTATCTTATTTATGGCTGTCAACTTTTGAACTTTGTCGCGAGAGACATTGTACGCAACCAGACTGAACTGCTCTTTGAGTTATGATAATAATTATGTGTTGTTATCTTTGTGTAGTCAATACAAAGTTATGCCTTATCAGGCCTCACATGCTAGTTTGCATGCTTTATACTGTGCCATTAATAGCCTGTTGTTTGTAGTGTGTAATCAATACTAAGTTATACCTTATCACCTTGAGTTGCCGTGAGTTCATCATTTGCTTATCTCAGTTTACTGTGTTCTGTTTTTCTCCCACCTCACCCCCCCCCCCCCCCCCTATTTATAAACCTGGACTATGGGCTTGGGTGCACACCTGCCACTTGGCGTTACACATAGCAGGCTGGGTGGGACCCTGACCCCACCTTAGCCTTACACTAGCCGGGTGTGGCATGCGCCACACTTGTTGGCTCATCCCTTAGTTTTATTGCATTTTACCAGGTGTGGGATGCCCCACACTTGTTGGCTCATCCATTACTGGCGGGGTGTGTTTCTGCCACCCCCTTATATTATGTTTTGCAGGGTGTGTCGCTGCCACCCTTAGTTTAGTCCAGGGTGCACCCAACAACCTTGGTCCCATTTACTGCCAAACATTGTGTGGTTCTCTTTTGTATTTACTTATAAGCCGGAAAGTTGTTAATGCGGCTTAAATAGTTAAGGCAAAGCCATCAGCAAATTGTTAAAAGAAGATTGCAAAAACGAGCCAAGAATTCAACTGAAAAAGTTGCTTTCCTGCTCTAGAATAATATTTATAAAATAATACATCATAAATCATAAATTTCTGAACTCAGAATTAAAAATAAAAATTGACAAAAGCTAAAGGGGACTAAAAAGTTTGAATGAAAACTGGAATATTCATCAGCCAAAATAAAAGTTGAATGTTACAAAGTTTATTCCTTTAAGCCGCAAAGAGGCTAGGATCGTGTCAAATTCTTGGTAGGTCAAACCATACATGGTCTCTTTTCAGAGAGGACTTTTGTAGACAAATCTGGATGGTTGTTGAAAGGAATTTAGAAAAGAAAAAGTTATCATTTTGTCGATGTGTGTCATTATGCTGTTTACATGAAACACTCAGTTATGTCCAGGATTGCAGATAATTAGATGCATGGCAAATTTAATAAGCATCACAAAGTGTCCTCTTGCTCTTCTACTCAACTTCAACATCACTTGTTTTCAAAAATACAGACAAAAAACGTCACGAAGTGTCCCCTAAATTCTGCTCTTTAAGTAAAGATAAACACGTGCGTTTACCCTAACTTAAAAATAACACTAACACTAATGCTAACCTTACATTTCAAAAAAAGATGGTAAACACTTAGACTTAACGGGACACTTCGTGTTGGATATCAAAATTTGCCATTCATCTAATTATCTGCAATCCTGGATATAAGTGGAAACACATTACATTATCCTTTTGGCATGTTTCAAGTTCTCATAGGCAACCAACTTCTGTTTTTTTTTGTGTGAATGATTCCTAATTTATGCGAATTTATTCTCATAAGTGACCAACTCCAGGGGTGGTTCAACTGTGTATAAAAAATTAGTCGGTCAGTTTTTTATATATTTAAATATTTATTTAGTACAATATTTGTAAGGTGGATTGTCATAGTTTTCATTCTTATTTATTTATTTTATTTATTTATTTATTGGCCATATTATTTTATCTTTATAGTCACATTGAACAGCCGACTGGTAAGAACAAACCATTTACGGGAAGAAAAACATGGGAACAATCAACTCCAATAAAGAAACGTGAAATTCAGAGAGCAGAGCAGAGTCTGGCTACATCATATATCACCAGTCCAGAGATTGGGAGAGATGTACTCAGTACTGAGTTAGGACCAAGCTGTCAACCATTTGCAACTACACAGGTACATTCTGGAACTCCAACCATACCAGATGTCATGAAAATGGCACCATCTCCCAATGCAAGAAAACATGATTTGTCATCTAGCAGGTAAGTATATTCACTATATTGCAAATAATTACCATATTTACCTGTGGATAGGCCGCACTTTTTTCCCGGAAAATGGGACCGAAATTAGGGTTGCGGCTTATATGCGGGTACAAGCGTTTTGACACCTCATTTATTTTTTTTTCCATGAAAACCATTGAAAGTTTGGTGTGCGGCCTATACGCGGGTGCGGCGTATCCGCGGGTAAATATGGTATATATCAAACATGACAGTGGAAGAGTGTTTCATCAGAATTTCCAAACACTGAGTGGTTATGAGTTTAAAAATCAAGGTGTAGCTTGCAGGAGTAGAAATGTTCCCAGACCATTTACCCGTGTCTGGTGACATACAGAATATTTTTCCACCTGTCACTACCAACATCAAACCTGAAAAAAAATTTAATGTGATTTTCATTTTTTAATGATAACAAAACTTAAAAAAACATAGTTGTAAACAGTTTCTTCATGAGGTTGATTTTGTTGTTTTCCATGTTAATTAGTACTTTGACAATGGGCTGCTCTGCTGGACGTTTTTTAGTGTTTATAAGAATACCGAGTGGTTAATTCTCTTCCGTATGTATTTCTCCGGCTTTCCCTGTTTTGGCACATTGTTTACACTTTAGAAAATGATCCATATCGCATATTGTGAACTGAAATAATTCATTTCATGCTTGATTGGTGAAGAAAAGCGAGTCACATGGCATCTGCTATCTTTGTCATGCACATATACTGCAAAGATTGCATCATCCCACTGTTATCAAGTAGAGTCTGGTAACAACCGTGCCAGAGCTGCGACAATGGCTTCCAAAACTGCACATGTGCAGCGACTTTTAAAATCCGAAAATAACTAGCGAAAATGTCAGCATAATATGTGAATGCGTACATGAAGCAAAATTGTAATCTTTGCCTCTATTTCATGCACCAGGGGACAAAGAGTTTCGATTTCGTAAATAAAACGTAGTCCTTGAAAACTATTTTTTGTCCTTGAAAAGTCCTTGAATTTTATTTGTCTGAAGTTGTACGAACCATGTTAAGACAGGTAGACAGGCAACATTTTGACCGCTGAGCTTGATTAGCTTGAGTTATTTGGATATCTGATGAGTGTTTGATATAGCTTCTCAAACTGCTCATTAAATATGTCAGAGGAAATAAAGGAATACAATGCCAAATTCTATGCTAATTAAGATTGGGTTTTCAAACCACTGTGACACTTATGATTTTTTTTGCTTAAACTTAATGAATTCATCGTGGATCCAGAGGTCCGTTCTCTGAATATCATGAGTAAAATTAACCATATAAACGGTTAGAAGAAGCTCGCGAGACGGACCTCTGGTCACTCGAATATACAACCTCATTTCCATGCGAGGATCAAGTTCAGAATCTGAACTAGGTCGCTGATTGGTTACTCCTACTTGTTTCCAGACTCTACCGGGAGTTAACGATGCAACAGCAACTTTGATTGGCTGGACCAAAACAATTCGCAACGGGCGCATGAAAAACCGGTTTCCCAAATTGAAGCCACACAAACAACAATGGCAGACGTAGATAGAGATCGCGGCTTTTTGTGATCTTTAAGAAACGCTGTGGATTACTCTTTAGTATCCAAATTTTCAAAATATCAGAGAACTAAAGCCAGTTTAGAAAGAAGCGCTGTTGAAATTTATTCAGTGCAAGGATGTCTTGAAAAGAGGTGTTGACAGGCCAGACACGACTTACTAATTTGTGTTATCGTGGAGTGTGACCTTTAGAGTTTTGTTTGAACGAGGAAAATTTTTATCTCTATTTAATTTTTATCTCTAGCACGGAGGCGTGCTTTGGAGTTGCAGGTATTCTCGCGGAACGATTTCGCTGACCACTGGTAGGTGACAGGAAGAGAAATAGGTGTACTGGATTAATTGCGTGCGGATATCAAGGATTCTTTGTTTGTTAAATCTTTCGCCTTTGAAAACGGTTGTATCCAGAAAGTTTCAGAAGTTTACTTCCTTGTCTGAGATTAATGTTTGTTTGCAAGGACAATAAAATCTTCTATCTCCTTTTTCTCGACACTCTACAGTGAAAAAACGTCATCGATGTATCTTATTTGATTTAATATTTCTGTCTCGACCGCGTTTTAAACATGTCAGCTGTTAGATTTAATGTAAACAAACAGACACGCGTTGGTCCCCAAGGTTTAAAACCGGTTTGGTGAGATATCCGATCCACAAATCGCATGGAAATGAGGTTGTGTACTTGAGTGCCCAGAGGTTTTTATTTTTTCTCGGCGCATTGCGCCTCGTTGTCGCGGCTTCGCCGTTCAAACTCGCCGTTTTCACTAAAAAATAAAAACCTCTGGCACCCAGGGTATAATGAATTATACACGAGCTTGAGAATATGACTTTAGAAGATTTTTGGAAATAGAAAATGTTGCAGTTCCCTTCCTTTGGAAGGTTGGTATATGAATGCATTTGAAGTTGTAATTTTTTTTAGATTATGCCTCAAATGTGATTATTTGTTTTCTATTTCCATGGTATCGTTACAACGGGTAGATTAAAAAAAAATAGCATACCAGTATCAACAACTATGTTTAAGCAAATTAGATATTATGCAGAAATTTTCTATGCTAACAAATGCCGTAGCTCGCTTTTGTCAATGGCAATCATTTCCAGCAAGCGTTATAAGTCCGAAGTCCCAAGGGTCTTTTACTAAGATTGTAGTTGTAATTAAATTACAACTACAACTGCATTTTGATAAAACACCCAGGGTTCTCCTTATCAGGCGGTAACCGGTAAAATTTACCCCTTGAAGCAGTACTTATTACAGCCTGTAACGCTTGTCCCCAGAAACTTTTTAAGACACACAGTTTTCCCTTTACTGCTTAGCAAAAATCCCTTACCTGCTGAGCTGAAATTTGGGGAGAACCCTGAACACCCCCATTTCTTGTTTCGTATGTTCTACAAGTATAATATGATTTGAAAAAAAAGTCTTCTTTCTTATGGCTCAAAAATTTAAATCATTTCTGATTTATGGAACTTTTACACCGTCTTTAAGAATGTCTTTCATACTATTGAGTAACTTATTAGTTGGTTATTATATCATTCTATGCTAACTTGCGCACTCACTCATATTTTAATTTCAAGGTCCAAGTCTTCAGCTCCATCCAGTCAGAGTAAAAGGCACCTGCAGGCAAAACCTGCCACAACCAAAGAAAGTTCTGGCGATGTACAGGCCACGCCTTATTCTGTGGCACCAGGAGGGATGGTTGTCAAGAAAACCGATCTTCAAACCAGGTTTAAAGGAGTTTTGTTTATTGTATTCAGGTTGTATCCCAATAAAGCAGTGTTCAATTAACGCTTTAACTCAAAAGAGTGCCATGTGCTGATATAAAAATTCAAAATTTCAAATTTTCAAAATTTCAAATCCCAAATTTCATTTTGTAAAATATCGAAAAACAAATGGTACCATGCAAAAGTACTGCTGAAGAGGTTCATTTGAATGGAACCATGGGATGTCATAGACAAATTCAAAAGTTGGAACTAATCTCTCCATAATTGACTCTGGGAGTGAAAGGGTTAATATGTACACTTGGTGATTAGTTATCGAAGCTTGCTCCATTTTCTCAGCCAGTCTGCATCAGAAGTTAAACCAAAAATAATGTTGACTTGCTTGCACATGTTTTCTTCAGGCTTCATGTATTTGCAGCCAGTTCTGATTGGTTTGTCAGGTTCTTTGTGCCTGCTATGACTAGCCAGAGCAATTAATTGTGATTTTGGAATTATAGCACTCAATTTGAATTGAAAATTTAAACCCTTCCCCCACCCCTCTAGAAATTTCAGTCTAGCTTTAACAACTTTGAATTCACAGCTTTGAGTACCCCCTGAAGAGGCATGAATGTTTCCAAGAACTGTACATTGAGAAGGAAACTTGACAAAGTTACCACCCAGCATTTTTCAAAATAACTTCCCTCTCAAATTTCCAACAATTATTATTATTATTATTATTATTATTATTATTATTATTTATTTATTTATTTATTTATTTATTTTTTGCAAAACTTTATTTCACCTTCAGTTCAGTTCGTTTACAAAACATAACAAAAACCATTTACTTATAAGATACACTGTCATCATTATATAATTTCTGTAAATACATATGTACTGATTTATAAATATCATGCAAACATTTGAGCGTGAAATTAGGGACAGTCTTTCAGGAAAGTATTTGGACATTAACTAGTGTTGAATTTAAGATTTCTAAGTAATCTGTATCTAGGATAAATTCTCGGTTCAATACTTTATCAATACTTTATTTTTGAATTTTTGAAGAGTTATAGCTTTAGATTGGAGTTTACTGGTGTAAATAAAGTATCTCAGAAAATAAAATTCAGAGTATAAGTTAATTTTTTAATAACGTTTTTTGCGCGCTGACTGGACATAATTGCAAATAAAATTTGTTCAGTCGTGAGGGAGAAGCGAGTGTTGTTTGAGTCATTGAACCATTGAATAACATTTTCCTAGAAACGACTTCGTAAAGCAGCAATATATAAATGAATGATCAATAGAGTCTGGTTCACCACAATAAAGACAATCGTCATTATCTTTGATTCCAAATTTAAGTAGCTCCCTCTTTGTTACAATAGCTCTGTGTATAAATTTAAAGTGAAACTCATTAAGTTTATTTTCTTTACAAATTTTCTTTATTGATGAAAATATGTTTTCCCAATTACCTTCACTTATTGACAAAGTTTTGTCCCATTTCGTCGGACCTGTATGACTGTGAGGACTGCCATTTTTATTATTGAATAGCCAATAGAAGTCTTTTACTTTTATTTTGTCAAAGTTTAGTTCAATAGTCTCATTTAGCGAGAATTTAAGAGAGTTTCTCATATATGAATCTTTTGAGATACCGGTAACTTGCTCACAGAGTCTCGCTTTTGTCAGCAAATGTTTCGGTATGGCACTGATAACGTGGTAAAGTTGAAGAAAATTTGAATGGCAATGGTATTTTTTACTAAAATCTTGGAATGATAAGCAATTACCATTTTCATCTAGGAGATCCCTAATTGTGATAATGCCTTCTTTTAACCATTCACTATAGTAAAAAGACTTTCCTGCGATAAGAATTTCTTTGTTGTTATACAGGATTAAGTCATTCAGTTGATCACCACTAGTGTAGAGACATTTTAGTTTGTTAAAGAAATTAAGAATTTCGTTATAAAAAACTGGGTAAGTATTTTGGATCATAATTACATCTTAAAAGGAAATTCAGACCCCCACACATTTTGAAAAAATGGTCTGGAACTGTTCTCCAATTTCAGATTCCTTTGGATAGTAATCTGTAGGAATCCAAGCTAATCTTAAAGCTTTAATCATCACTTTGACATTTACCATACGAATTCCGCCTGTGCTTAAATCTTGATAGAGACTTTCTCTTTTTATTTTGTCATTCTTATTTTTCCAGAGGAAACTAAATAGTTTCTTTTTAATCATAGGTGCAATCTCCTTTGGAACATTAAGATTAGATATTGAGTAAATTAATTGCGATAGTCCCAGAGACTTAATGATCAAAACTCTCCTGAAAAAAGTCAGATCTCTTGCCCTCCACAAATTATCTAGCTTTGTTTGCAGTTTCCAACAATTATACAAATGAATGTAATTGTGTGCAAGTGAGTTGTTGGGGAAGCATGTTAAGAATCAAAACAAAAAATGAGTTCAGTTAATGTGCATAACCAACAAAAGCTAGTATCTGATGAGTGCACACTCAGTTTAACAATGTTTGTTACTTTTGCTTATTTGACAGGTTTGATGTGGTATTTGAAGATACTAAATCAGGTGAAGAGATGGTCCGAACTCATACTGGCAGAACCCGCCGCTTGTACAGTGAAACTCCACAAACAGAGTCAGGTTTTTTAACAGCTGGTGATGAAGCTGCAGGTGGAATTGCCGAGCCATCGTTTAGTGCTGCTCGTGAAGCAAGGCTGTTAGCAGTGGAGGATAATGACGGGACAATTTCTGAACCAAGAAAGACCAAATCAAAACAAAGTGGTTGGTACCATACAGTTCTTGAAAGTCTTCAGTATTTAATACAGTCGAACCTTCACAAATGGCCACCTATGTACAATGGCTATCTAATTTTTTTGTATCACTCCTTATTCATTCACTCAAATCCTCTATTGAAAGTGTCGGAGCATAACCATTCTATGTTAAATTTTATACCTTGTTTAGTTTTCCTCGCTCTGGTTTAATTTTGGCATGTGACCTATAAATTAACTGCAAAACATTGTTCAGAATTTTTCCTGCTGTTTTTTTCCATTGTTTTAGAGAAATAACACATGTTAAAAAAAAAACTAAACAAAGCTACCTGAAGAAAGAAGAGTTCTGGCCCTCTAGTGCTTTGACTGTACATTCCAAGTGTAGTTCCTTCCAAAACTGTATGAAATATACTCCAAAACGATGCCATCACAGAACAGATTGGCTGTGAAAATATGCAATGACAATACTCCTTACCTGTGCCAACAACCTGAACGAAAATACCGTCATTTATGCACACCTGGCTCGCTTATCGATAACCATTATTGATCGCGAGCTTGCTGCAGCAACACATTGTCTGTTAAGTGTGTGTATAAGTCAGTGTGTTTATAAGTCAGTGTGTTTATAAGTCAGTGTGTTTAAGGCATGCCTGGTGATGGAAGGACATCGTGAAGTCTGGAAATCCTTAAGTCTCTGGCACCTCTCGAAGAACTGAGTCATGTCTGGTGTCCAAAGTGCTATCCAGCATTCGAAAATGGGCCGTGGTAGACAAGACTAGCCGGCAGGAAAGTCTGGAATCACTTTGGATCAGAAAAGGAGCAGCATTGTGAGTTGTGGGCCATTTCCCATCCCGATGCGTGGTCGAAAAATGCCCGATATCCGAAGTGCTTCCGGACTTATAATATTTTCTGTATTTTGTTTGGGCGGAATCTCCCTGTTAATTTTCGCCATTGATATCCCGACATGCTTTGCAACAGTGGCAGATAGGTCGGCTATGTGTGCTCACGCAGGAGCTTGAAATACAGCTTTGGGCAGCTCGAAGTGAGTTCTTGCAGCTGGGTGAAATTGAGCAAGTGGGCAAAGACTGAGCCGGCAGCGGAGGACTGGGAGTGCTTCCTTAAGGAAGTGCGTATGGAAAAGGGAGCTGGTGCAAATCTACCCATAAGTGGCTGAATATTGGTGATAAACATGAAGCGATTTTGAGGGAATGAACTTCATTATTTATTTTTCGTGAGTGGGATTTAGCGGCACGGGCCCAAACTTGGCCATCTGAAGGTAGGTAAAACATATGTCTCGGTTGAAAAACTCTTTTTACATGGATCTTAATGTTGCATTTGACTCCAAATGCTAAACCTCTTTAAAACTTGTTGTTTTTATTTGTTTGCAACAAATTAGTTATTGTTATTGCAGGATTCATGTTGTTCTTGTTACAAAATGCATTTGTGACAAAGCATTACGTCACTAAGTTTACAGCTGATGGAAGGAGCGAGCGAGTGAGCAATCGATTGAGTGAGTGAGTGAAACTGTCCTCATCAGCGATAACCCATTCATTACGCTTGCGCCTATTCTACATAGAATGGTTATGTTCCAAGCCCTTCAATTATCATTGAAAACCTCATAATGGCCTGCACCTTCTTTCCAAGGATAACCATTGCAGAGAGGGCCAACTGTATATCTGTATAACTACAGTATTGTAAATGCTTGTGTATAGAGGGGGGGGGGGGGGGGGTGGGGGTTGAGTGTGAATTAATGTAGCAATATTACGTAATGCTCCACATAAGAACTATGGTAAACTTCATTGTTTTGCGGCTTTGGCTCTTTACGACATAGAATATCTTTGGTTAGTGAGAAGAATAGAGGGGAAGCTGATGGTTCATAATTATATTTCATTATAAAAATAAAGGAAATCCATTTGCATCAAATAAATTTTAGGAAATGTTTGTGCTTAACCAATCAGAATAGCAGAAGACAGTAGTGACCGGTAATAATTTTGCTTCTTTGATGAAGTTCCCCAAATACAATATATATTCTTTTATAACTTACATGTTGTGCAATTGAGTCTCAAATTACTTGAAACCTTAAAAAAATTAGACAAAATGAACCTTGAACCTTAACTTTTGAGCGGTTTTTGAGTCTAGGCCAATGAGATCACTAGTTGTAACAATGAAAAAAGTTGACATTCCATTGTGCATAGCCATTCAGTGCTATCCTTCTTATGCAGATCATTTCTTAAAACATTGTCAAACAGGAAAGGTTGACAAGAGGAATGCATGTTAGACCACATTATACTCCTGTAAGTTAAACATTATCTTACAGGAGATAAAAATGAAAAAGAGATCATTAACTATTCTAAGGATAATATTTTCTTGTTTTACCACCAAATTATCAGTACCAATGCTTCAAGATATATGGGAATTGGCGAGGTGACTGTAGGTTTGGAGACTAACCAATGAGACTGTTTTCTTTCTCTGCAGTAATGTATAATGTTGCCGAGAAGGACATTGGTGTGAAAAGCAACCAGGTAGATATGGCTATAAGAACTTTAAGACCTTTGTTATGCTAAACAAGGTGGTTCTAAATCAAGTTCTTAAATAGGTTCTTTGCTGGGTTAAAACTGCTTGTTTCTGATCAGAAAAGCATTATTTTATGTGGGTGGGTGGGGCCGGGGGGGGGGGGGGGGGAGGGCTTTCTTCTCTTTCATAAACATGCATTGTACCTCTTTCAACATCATTCTTAACAAATACAGACATATATTTTACTGAAGTTACCATGTCACCTAAGGCTGATTTTATTTGACACTGAAGTAAAAATTGTATGAAACGTTTTACTTTGTATGGGAAAGTGGCTAATTTGGAGTATGGTTAGCATTCATTCAGATGTACAGGTGTGCATAAAGCTGTAATTTCCCATTTCTGTAATTATTATTATTATTATTATTATTATTATTATTATTATTATTATTATTATTGTTTGTCAGCTTCCAGAAGAAATAACAAACCCTTTTTCAAAATTATAAATGTATATGATGTGTGTTGAATATTTTGTAGGCAGCCAGCAAGGACCACACAGAGTTTGGTAAACTGGAAAGAAAGTTTTCTGTGCTCACTGAGGAAAGGAAAAGAGTAAGTGCTTTTGGTAAAATTGCCCAATAAATAATTTTAATGAAAGCAGCTTTATAAAACTGAAAATCTTATGGAGCAGTTTTGATTTGAATGTGTTTAAACCAAAACCAAAGAAATTATTTTGGCCATCAATCCTACCATATTTTCAATTTTCAATTTTCAAGCTGGGACTATCTGAGAAACTGCAGCGGTTACAAAATAGGGCTGTTAGGATTTTGCTTTCAAATTACGAAACAAGCTCTGGTGAATTATTGGATTATCTAGGCTGGGAAAGACTGGAATATAGAAGAACTAGACAATTAGCTATTATGATGTACAAAATTTACAGCAGTATTTCTGCATGGTATTTAAAAATGATTCTTGATGAAACGTCTAATGTACACTTTTATAACTTAAGGTGGCTCCATAAAGTTATTGGCCAATCTTCCAAATAAAATATACATGATCTTATTGCTGTCTTTCGAGAGTTTTGTTTCGCGATACTAGGCATAATATGCACATACACGTAACTTAGGCTTTCTCCTTTATGGAGAAGTCTAATTTGGCAGTCTTGTCTCGTTACTATGGCAACCACTGCTTGGGTTGTTGGGCTTGTTGTTCATGGCTAGCAAAACTCTCGACGGCTTTTCTCGGTTTTTACACGGTAAATATTCACGATTTTTGGCGAAACAATATAAACATTTATTAAGTCTCATATGACAAATCCATAAAACAATCGGTACACAATTTTCGGCAATTTACCTGACTCGTCCCCTCTAGGCAAGACGAGGGAGACGCGCGTGTGGTATAAACACGAAAGGAGAGAAACACGACTGAAGGAGGTGATGGGAAGGAGGAAAAAGAAAGGGAAAGACAACTGGCAGATCCTGAGTCTTCCCATCATTCCTCGCGCTCCCCTCGGCCTCGCTTCTCGTGTTAATTGAGAGACGACTGGGGACGAGTCAGGCAATTTACTCTCTTTTCGTTTTTTACGTTTATTGGGTTTGTGCATGCAAAAAAAATTGTTGTCTTTTCTTTGTGATCGCGAACCAAGAAAATCCTACCAATATGCCAATTTTTGTACTACCATTTGCGTTCATCCTTGAAGCGTGACGAATTTAGCGCGAAGTTTTACTTTTCAAACGTTGAAGGTTTTGTCGGTTATGTGTCACTTTTGACCAATGAAACGTTGACGGTTAAGTCCTGAAATTTACAACGTTTGTGGCGCCATACGACCATGTTTTGTTCACGTGATTTGAAAGTTTTCAGATTTCCCGTGGGAGTGTAGCTTCAAGATGGAGCTTCAAATTCAAGTGCAAATTGATTGGAGATACTAGGCGAGTGTTCTTTATGAATCCGCCAAGGAGTCTTTAATAATGAGTTAACAACAGCTATCTCGCGTGAGATTCCGAAAACACGCTTCATGGATTTTGGCTTACTGTACCATACAGATTTTACAGTGTTAACGGATACACGCAGCTCATTCGCAAATTGTGTAAAACTCCGCGGAATATAACCCGTTATTCGGTCACCTCCATCGCTTATAATTCTGTCAATAATGGAGCATTTGAAATCTTGACCAAGAGCGACTCCTGGACGATAACTCCTTCCAAACTTGTTAACTTTTCTCGTCTCCATGAAAAAACAACAACAAACGATCGCGAGCAGAGACTTTCGTTGGGGCGGTCGTGCAAAAGCTGAAAACTTACATATCACGTGAACAAAACATGTTCGTATGGCGCCATAAACGTTGTAAATTTCACGACTTAACCGTCAACGTTTCATTGGTCAAAAGTGACACATAACCGACAAAACCTTCAACGTTTGAAAAGTAAAACTTCGCGCTAAATTCGTCACGCTTCAAGGATGAACGCAAATGGTAGTAAAAATTTACCATGTGGAACGCGCGCAATTAACGTTTTAGCACCGTAAAAACCTCTTTATTTTCGTGACGTCATCAAAATAAACACACACGCGCTCTCCACCGCGGTCAAACACCCGACGCATTTTTCGTTTTATTTAGTGGGATATTATTTAGTATTAAATGGAAATATGGGCAAGGATGTATAAACAAAATGAGTTGACGTTACGTCTTTTAATTTTTCTCAAAATGATGAGCTTTTTTCCGTTGAAAACTGACCAAAACTCTTTGCGCCTGATCAAAATTATGTTGGCAAATGGCGCCAACAATTCTGCAGTTCCCAGTTTTTAAACGCTTAGAACTTTTTTGGTAAACTTTCAAAACGTTTGGTAAATTGACAGTGTATTGGCAATATATTAAACTTTAAACAGTGAAAATGACAAAAAAAATGACAACCGCCATTTTCGTGCCCATGCCTCGCATGCGAAAAAACTGTATGGAGCCACCTTAAGAAACTTGCATATTCCCAGACCAAAATCAGAGGCAGTTAATTGCAGCCTTCACTAAAGGGGGTCTGTTCCCTGGAATAAAATCCATGCAAAAGCAAGAAATCAGACTAGTCTGAATACCTTTAACCCTTTAAGCCCTGAGAGTGATCAGCATCAAATTTCTCCTTGTAATGTCAATGCCTTATCAATCAAAAAGGTCATGAGAATTGAGGACTTGATCACACAAGATGAATTCTCTTGATATATAAACAATTTCTTCCCACTTCTATAGGAAATGTATAGGGACAAGAATGTGCCGAATCTAATGCAAACGAGCAAGAACAATAGATTAGATGAACCGGGCTTTATTTGATAAAATATTTTCTAATAAACCGGTGTAATTTCTGTTAGTGTATTTAAGTTGTAAATAAATAAAAAGAAATTGAGTAAACTTAATTTATTAGAAGTTCAAATTCTTATGAATTATAATTAGATATTAGTAAGTAATTTTTAAATAGTTATTGTTTATTTATTGCGATATACTCTGTAGAATGGATTTTTTTTTTTATAATGATGTTTTGATACTATGATACTATGTTTTAGTTTTTTGACATTCATAAGAAACCCGTAACCGAACATGGTCGTTTTTTAGCTCCTGTAATATGTTAATTTTCACAGGAGCTTATCCTGATTTTCATTTTCTTTAATTCTCTTTGCTTTGTAGCTCGAATCTACTCTTAGCCGAATTCCACCACAGAAAATGACGAAACGATCAAAAGATGACAAGGTATAGCAAGACTCTATATGTTATGTTCAGGTGTTTCCTATACTCATATGGGAAGAATTTTAATTTTGTGCACATTTTTCCCCCTGACATTTCAGGGGCGTATCCAGGATTTCTTTCTGAGGGGTGGCTAAAATTATTGTTGCAATGAAAAAAAAAAACTGTTAAAACTGACGGTCAAAAGGGGGTGGCTAGCCACCCAATAACCGGGCTGACATTTTCCATATGAACACACGAAAGAATTCGTGTCCAGATGAAGAGGTCCTTGGTATTAAAGCACCAAGTGCTTCGCTTTCACTGATCTCCTCACCCCACCCTTCCTCAGGGGCGTTTTGTTGCATTAGTTTCCGTGACTAATCCTTTCGATTAGAATGCACCCGGAATTTTTACAACGCAAATACTGTATAGGGCTTTTATGTTTTGTGTGAGGTATGTTTCCAAAGTTATTTTCATACTTTCTTGTCAAATCTAAAATTCATTTGAGGAATACCTTCCTGTCATGCTATTTTGTTAATACGGTATAATGTGGTTGTAATTTTTAGAGTCTCCAGATAACCCTTGAAAAGCTTTTTGTTTTACAATACTTTTTAAAATGAAATTGGAGACTTTTGCGACCTCTTAGATATACTATCGATAATAGATGCTTTTCCATTTTCATACCATACGTGCCTTTTACTCGAAATAAGCGAAGGCGCCTCTTTGTATCCTTTTGTTGAAAAAAATTAACAAATAGTTAACGTAATAGCGGAACTGGGCTAACCGTTACATTTAGTAACAATTTTTGTTTATGATGGCATTGCAACCTTTGCATGCCGTATGTTTTTGAGGCGTTAACTGTCTGGAAGATGGGCGGGCCATGTTATTTGTCTTCCTTGTCAACTAATTACGTCTTTCGTAAACTGATCTCTGCCGTGTTGGCTGCTTCATGCTATCCGGGGGGAGTTGGGGGGGGGGGGGAAGGTACTCCCTTACATAAGTTATATCGTCATCTTTATTTAAAAAACACGGTAAATACATCAGGCATTAACAATTTAATATAAAACTACAACTTAATAAGAAACTATGTATGTAAATTAATCTTCTATAATTTAAAAATATAACTAACTATTAAAGAAAAGTAAACTAAAATAAAGCCTGTTTTACATGAATGCTGTGTCGGAATTAATTAAGAATCGTCGGAAATTAGTCAGAGATGTTGCCTGCCTAGCAGCTGAAGGTAGGCTGTTCCAGAGGACTGCACCACTATAGGCAAAGGGTATATGGTTTTGAGCCATTTTGGTCTGAGCTAGGGTATCTATTTTGAAACAGTATGATACAAAACCAAGGCTGATCAAACGGTACGGAAATTGTATTTGAATACAATATTTCGAAAGGCACAGCCTTTCTTCTTCAGGGTCTTACAGGTTTTGACTCTATAGGCAAAAAACGTTACAATTTAAACGTGGAGTTGCAATAGGATACTTTTTTTTATTATTATTCATTGCTTGAGAAGTGTGGTTGATTAACAGGCATCGGCAATTTGAAGCCCCTTTGAAGCCCTTCCGTGAGCTCTTGAACTTCTCAAATGTTTTTTAAAAACAAGCCGCAGCAGTTCCTGGGTCCCGGGTCAGCTGCGATCATGTATCAGAGTGTACGTGCCGGTCTTCAATAGGGTATCGAACTTTGGGTCAGGTCTGAAATAGGGTAGGAAAAATCACATATGTTGGTCTGAAATAGGGTATGAAAGGGTTTCAAGAACACCCCACCCAAATTTTTGGGGAGTCCCCCCCGGGGGGAGGCTGCTCTGATCTGGACAGTTTTCCTCACCGTTACTATATCCAAATGGCCCTGGGGGAGCAAAGAGCCTGAGAGACTCTTGAGCTGTACGAGATGTACTTGAGTCCAATGACGCTTTTTCTTTTAGTCCTGCTGTTACAGACAAAGCAACTGAATGCCGCTGGTACATTTCCCGCAAAGTTGAATTTCGCGATTTCTAAAAGTCATTGTTACGTGACACTTTGCGTTCACAACTGCGAGGATCATTCTTCATTTGATTTCATTTCCGCAGTTCATATATGATTTATTTCATACATATCATTTCACACTTTGAAGAATCTTATATTGCTAAGCAAATTTCTTATTTCAATTACGTATCCCCGTATTTTTCTCTCCGCGGCTCTGTAGAGTTGATCATGAGTCGTGACGTGCACGGGGACAAAATTAAAAAGTCAGGAAATGCGATCGGATACGTGTTGAAGACAAACACGGCACAGTACAGACATTTTGTACCGGAAGCAAGGTCACTACACGATAAGAAATCGGAAAGGAGGAGCAATTTTAGTTCCTTTGTGGAAAAGAAATTCAAATTCTAGATAATTTAATTTTCTTTTTCTCAGACGCGTGTGACTCACGTGCGCGACTGTGGTTTCCGCGCTAAATTTACCTCCCGCGTGTTCGCCTGCTTGCGCGCGTGTTTCGCTTGGCAACAGCATTTGTTCCTCAATTTAAGGCGGATATAACAAACAACAAAAAGAATCTTTTTAGGTATGTCATTAATGTTTGGCCTTTTTTTTCCTCTCCAGGCGTATCTTGAGAACCGGCTTGATGAAGTCATGAAGGAGCTTGGAGTAGTAAAGATGCAATTTCGAAGACATCATGCGTTCTGAGAATTCAACACATTACCTCGTCCGATTAATCTGCTAAGAAATTATAAGCTCATTAGATAAAAGAAAAACTAAATAGTTTGCATTTGATTTGTTTTCGCCGCAACATTTTCTATTCAGAAATTTTTTAAAGATTCAACCTTCAAACCGAGTGTAAGGTGTTATTTTGATCTGCTCTGCTCTATTCAGTCTTAATTTTCTTGTTGTGAGCGTTTGAAAGGCAGAGGCCTGTTTCTTTTCTTCAGTTTTAAGTTTGTTTGTAGTGTCATTGAGATACCAGATATATAACCACACTTTCTACGCGAAAGAATGAAAGATCAAAATAAAAATTAAACAAGCAAAGAGTTGGCTTGGTTTTTTATGAGGTCAATATATCTCCGTTTTTCCAGTAAAAACGTACGGTTTCCGGCATGCATAGTTTACTTTATTGGCCGTTTCTATACTAGAGACGCATTATCCTTCTAGACTAATAATGCGTCTGTTATGTTATGTGTATGTTATGTGTAAAGACGGGACGAACAACTAGAGACGCATTATCCGTCTAGACGAACTATCTTATGTAATGCGTCTTGAACGACGCACTACGAAAGATAGACGCATAACCAGACGGACTACAAATGTTTGCCCAAGTTCGTCCAGACGGATAATGCGTCTCTAGTATAAAAACGGCCATTGTTGTAAAGATGTTTGTTATCCTATGGAAGATTTTGCTTTTTATAAAATACCGAGTGTTCTCACTTTTGCGGCTCATTTTACCGACCGCGGAACACATTGTTGACATTGTTAATTTCTGGATTTAAAAACAACCGCCAATTTGTATTCATGCAGTGACTTTTAGAGGTTCGATATTTGCGGGCCTCGCAACTTTCGAAACTTAACGGTATAAAGAAAAAAACTTGTGAGAAATGATCGGCTGCAAGAACATCGAGAACAATAAAAACCAAGCCTCGACCAAATATGAATGAACACCTGAGAGCTGTACACTTGCCGACACTATCATACCTAATTGATACCTAATTGTAATTGCTTAAATATCGAAAAAAAAAACCGTTTTCCAATAGCTTTGATATGAATGGTGACACTTGCTCAAAACGTCACTTGAAAAAATGTGTCGGTCCAATTTGATTAGTTTCCAGGAGTTGTGTGACTGAAATGTCAGACGGATGGTTTGCAATTTCAAATAGAGGAAGAAAAATCAGTGTTCATATTTTTCTCAAAACCTTAAAATTTGATCGTTTGAGGTTGTTAGTTTTGTAGGGACGGCAAAGAAACGGTACCAATTAAAATGTAAAAACACACGGGGATGGCATTGTTTTCGCTAAAATCCTTTATTGTTTTATGCCATTCTTCGCTACCGCCGTCCGGGCCGCCGTCGCGTGCACCTGGCACAAGAGTAAATATAAAGACTAAAGCTGACATTTTTAGTCCCATGGGCACGGCACCATAGTTTTTTTTAGAAACTAACTCGCATTAAAAAAAAACCCGCACCTGACGAATCGTAATCAATCGTTTCGATGGAAAATCCGGTTCTTAAAAATTCGTAATTAGACTAAAGAACTTAAGACCAGAGCTTTCTGTATTAAACTGTCGCCTCAAACTCTCGTTACGTTAGAAAATTTAACGCTTTTAGTTTTTGGAGGATAAAATTTCGTTTTGGATACGAAATACTAAAAGTAAGGTCGGCTATAAAGATTTTCGAATAGGTAAACAGCCAGAAAATTCGGGGGATTTCTTTTCCGAAAAGCTCAAGCGGTTTTAGCTTTGTTGAGGGCTGCCTCCTGCTGTTATTTATATATATTTATGTTATTTATATATTTATGCTGTTATATTATTGGGGCAAATAAAGATTGATTGACACGATTTGGAAAAACAGCACAACGCCATTCCAAGCTTTTTTGTTCTGGATTTAATAATTGGTGGTTTTCTGGGACAGTTATTGTTCAAATAAAACTCAACATCTTGATGAATGCCAGGACAGGACTTTAGCCGTTGTGGTGTAGGTATCGGTTCGCGTTTGTTTCCATTTAAATAATCTTGTTTTTCGTGACCGCAAGTGTAAAAACTGGGGTTCAG
The DNA here is from genome assembly GCA_022457155.1 of Cladopsammia gracilis. Lineage (NCBI taxonomy): Eukaryota > Metazoa > Cnidaria > Anthozoa > Scleractinia > Dendrophylliidae > Cladopsammia > Cladopsammia gracilis. The sequence continues at coordinate 3,204,981 of JAJGOT010000008.1, read as the reverse complement.
AGCCAGCAAGGCTGTGTCGCGGGGTTGATTTTTCTTTTCTGAAGAATATTCACTGCCATGCAGTTTTTGATGAAACGCGCGCGTCCTTGAAATTTCGCCCTATAAACAAACCGAGTCAGCTGAATCACTATTAAACTGCAGAGAAATGGCAACTTGAGTGAAGTTAAGTACATGTATATCAAAGATCGGAGACCTAAGTCGGCTTTTCCGGTTTTTGTCAAACGACGTAAAACAATAGATTCGAAACACCGCACAACTACACAACACAAATGACAATAGCTAACTGCATGGTCACGTATTTTGCTTTCAGGGTTTCATTTTCCCAGTATAGCAGCCGGTCCCTGAACAAGCGGCCAGATTTCTTAAAACCTCTTGCAATACCAGATTGTATAAAACGGAACGATTTTCATTCTCACAATTAAGATTTGATGCCAGGTCGACAATATCGAGATGGCGAATTGTAAATCTGTAAAGGCCTCTCGTTTCACGCTTCGATTTGCCGGCTCATCAAAGCACGACGATTTGTTGGACCGATTTCTTTACCTAATCTATGAAAAAAAAATGAATCGGTCGAAATTGAAGAAGGGATCGCCATTTTTTTTTCTCTGTAGATATGTAGAGTATGGACAAAAATGGAACGAATAGAAAGGATGATATAAACCTCATTCTTAATTATGTTTAAAAGAAAAGGGACCGCCATCCGTCGCCGAAATGACATGTTATATACAACTTAATTGGATAAAAAGATGCCATAGAGAAAAACAGAAGCAGTAGTTTTGAGATAAAGTGCAGGATTTCTAGGATACACACAATGTATGAGCAAGAACAGAGTCCCTTTGAATACCGCGTAATTTACGCGCTGCGAGTTTTTTGACCATGTGAAAATCATGTCTCGCGTGGGTCGCGCCCCCTAAATGGCGGGAAATCTGTCACACCCTGATCGGTCTGATCTGACATTTGAAGGGAGCGCTGCGGGCGAGCTGAGATGTTTATATGTTGTTCTCTTGTAGAATGATCATGATGTCACAAGAGAAGAAGGTTTTTTTTAAGAAACAGCTTCACTGAATTTTGCTTTTATGTTTACATGCTTTGTTATAGAGTTTATTAACAAAGAACTTTTGTCTAATTGAAATCTTCAAAGATAACAACACCGAACAATGCTGTCAATTCATCCTGTCAAATTAAAAGCGCTCCAATCAACTCTTGTAAACATTTCATTAACAAGTATGCCAAAGGGTAGCAAAACGGTATGAATGAATGAAAAAAGACTGCTTTCAAAGGAAAGATCTTAAAAGTTTCGTTGCAAAAGTGCGCGAGAGTGCTGTGAGTAATTTTGACGATGAAATTTGTCTCACTTCACGCAATAACTTCAAAGGTGTTACAAAATCTCCCGGATTTGCGATAACCATCAGAACCAATCAGGATAGAGATTTGATACCACGTGACGTGTTGTTCTGCTGTTGCTTCTGTTCAGTGCTTTAGTTCGGTCTGAATGGGAAGACACATTAGAGGGTTGTTTGGTAAGTTTGTCGATTTTTTGCCTGTTTTATACATTCAACGAGGCCGTTTTGATTAACATATAGAGTTTAGGTTTTAAAGAAGTATTAGGTTAGTATTTGATGTTGATATTTTAACGAAATAAGGCCACGATAAGAAGTCAAAGTGACCTTCCCTTGATGCCACAAACAAACCACGAGGTTGCTGTCTAAGACCAACTTACATGTTATTTTATTCTCTAGCGTGTAGTTTTGTTTTGGCCAGAAAATCTCATAAGTAGAAGTTCACTTAGTTTATGCATACTTTTTTGATTCAGCTCGATTTGTACCGCCCGCTTAGGACTTTGTATCCCGCCTGCAGGCCGCCATTGATGACTTTTAACATTTCTTTGGGCTTCGTTCGTTTCGTTGAATTTGCAGTCGTTACTCGTTGTGAATTTTAGCGACCTTCAAGTTTAATATAAACTTAAAACCGAAAGTGTGATTACGGGTGGTCTTTGCAATATTTTGCTTTAGCTATTGTCGTTCCACAATCTTCTGTTGATGATAACACGTGAGTTGTTTGCACGGACTCCTGCACACGGTCGACCGTGTCGTCGTTTGTTTGTCAGTTTAACATCAAGCTGGGAGCTGAAATGTTTTTTTGAAAAGTTTTAAATGCACTAAGGAGGTACTTTTATCTCATCGTGTTGCAGGTTTTAGGTTTTAACAGCAAAGGCATAATGACCGGGCGCGCACGGGGAAGAAGTCGCGGACGTGGGCGAGGTGGTGGTGATGCTGCCCGCAGACCTGGGGAAGGAACACAAGAGGCGATGACGCACGAACAGGCTGCCCCGGTTGGACGAGGAAGATCTCGTGGGCCCCCACCGGCACAAGCGGCAGCTCCACCACCTCAAAGGCCTCCTCCTCAATCTCAAGAACAAAGAGCTGCCCAGCCACAGCCACCCACCAGGGCCATGGCAGAAATGAGTGTGAGTCAGGAACAGAGGCCACCACGTCGATCAAGGGACGACCCAGATGGTGTGGCAACCAAGCCTGCCCATATTGTTGATAAGAAGGGAGCGACTGGTGGAAAGATCACCCTGTTGACAAATCACTTCAGACTTAAGCAAAGAACAAATTTTGGTGTTTACCAATACAATGTCAGCTATAATCCTCATCAAGAGTCTAAAGGGGTGCGTGTTGGTCTTCTGAGAAGCCAGAGTGAGTTGATTGGTGAAGTTCATGCCTTTGATGGTATGATGTTATATCTTCCAAAACGGTTACCTGAGGATAAGACTGTGTTGCAACTCCAAAAGTTGAATGGTGACCCTGTTGAGATGACCATAGCATACACAAATGATGTCCCCAAAGACTCCCCAAGTATGATGCAGCTGTTTAACATCATATTCCGCAGGTATGTTTCTTAGTTTTTCTGCCTTAAGGGCTCACTGACATATATTTTCGGACCCATTGCTAGGGACAGTAATGGATATTTATTTTTAGTAATTTTAATTGTTTACATACGGTCAAATCTTCAACTCAGTCCTAAACCCAAAAAGGACGTCATCGAGCCACGCTTATGATCACGTGACCAATAACGAAAAGTCTAAAATTTTTTTGTCGCATTTTATCGTAAAATCGATGAAGGTGTTATGGTATTTATTCATTTTCCCATCATAGTAAGTGTGGATTTTGTTTTAATTTGAAAAAATAGATTTTTAGAGAGATTTAAAATATTATTTGTCCATAAAAATTGTATTGCAAATGATTGCAATAGACAGAGATTCTGACAGGGTGTGGGAAAAAAACTAAAATTGTGCAGGAGTTTTGGTGCAAATTGTGCGGGAAATAACTCTGATTGCGCGGGTTTGTGCAATTCTGTGACCAACAAAATATTCAATCACCAGTGTTCTAGCCAGGCCAGAAAAATATGACAGGGAGGAAATTCTGCATAAATGAAAAATACAAATAGATGTTTTACTTTGGGGATCAAAATGTACCCAGCAATCACCAATTTGCGGCTGTTTTTCTTCACCAAAGTTTATTTGTCTCAACAAAATCACATTGCGTGACACTATGAACTCGATCAGGTAAAACCGTACATTTTATGTAGTGTGAGTAATTTCCATTAAGGTTCACACGAATTCTTCGAAAGTTTGCCGCAAAAACACATTTGGAAGTCGGAAAGAAGTAAAACTGAGACTAGTTCCCAGGATGGCGAAGAGAACGACTTGTTGTTTTTATATCGATCCGCTCGAGCTGTTCGAGGAAAGCGAGGAATTTCTCGATTGTTTTGGAAGGAAAATGGGTTGAAAATAGCCTAAAACGTTTCTGGAAATCTTGGTAATCAATAGAAATACCTGATTTAATTAAAAGTTTTAAGAAAATATTTCAGTATTGTGCGGAATTGTGCGGGTCTGACCGAATTGTGCGGACCTGCACCCACGCACCCTGTCAGAATACCTGAATAGATGCATACAGTCGAACCTCTCCTTACGGACACCTCCATAATACGGACACCTCTCTATTATGGACAGTTCTCTTGGTCCTTAAGATACAAAAATTCATACAATCCCTACCTCTATAATACAGACACTTTGGTCTGTCCCTGTGGTGTCCGTATTAAGGAGGTTAGACTGTACTTAGTTATATTCCATATCCAGGTTAGATAAATGTAACATTGAAAATAATGAATCAAGTTAGAGACTACCAAGAATTTAGGATTTTTCTGCAAATGGGAAGCAATCTGAAGCATTTTATCAACACATGCGCTATTCGTCTGACCAGAGATCTGTGCTTTAATGGGTTCTTGCTCAACATTGAGGATTTGAGATCAACATTTGTTATAGAACTCGCACAAGGCCGATGTACATGAAGTGACGTCATAATAGCTTGTTTGGGATAAACACTAGATCCCACTCATTGTCTTCGGCCCTTTAAATTTTGTACGATGACGAAAAACACTCGCAAAAAATTGCGTTACTTCCGATTGCCTCCAAATTTGACCCACAGGAAGTTAATAGATTTAGCCAATTATGTGCCTAGTTCCAGCCCCCATCGTGTTTTGAGCTTCACACAACAATTTTTCAAAAACTCAAAAAATGTCGGTCCGACGGGGGAAGTATTTGTGACGGCCTTTGCGAAGAATGAAAGCTTCTGTTGACGAATTTCAACCAAATACAAGTCAAGCAAATTATTTAAAGGATTCTGGAGGATAATAAGCCAAACAAACGCGAAAATTGACGAAAGAAAACAGTAAGAATCTTTGCTTCAAATTAACTGAGTAGGCCAGTCTGGCACACATTCTGTTGAAACGCAGTGAAATCTGTCCCGCTGAGCTTTTACCTTCAAAGCCTTGCTTATTTTGATGACTTCTATCAGTGAATTCATGTTTGCTTGTTTTTAACTTGATATTTCGCCAAGAAACTGAAAAATAAAGCAACTTTTGAAAGTAAATATTGGGTCACGAGGTGACGTTTTCACTATGCTAATTTGCTCTGACCTCATTTGCATAATCTGACAGCGTCACAAAAATCAATTTGTAGGAAATTGGTAGTTGCTCTATATTTTCGACCAATATTCGGGCTGTTTTGCTTAGATATTGAAGAAAAAATTATTTCTACTGTATTGCATAAAATAGACAACTTTCCTGCCAAAATTACACTTAAAAAAATTTTTAAATAATAATTATGCAGAAAAATGTATTGTTTATTTTTTTGCTGAATATTTTTTCTGTAAGTTTAATTTTTGCCCTTTCCAATGAGGTATAGCTTTATATGGAACTGTAAACAACAGCAGAGAGAATTTTTTAAAGTTGCATGGTCAAAAATACTTTTAAAAAAGCTGAAAACAATGAGTTAAAGGGACACCTGTCCCGGATGAAATTTTGTGTTTTCATAATTATGGCAAGGAACTTGGTTTATTACTCTCAAAAGCAAAACATGTTAAGTTATTGTAACGATGAAACTGTCCATGCAAGCAAATTTGGTTGGCACATGGCAAATTTCTTGCACAATTGGTTGACTGAATGTGGCCAAGTTTTCTAAATATTTCTTAAAACTACTGATAACACAAAGAAACAATCAATGAAAAGTTTCTTAAAAAGTATATGCACATTCCAAAATGTTATTCCTTTACTGCCACTTTGAGTGTGAATTTTGAAGGCAGACATGCCCTCACTTACGATAAATGGGTGTTGATCCTCAAAGGAAGATTTCATCACCACTTTAAAAGCATACAGATCTTCTTGTGGAATTTTTCTTTCCATTTTGAAGTCTTAAAAGGCAGGTTTTCATTCTGGAAATGAATCAAAGGCTCCTAAGAGCCAACCTGTAAATAAAAAGTGCTAACATACAACACAATCTCGGTAAGCTTTTGTTTTCACACTGATACGGTTCCATATGTTTTTTAAATATAAACCATAAGGATTTTTGACAAATGCCAAAAAAAAAAAAGAAATCACTTTCATAATGTCCCGTATGAGTAAAATGAAAAAAGAACAGTCACGGGTGAAATATTTCAAAATCTAATTCTCAGTGACTAACTACTTCTGTCTAATCCCACCCTAATCTCCAAGCATATGTGCAGTAGACAGATTCTGATTGGTTTAACCTTCCTGAACCCTTTTTAACAAAAAAAAGGGACCAAAATAACTTTCTAGGAGATGCAGGGTAGAGTTCACACACAGTGGGGATAATCATATGCTATTTATGGCTGGTTTTTGCCGGTATGACTAAGTGGGTTAAAATGATCTTCATTGAATTCAAATCAGTTCAAGTTGTTTCTCCAGCTGGCCCAAAACAACCAAATTCATTGGCCATACTTTAAGTAATGATCTGCATAAGAAGGAAAGTGGTAACAGCAATGCACGATGGAATGTTAACTTTTTTCATTGTTACAACTAGTGATCTCATTGGCCTAGACTCAAAGACTGCTAAAGATTTGGGGTTCAAGGTGCATTTTGTTTGATGTTTTAAAGGTTTCATGTAATTTAAGACCCAATTGAACAACATACAATTTTTTAAAGAAATTGTGTTTGGGGAACTTCATCAAAAAAGCAAAATTATTAGCTATTGTCTTCTGCTATTCTGATTGGTTAAGTACAAACATTTCCTAAAATTTATTTGACACAAATGGATTTTTTTTGTTTTTATACTGAAATATAATTATAAACCATAAGCTCCTTCCCTGTTCTTGAAATCAAAGACATTCTATGTGAGAAAGAGCCAATGCCGCAGAACAATGAAGTTTACCGTAGTTCTTATGTGGAGCATTACTTAATGTGTCTGTAAGGTTTTATGCACAGGTGAAACTGAGCCCCATTGTTTTGAGGTTTTGCTCTATTTGCTTGTATTTAACTGGTAATTATCTTCTTATTCTCAAGGATTCTGAAAAACATTGGCATGAAGCAGGTGGGCAGGAACTATTATCATGTTGAAAGTCCCATCATGATTGACAAATTCAAGTAAGTGATTAAATTTCAACGGTACAATTACTAGGACACTTGTTGCCCCCTACAAAGCCACCATCTTGGATTTCTCCAAATCTCGTAAAACTGTCCAAATTAACTCAATTGTAGGGCTCGACCTTGGCAATGGTCAACTGGCGAAATACCACTGGATTTTCAGTTTTGGCTAGTGAAATTCCATCAGTTACTAGCCATGTTGACTACCAAAGTTATGGAGGCAAATTTCTTTGTCAACTGCAAAAGATAAATTTAGTGCTGACACAATGTCATGCAGAAAGGAAAAGAACGAAGCAAAATATGTACAGCTTCATGACGAAGCCATACTCAGCTAGAGACTGGATATTAGTGTTCCATCTTCCACTTTGATCGCAAGTGAAGGTTCCCGCCATCTTTTTGTTCACATGCTTCAACGGTCTTCAATGGATGTTAGAGGGGTTTTTTGTCTTCAAATTTTCATTCTTTAAATTCCCCTGGCTCCAAAAGGAAAGCTTCAAAGTCCAGTGGAAGCTGTGGAAAAAGAAAATTTGTCTGGAGCTGGACAAAAGATTTCCCGTGATTGGAATACAATGGGGAGAAAATGCAATGCAAACTTAGCTGCAGCAGAACTGCAGAGAATGACTCCTTCAGTTCAGAAAGTTAAACTTTTATTTTCCATCTCATCTCCATTTGGAAACATCAAGTAGTAATTACTAACGTAGGAAATACAAGAATAGTATAGGTCACTGTGCAGAGTTCTGATTGGCTGTGAACCCCAAATGCGGTTTTCACATGCCAAATTTCAATAGAAAATCTCAATAAGTATGAAATAAACGTATATCTGGTAGCGTTTATCAAAATAGCTCATGCACACAATGCATGCCTATGTTTATGTAAATGCTAGTCAATAAAATTAGTTTGAGTGTAGGAAATTTGGATGGGCTAGACAGTTTTTGTAGTAGGAGCTGTAACTGTCTAAGAGATGTATTTATCTTTGGCATTTATTTTAGGTTGGAGTTGTGGCCAGGTTATACCACCTCAATCTTGCCATATGAAACAGATGTCCTCCTGTCTGCAGATGTTTCACATAAAGTGCTGAGACAAACAACAGTTCTAGAGTTTCTTTATGACCTCTACAGCAGAAGCAGAGATTTTCATCAAGAAGCATCCAAGAAGCTTATTGGTCAAATCGTCTTGACACGGTATGGAGAAAAAAGCCTTTCTGCAAAAAATGTTCTTGAGTGTGGGACTCATGGTATCGTTAATGGCAATTCCAGTGCTCCAATCAAAAAATCACTTGACTTGTGGTTGATATATTCTTGATTTCCATGAGGAAAAAAATCCCATTCCTATTGCATATCAAAAGCACTACTTAAAGCATCATCATCACTTGACGATAGATATTGTCATGAGCTCTGGAAATGGAGAGCTGGTGAAATCCCTTTTACAAACCAATAAATTAAATAGATCATTTTAGCACACTGCTAAAATAAACAAATGCTCATTGTTTATTTTATTTTTTTTTTTTTCAAAAACATTTTGTCTGTCTTGTCCTCGCGGTTTTTTTTTTTTTTGAGTGAATTTTTTATCGCACATGATCAACTCTACCAAGCATCCTTTATAGTTTTAGGCAGTAATAGCTTGCCTATAAATATTGTTTCAAGTAATAACATTAATAACTGTTGTCTTCCAATATTGATGTGCCCCGATGGTGACCTTGGTTTTGTCTTTGATTTTGTGTGTAGGTACAACAACAAAACATACCGCATTGATGATATCAAGTGGGACAAATTTCCAACTGATACCTTCCATTTAAAGATGAAGGGTGAGGAGAGAGATATCTCCTTTGTTGAGTACTATCAGAAGGTAACTTATTTGAGAAAATTGTGGTTACATAATACCCTGCATTTTCCATAATGTTTTGTAACTATTGTTAGAAATAATGTTACATGTCTTACTATTTTTCTGCTTACATCTAAGCTTAATTTAAACACTTGGACAAGTTAATTCATTGACACCTGAGACTTAGTGTGTGTGACACTATAACAATAGATCATTTTCACTTGAGTGACAAGAATCTTGACAACCATTGCTACACTGCCACATTGGTGTACCAAAGTGTAAACAAACCCGAGTCGCATCCTCTTAATTATACAGGTGCTATGATCAATTGTTCAACGTGGAAGCAAAAGTGGTTGAGATAGAGGAATTTATTTTGCTCGATTATGTTATGCAGTTATGCAGCTTAACTCGCGATTCCAACTTACTAGCATATTCCAAAATGGGAAAAGAACAAGTGAATGATTTTCTCCAGGCTTTTCAAAACATCCCAAACTATTCGTTTCTAAAATGTGACAACTGTGGGGAGAGGGGGGCTTAATGAATTTCTTGCTCCAAAAGTAGGGGCTTATTGGAGGGAGGGGGGGGGGGGGGGGTTAATAGAGGATTTACGGTAATCCATATACATAAGGTCTGGTTTCCAAACAACAAAACTTTTTAAAAGGCAAAGGTCGGCAAGGGAAAGCGCTTTCATGCTAAGCAAGAAAAAGTAAACAGAACACAAGAAACTACTGAAGACACACTGGTCTCAAACAGTGTTTATTTAGGGTATTATAAACTTTTTATTGAAGTCTTTTGCTGTATTCATCAGGTTACATCAACCTATGCATTTGGGTTCATATTTCTTTTCATTTTTTTGTTTTTTGAAAAATGTTATGGTGATAAATTTTTTTTTATTAAGGTTTACGATAACGTGGTCATCGATGATATGGAGCAGCCCCTTTTAGTCAGTAAGCTGAAAAAGATTGTAAGTGCATATCAGTTTTGTTTGTTTGTTTGCTTATGTTTTAAGGTTACAGAATACCTTTGGGGGTGTCTCCAGTGTAATAACTCTGGCATCTTAAGATTATTCTTAAGATACATTAACCCATTCACTCCGGCCAAAACCGGCCGTAAATCGAGTGTGATTATCCACATGTACGCTAACTCGCCCCTGCCTCCCCTAGAAAGTTCTTTTGGTCCCCTATTGTTTTAAAAGGCTTTAGGAAGGTTAAACCAATCAGAATCCATCTTCTGTGCATATGTTTGGGTTTTAGGGGGGGTGATTGGACAGAAGTGGTTTGTCACTCAGAAGAATATCAGATTTCAAACAAGGCGATGAAATCATCCTTTGAGGATCACCATCCATTTATTGCAAAGTGAGGGCATGTCTTCAGAATTCAAACTCAAACTGTTTCTTTGTGTTATCAGTAGTTTTTGAGAAACTTTTAGAAAACTCGGCCACATTTGGTCTAGCAAAGAAATTTGCCTCGTGTTTACCATTTTTCTTGCGTGGACAATTTCCTCAATGCGATTATTTAATGTGTTTCGCTTTTGAGACTTTTTTAATAGATATTTGATTAAAACTATCAACTGAGAGAATTTGTTGTCCGTTTCCCTGTGTTTGTTATTGTGGTTCCAGAAAATATCCATAACCCCCCCCCCCCCCCCCCCCCCAATGGAAGGTTTTTCATTTGAACCCTTCCTCCCACCTGGAATTTCCAATTAAGCCTCATACTTTCCCTTATAAATTTTGGCTGTTGAGACCCCCCCTCCCTCTCGGAATTTCCAATGACCTTCCATGGGGTGGGTATGGATATCTTCTGGAACCATACATTTGAGTAATTTGTCTGGAAAGAAATCTTTTGTAAACAAAACCGGATTTTCATTTTACAGTTATAATTTTCCACCCATCGCAAAATCCAAAATGTCTGCGTAATTTTTGATATTTTGACTTTCAGGTTATTTTTCAGGCTATTTTTTCATAAAAGCAACTGATGTTTTATTTGAAAATCGTTGACACTAATATCTAGACTAAGGAGATGTTGTTTTTTCAAGTCTGTGTTCGCTTATTCTTGTGTGCATTGCTCAGTTTATTATCGTTCCTTCATTCGTGTTGATTTGTTTAAAAACTGAGAAATCGTGCAGGAGGGTTAACCCTTATCAAATTAAAGCTTATTAAACTGGCTATCTGGAAATGTTCACTCCTTCCATCCTTTCTTCCATCCATTGGCTGTAGGGGCAGTTCAATTAATGAGGCAATTTATTTCTTTTAGCCAGGACAGAAGCAGCAAAGAATCCCAGATGGAGAGGTCCTTCTGATTCCACAGTTGTGCTTTATGACAGGTATTTGTTCTATAATTTACTTCTAAGAAAGCGGTTGTGGAAATTTAGTTTGCAAGCTGGAGCCTTTCTGGATGATTACCGTGTTTGTATTCAGTGCTCGATCTTAGTGGTAGTCCACGAGCCCAGGGCTAGTAAAAAGTGGGTTTGGGCAAGTAAAACTTGAGGACTGGGCTAGTTGTGTTAAAAGAGATTTTGAAAAGATAAACAAAGAAAAAATTAAATTGATCGCCAAAAAGAAAGAAAAAAAAAGGTTCTCTTACATTTAACGATCGATAACTTTATGCCTGACTCCAGCAAAAGACTGCTGGAAAGACTGAACATTAGTAGGGCCCAGTAACCATGGACAGGCCGCCATCTTGTAATTTGATCAAAATGAAGTGAGCGCGGAGCCAGACCGAAATAAAATTGAGTGCGGCGCTCGACTGAAAGCTTAAACCTAAGGCTTGGCTACAAGGTGATGCCTGTTGGCTAGTAAATTTTATACCTCACTAGCTCAAGGACTAGTAAGTTAAAAAGTTAAGGTCAAGCACTGGTATTTATAAAATATTCCAAGTTATTAACATGTGCATACTGGAACTGTTGCTAAAAGAAGTTTATTTCACACAGGACTCACTGATGATATGCGCAACGACTTTGCACTCATGAAAGATCTTGCAGTTCACACCCGTGTTGACCCAAAGACACGTAATCAATCTCTTCTGAGGTTTATGGGTGATATTTCCAGGTATGTTTCCATACAAACATGTTTGTGCAGCTCTGTCTGGCTGTTTAGTGTTTAAAGGTTTATATCTTAAGGTAGGTTTCATGAACATCAGAACAGGAGGAATGGAATTACTGAAAGACATGACAATGGAAGCAGTGTAGATGTTCATGTTCCCAGCAGGCAAATTAGCTTTTTGGTTGGCCTTAAAACTTGCTCAGTTGCACACCAGTTCTGTTAAACCACTGCCTGGTTAGCTCAGTTGATTTAGCACCAATCTGCAGATAGGGAGGTCATGGGTTTGAATCCCAGGTGGATCAACACTCGAGGTCTTAAAATAACTGAGGACGAAGGTGCTATTTCATTATAATAATACTTGAAAGTCTTAATTCAAGCACATGATGGTGGTCTCCAATGGGAATGTAAAAGAACCAACGTGGACATAACAAAACCCTGGCTGTGACCACCCTCAGAGCCATACGTTGTTCATGGGTGGAGTTTTCCTAAGTGTTTGGAAAGTGCCATGAAACATGTGACATGTGCACTATATAAGTCGTTCATTTTTTTAAAATATGTGACCCTATATTGGAAAAAGTGGTTAAAGATGAAAGACGTTTAAACACGTTAAAAAAAAACTTTTAAACACCTTTTTGATAAGATGAATGTTGCATCTAATTGAACATTTAAACGCAATAATTATTTTAAATTATGTCAGACCAGTCACATTATTCCTGGCGGTTTTGAAATAAAGGCATAAAATAGCTTTATTTGCAACAGCGGCTTAAAAAATACTACTAAAATACTAAAAAGGCAACTAAGGAAGATCTGTGTATTTATATATTTTCGCCAGTAGTATGTGTAAACTTTAAACCTCTCTTGCAGGGTTCTCCTTATCAGGCGGTAACCAGTAAAATTTACCGCTTGAAGCAGCACTTATTACCGTCTGTAACCGCTTGCCCCCGGAAAATTTTTAAGACACACAGTTTTCCCATTACCGCTTAGCAAAAATCCCTTACCTGCTAAGCTGAAATTTGGGGAGAACCCTGTCTTGAGTATGAAGTAAAGTCGATTCCAGTCTGTGACAAATCTACTTACAACTGTAAGGGTTAATACAATGTGCTGGCCATGCTCCATCACGTGTGACCAGTATTTTTGAAAATTTGAATGGAGTTTAAGTTTACACGTTGGTTTTGTAAATTCATTACAAGATTTGGAAATTATGGCAATTCACCTTTGACCACCTTTTCCAGAATAGGGTCACATATGTCACAAGAAAGCAAATTTTAAGTATTCTCGTTGACCACGTATTCATAAGAGATGTGTTATCTTTGCAGAAATCAAAAATCGACCGCCGAATTAGCAGGTTGGAATCTTGAGGTAAAATCTGTCTTGAATCAAAGTGTACTAATACTTGTTGTGCTTAAAGGTATTTAAAACCAGTCACCTGGTGAACCATTCTGTGAGATGACTTTGTTGTTTCTTATTTTTGAAAACTCCATGCATTGTTTTTATTTTTTGGGGTCAAACCTATGCTAGAATTAAAACTTCTTTTCTTGTGCATGAATTGCTGTTTGATCCAGCAGAGGAAAACATCAAGTAAATTCATCAAAGGGCTAGTTGTCTTGTGTACATTATGTGATCTTGCTCCTCAAACTTCAACAATCTGAGTCAGGCCAAGTTTCACCTTGACATTGTCCATTGACAAGGCATTATTTTAAGGTGTTTCCCTCCAGTTTCCTTGTAGACGCACTGAACATTTTTGAGTGGCTGTTTAACTAACTTTCCTTTATTGAATTAGTGTGAAACTTACAAAAGTATTGTACAAAGTTCGAAGTTTATAAGAGTGTAATAATTTTGTAAATCACATTTAAAATTGCGGAGATAAACGAGCAACAGGAGGGAAACACCTTAAGCCCTGCTATTATTTGTGTACATTTCCATTTCTGACAGTTATTGTTCTGCATTTTATATTACAGTTTGAGAAAGAAACCATGACATTACCAGGAAGAGTTCTTCCTCCAGAAAAGATTTATCAACAAAATAAATCTGTAAGTTTTCTTGTGATACAACATGTTGGTGAATGAAGAGAGTTGTGTTAACCATTAATTCTTCAGTTACTACACATATTTTAGCTGCACCAAACTAGAGAATTGCATGCATGCATGTTTATTGAATCCATTCTAGGAAGGACTAGTTGTGGTCCCTAATTATTAAACTTAGTTTGTCTTTGCATGTTTTTCTTTATCACCCAATTACTGAAGTTAGTCTGCTGGGGCTACCAGGGGCTGCTAGAGCAGTCCTGAAATTGTTATAATTGTGTATAATATTTTTAAATTGTCTTTTTAGTATACGTATGACCCGAAGACTGCAGACTGGTCAAGAGAGATGAGAGGCAACCGTCTCCACAGCACGGTAAACCTGGACAACTGGGCCCTGATTTATACCCAAAGGGACAGTCCAAATGCAAAAGACTTTGGAATTACTTTGAAAAAAGTCTCTGGTCCTATGGGAATAAATGTTGCTAACAGCAGAGAGTAAGTGTATTCACTGTTTAAGTGTGAGGGAGCTATTTTTCAATACCTTAAGTGCAAATGTTATTTCTTGTAAATCAGCCATATCCAAAAGTTTTATGATTGACAAGAGGCTAGCTGGTAGCCTGTACTCATGCGCTTGCATAAGAACATTTCATGGTTTATTTTAACTGGGTCACGCACCCCTTCACTCTCAACGAATTTGCGTGACATGTAAGTCTTGTTTTGTTTACATAATATCAGATATCATTTATTACGACTGAATTTACAACTGAATTTAAACACGTTTTATTAGCATTTCTTCAAAACTAGCGACAACACAAAGAAAAATTCAATCACAAATTGATATCAACATAAATTCTCATCGAAAAATGTAATTTTTTTCCAGTGAAGTCCAAATGTTAGTGGCTTCACTATATTTGAAAACAAGAACGTGATTACGGGCACGCCCCAATCAAGAAGTCGCGTGTCAACCAATCAGACCAGTGAGAGTTGTCCCGCGGGATACGGGAAACTTTAAAAAAAAAAAAACAAGGCAATTTGTGACTACAAAACGCTGGACGAAAAGAAACCTTACCGAAACCTTGACTCATGCCGCTATGCGCATGAGTAATTATTATAAATTTTTTATAGCTATGTAAAAGCCACTCCTACTTAATATTTTTCTCTGATTTTTTCAAGACCATTTATTGTTGTGTTAAAAAAAATAGCACATTAATAATCTGGTCGAATAAAGTTAGAATCAATTGAAATTCTGGGACATCTAAAAAAAAAATCAAGCACTACATCTTAAAAAATGAAATACTTACCTTAGTATTTAAAAGAGGATGATAGTTTATGTTGTAAATTAATATTCTTAATTCTAGCACACAAGAAAGCTTTTGAATTTCATTCACTACCTGTTTGTTGTACAACATCAAATTTCATCAGGTCACTATTTGCTCTTGGTTCCTTGGCAGAGTTAAATATATTTGTGTTTCCTTCTATTTTTTCTTAGTTGTCCATTAAATGATGATCGCACAGACACTTTCTTAAAAGCCATTAAAAGTGTCTACAGTGAATCATTACAAATGGTTGTGACCATTCTACCAACTAATCGTAAGGACCGTTATGATGCCATTAAGAAGCTTTGCTGCTTAGAAAATCCAGGTGCGCAAATAATGAAAATATCAGTCAATTATTGATGCACAGAATTGTTTAGAAACCCAAGCTGTGAAAACATTGTAGCTCTTGTGCCAGTTGTCAATTTATGAGTGTTAAGGCCAGTTTACACTTATGATTTTTGATGTGATTATTGTCCCGCCCTCCAATGCAACTTTTGTTGAAAGTGTAAACAAGCCGCAATTTCAGTGCGATTGCATGTGATATTTGCTGTGATCTACTGCGATTTTCATTAAGTTGCTGTTCAAAACCTTAGTGACATTGACAAATCACACCAAAATCAAACTGAAATATTTAATTGAAAAATGCTACAAAAATTGCACAAAAAGTTGTCTGTGTAAATGGGCCTTTGTTGTTCTTTTGTTTTTTTAATTAAATTCTGGGAGGTTATTTTATGATGTACTAGTTCAAATAATTCTTCTCTCTGACCATATCACTGCTGAACAGCAAAGTGCACAGTGATTCTATCAGTGGCAATGTGTGGTGGCCATCGCCCACAGGGTTGCTATGGATACCTGCCAGGGATGTAGATAATAGTCGGGAACCGTGGAAATTACCTGGCTGTGAACTTGATTTTTTTGGCTGTAAAAGCCATGTGTAGCTTTAAAAGGACTACGTTTTTCTCTTTTTTACCCGTCTGTCAGTTCTATATTCCCACCTGTTAAAAACTGAATCTGCATGCCTGCCTGCACACCATGTTTGTATCTATCACATGTGGCTCCCCCATACTTGATGCACTTGATTCACAGATAGATTCTGCTTATTTATCTCCACATATTTCAAACCGGTATATGCATGCTTTTAGACGGTGACCACTAATGTTGCTTGAGGGTTGACCTTATTTCTTTTATCTTTAGTGCCCTCTCAAGTGATTTGTGGTCGAACAATCTCCAAAAAACAGATGTTAATGAGTGTGTGCACCAAGATCTCCATTCAACTTAACTGTAAGCTTGGAGGGGAAGCATGGGCAGTGGAGATACCAGTAAGTAAAAACTGAAACCAATTTTTTTATAATGTTTGGATGTTGTCCTTCAGTATTATTCTAACAATTTGAAAAAAAATTGAATGAGGCCTAAAACTGCTGTGATTAAATGCTAAAATCTAAGCTTTCGCCAATCAACGGCATGATCAGGGATAAAAAGGAAAATATTCCGCATTGGTCTATGTACAGATGTAAAGTAAAATGTGTGAAAAGCATAAGAATGTGTCAAGTATGTGAATGCATAAGAATAATAAGGTACAGATATGAATAAGAAATGTATAAAATGGTCATGAGCAAGTGTCATGAAACAAAGAGTCTCTCCAGATATGGTAAAATAGTCACTAGAACAAAAGAATTTTAATGTTCTCGGGAGTCAAGGGTCGGTTTGTATTTTGTGTAAAATGCTTTGAATAGACAGATTTACAGGGTCGTTTTTGTAGTACAATGGTCTTGATTTCAATGTCTCTGTTTTGGCATGTGAAGATGTGTTTCTGTACAGAGGAGTTTTCACTATTGGCCTGATTTATACTGGAGACGGATGATCCGTCTGGACGAACTTGGGCAAACATTCGCTAGTTCGTCTGATAATCCGTCTGTGTATAAACACGGGCAAAGAGACGGATTACCCGTTAAGACGAACTATCTGCTAAGTTCGTCTTGGCAGACGAACTAAGCAGATAGTTCATCTAGACGGATAATCCGTCTTTTTGCCCGTGTTTATACACAGACGGATTATCAGACGAACTAACGAATGTTTGCCCACGTTCGTCCAGACGGATCATCCGTCTCCAGTATAAATTGGGCCATTGATATGTTCTCTTATACGATCGTGGATGAAACATGTAGCGCTCCCGATGAGCCCTACACGTTTCATTCATGATTGTATAAGATGACAAGATGACATTGTTTTTGAGTGGGTATTCTTTTCAGCTTTGCTCCTTTGCAAATACATAAAAATTAGCTGAAACATGCCAATGAAATTAGCTAGTTTTACATAAATATGCAGATGACTGATATACATGTATGTGCAATAGCAAGTGAGGCGAATTAATGTGTTGAGTTTTGGATCAAAGTGTGGTTAACAGGCCATTGTGTTATTATTTAGCTGAAGAAAACCATGGTCATTGGAATTGACTGTTACCATGATTCCTCAAGCAAAGGCCGTTCAGTTGGTGGCTTTGTAGCAAGCATGAACCAGACCCTCACAAAGTAAGTGTTCACATTCTACATTTTCTTGCAGTTAAATGCAATTTCATGGAGTTGACAACAAGGAGCACTAGTCTTAGCTTGCGGTCAGTGGCACTTGGATATGTGCATGCACCAGGATTCCATGTGCTCTGGGACATGACATGAACGTTTCTTGAGCATTAGCTTTGTAGTGAGATTGGAGCTCAAGGCAGTCAATTCATGATAAATGCATTGATGTGTTATTCATTCTCATTGTTTTTGTGAGAGTGCCGTATTGATTAATCATATTTTGGTTGAAGGTATTATTCGAGAGTGAGTTTCCAGCACACAGGAATGGAGCTGATAGATGGTCTGAAGACTAACATGACAGGTAATGCAGCTCATCCCTTGGGTTTTCTTTATAACCCATCAGGGTTCTTCTAAGTTTTTGAGTAGACAGCCAAGGTTCATAAGTTAACGGAGCAAATTGAGAGTGCCGAAGGCATGGGTTTCTTGGGGGTCTTTGGGCATGCCCCCTCCCTCCCCACCCCTAAAATTTTGAAATCCAGAGGCTTGGGTATATTATCTTAAGTGTTTCCATGAGTCGACATTCACAGCAAAATTCAGTCCTGGTCCTAGCTAAGCAGTGAATGTTTTTGCTCTTATCTGTTGCTCGGGCCGAGCTACAGCCTCTCGTTCTAGTGCATACTGACCTTGCGTCAATTTTCAACCTCACCGCACTGCATGCTGGGAAATAGCCACAATTTTTGACAGCATTCCTTCCTTTCCCCGCACATTTCATATTTATTCTAAGTCCACAGCCACTCCGACCTACCACCGAAATTTTGCGCTTGTTGTGTTCTTCAGTGGTTGCAACTTCCAAAAATTCATCAAGAGTCAAGTCCCAAGGCTACTTCGTTTCGTGGCGGCCATTTTTCCAGTTCAACGAGCAGCGAGCCAAATTCATAAACAAAGTACAACACCTAACTCACTTCATTGAGACAGGGATTCTGACAGGGTGCAGGAAAAAAATTAAAATTGTGCGGGAGTTTTGGGGCAAATTGTGCAGGGAAAAACTTAGATTGTGTGGGATTGCGCAATCCTGTGACCAACCAAATATTCTATCACAAGTGTTCTAACCAGGCCAGAAAAATATGACATGGAGGAAATTCTGCATAAATGAAAAATACAAATAGGTGTTTTACTTTGGGGATAAAAATGTATCCAGCAATTGCCAATTTGCGGCTGTTTTTCTTCTCCAAAGTTTATTTCTCAACAAAATTACATTGCGTAACCCGATGAACATGATCGGGTAAAAATATGCATGAATCAGGTAGAGATACAATATAACAGTTTAATTATCTTGTGAATTATATACATATTTAACCCAATATCAAGAGCTAATACCTGCTTTTCCTTGCAGCTGCCTTGAGACGTTTCAATGAATTGAATGGTGATCTGCCAGAGCGAATCCTGATCTTCCGTGATGGTGTGGGTGATGGACAGCTCCAAACGGTTGTCGAACATGAAGTACCACAACTGAAGGCATCATTTAGTGCTGTCTCTGGTGGCTATAAGTAAGTGGATTGACATAGGATGTTTACAAGTGTTAAAGTTACCCAACACTGCTATGTACCCAAGTTCAAAATGGAAAAAATTACCTTTGAATTACATTTTGTAATCATTTTTTCTTGTAGCTAATAGTCACCAGTTAGAGAATTTTCTTTCGCAGACTCAAAACTAAAAAAAAACATACCATGTTGCTTATGTTACATACTAAAGGATTGCTGTTGTTAATCTTTGTGGTACTTTCCTATTCAGGCCCAAATTCTCTGTTGTTATTGTCAAGAAGAGAATCAGTGCGAGACTATTCAACAAAGGTGATGGAAGCAATCCAACCAACCCCCCTCCAGGCACTGTTGTTGACACTGACATCACACGCAAACAATGGTATGAACAGTTTTCCTTTCCTGTGAGAGCTTGGTGCAGTGCTATTTTTGGTCTAGGCTTAATTTTGCCTAATCACTCTGCAGTGAAGCAGAAACAATATTATTTCTAACTTAGGACAAGTTATAAAACCTGATGTACAGGAGGGAGCATCTTGTTTATTGATCATGCATAAACAGCCTAACAGCTTAATGCAACTAACATACTGAAGTTTGAAGTGCTCTAGCTAGCTGGATTTCTTACTGCCTTGTTTATTCTTCAGGTTTGACTTCTTCCTAGTGAGCCAGTCTGTCCGTCAGGGAACAGTATCTCCAACTCACTACAATGTGATTGAAGACAGCTCAGGATTGACTCCAGATCACTTCCAGCGCTTGTCCTACAAACTTACCCACCTTTACTACAACTGGCCTGTAAGTCAACTTGTGGTTATAGAAATTAGCCCTTTTGTGGTTGCATGAACAGAAGCCGGCAGGAATTCTAAGGTTTATTAGAGAATACAGTGTTAAATTTTAATTGGCTACTTCCTTTTCCTAAACTTTCTTGGCTGAGATATTAAGGCATTGTTTTGAAGTTGCCCTGGAAGAAATAATGCAAGATGCCAGACATTTCAGTAAGTTTGTAAAAAAATATATGTTTATGCCATATGTCAACTAAAATTATAAGGCGATAGATCACTCCAAACTTACAGACGATAGTATGAGGGAAAGCAAAAATCTTTTCCAGCTTCTACTGCAAAATCGAAGCTCCTAAATCTCCAATCTTAAACTTTGAACAAGTTCTCAACGTTTTAACTGTACCGTGGTCAACTTGTTGAACGGAATAGAACCTCTCTATTTTAGTTCAACGACGTTCAACATGTTGAATGGCCTATTTCAACATTCAACATGGCATGATGCACTGTTCAACATTTGTTGAAAAGCCGTTGCAACATGTGTTGATCAAAAAATGCTGAACCGTGTATCAAAGACTTAGCTCCCCTGAATATAGATCCATCAGTTTGATAAGAAAACCTGATTTCAGTTGTACCCCATCATAAAAATTAGCACACCCGCACAGCACCTTAACAGCAACTCTTGACAAAAATTCAAACCAAATTAACTTGCGCAACGCTTCTTTATCACAATATTTTTTCCTTCCCAGCCAAAAAGAACCCTTGCGAAGTTGTATAAGCCCCAGGGCTTATAATCGACATTTTATGGCAGTTTTAAACGTTTCAACAATTGCAACAATAACCTAACTCCAAACCCTACTCCTTTCCTCTTTTTCAGGGTACTGTGCGTGTTCCAGCACCCTGCCAGTATGCCCACAAGCTTGCCTTCTTGGTTGGGCAGAGTCTCCACAAGCCACCATCTTCAGAACTGGCTGACAAACTGTTCTTCCTGTAGACAAACGTTCTCTACTCTTGACAAAAGAAGACAGTGCAAACATAAAACACGTTTTATTTCGTTTCTACGATGAGAGAACCAACATCGAAGTTGCGTATTTGCATGGTTTATTATTAGTTATAAAGACATTTTTTGTCGTTTGAGATTTATCAGGCAAAGGTTTTATTCAATTAACAAGATAAGGATTTTTCCTGTGATTAAAATGATGCTATTTGAGATACAGATAAATGTTTGAATTAATTTTTTCCACACAGATTGTAAAATCACTCTTAACATTACTATTTTTGTAGAAACTTGAGAAAGAGTGATACGTTACTGTTAAGTGTTGTATTAAACATTTTCACAATGTGATTTCTGCTGTGAGTTCTTTATTTTCTTTCTCTGTTCCACTTGAAAAATTGCCTTTTCAGAAACTTGAGTACAGAGCCACCCACTTTTATTACTCCAGCGCGCTGCTCGCAGGTCACCTCCTGCCCCTCCCACTTAGGTTAAAAACAATGGATAAGAAATGAAAAGTTTGCAAACACGATATGCATAAACAAAATGTTTGCATAGAAGTCAGATTTAAAAGTATTAGTTTCAAAACTGAAATAAAAAAGTAACAAATTTTATTAACACAGGATCTTCAAATTGAACAAGCACAAAAATATATCCAGCTGGGCATTTCAAAGTGGTCATTTTATAAACAAATAATAAATTAAGGTTACAGTGTACCTTCAGACCGAAAATTTATTAAATTTTTTTTTGGCGCTAAAATAAAGTTTGCAGAATGAACTTTCATCCCAAAAATAAATTATCGAAAAATAGTGAAAATTGACGGAGAAATGACAGCATAACTTTTGTGGGCGGAGTTTGTTTATTAAGCGATATGTCTTTTTAAGCGCCGTTTTCTCAGTTAATTTTTCGCTTGTTGGGGACACTTTAAAGAGCTACAACTCAAAGGGAATTTGTTCGATTTTCCTTAAATTTGGACAGAAGCTAGGCTAACATATAATCAACAAAAACGTGTCGGCGAATTTCTTAATTCCGAAAACCTTTTCGTCAAGAGCCATTTCCGTGCGATCATTCCAATTTTTTTTCTCCCCTTTTCGAAAATATTCTGTAACTTTTCACTGCAATAGGCCATTTGCACGATGGCGTCATTTGACTACAACTACCAGAATTCATTTCGTTTTTCCTTTCTTATTTAAATTTTGTAATCCCAGTGCGGTTTAAATAACAATAGCCCTAATTTGCACTACAAAACAAAAAACTGAAGGATTCTGGTAGTTGTAGTCATATGACGTCATCGTGCAAATGGCCTATTGAATATGGGAAATCGCCGACACGTTTTTTTAACGCTTCGTGTCCGGAAACCCGAGAACAAATCAAATTAGCAAAATATGATAATCGCTTTGAGTGAAAGCGTTTTAAAGCTGATTCGGACGTTCGAATTTAGACGTCGTAAAAAAATTCGACAATTCATTTTATTAGCAAATGGTTTCCATATTTTGATAGCCAGCTCTATAAGCTTTAATTTGATATCTGGGTTTAGGAATATTAAGTGTAATCTTAAGACGCTAGAGCTGTTATGCTGGAGACACCCCCGAAGGTACACTGTAACCTAAACATCAATAAAAACGTAATACAGTCGGACCTCTATTAAGCGGCCACCTATTAAGCGGCCACCCTCCATTAAGCGGCCACTTTCCAATGTCCCGAATTATTTGTCAGTAAAGTGCTGTATGCGATACCTCTATTCAACGGCCACCTCTATTAAGCGGCCGCGGCCACCTTTTTGAGGTTGCAAGTTTAGTATTTCTTGTATTTTTACCTCTATTAAGCGGCCAGCAAATCATCTTTTCAAGCGAAATGGTGACAGATAATATGAAGGTGATAACTGATAACAATAAAAACTGCAATTTAATCTCCCCTTACCTAGTTTCACGGTTACCAGGACCTTGCCCTATCTATCGGAAAGGCAAATGACTTGATCTTCTCGTTACAACTCCGAGCTCCACAACGGCAAACAGCAGTGACGGATTATTTTAAATAAATTGTCCGTGAAATATTTTGAGCTAAAATTTTTACAGACTGTTGGTGCAAAAAAGGCCTAAGAAACTTGACGTTTTGTTACATAGATTTGCATATTTTTCTGTGCCTACTCAACACCAAAAAATACTGTACTTATCGACTACATGCTCTCTGTGTTAGAGCTAGAACTTTGCACGGACTTGAAATGCGCAAATACAGGGCACTTAATTTTTTGTTTCAAAGATTTTTGCATTTATCTTCACATATGTTCACTTTTCAACAAGCCTTTTGCTATATAGAGGCAATAAAATAACGTTGACTGCCATTTCTATCCAATTTATATTGTACCTCTATTAAACGGCCAACCTCTATTAAGCGGCCAGTTTTCAAAGTCCCGAGGGTGGCCGCTTAATAGAGGTCCGACTGTATTTAAGGAGGGAACCAAACTCGCCAAGGCGGTTTTCAGTGGGGCCCCTTAAATCTCAACACTATTTGTTTTAAAACATTTCATCCTATTAAACTTCATGTTTTTGTCAAAACTGTATTAAACAAATTCTTCAAACTCGGCTATCTATACTAATCACTGCTATTTGCATATTTTAGAAGCCAAGCACTTACATGAGCAAACACTGAACATTGCTAAGAAAGCTCTCTCCGAATGAGTAATGTCGTACCTCACTGAAGCGGTCTCCTGATTGGCTGATTGAAATCGTGGTTAATTATTTAAAAACGTTTTTTACACTGAAAAGAAACTTGTAATCGTTAACGTTGTTAAACATATAAAGAGGATGTCGTTAGTCGAGAATGTGCAAAGTGTGTGATAGAGGCGTCTGATCACTAGCGATACCTCTGTACTTTTATGATATATCAGTGTTGACCGACAATAGTAAGTCATTGTTTAGCACAGCAAATGTAGAGAGAACTTAGGCTCTCAAAGTACTACGGTCCAGGGAGCGTAGCAAGAACCGATCAATTCTAGCCCACGTGTATCGATAAAGTGTGGAAAGGGAAGTGAAGCAAGACCTTTATTGGACTAGCAAGTGTAGTAAGGCGTTGCAAGCGTAGAAAGGCGTGACAAGCGTAGCAAGTCGTTTCATGCAAGTGTAGCAAGCGTAGCAAGGCGTTACAAGTGTAGCAAGCGTAGCAGGCGTTACAAGTGTAGCAAGCGTAGCAGGCGTAGCAAACGTAGTAAGTGTAGCAAACGTAGCAAGCGTAGCAAGTGTAGCAAGCTTAGCAAGTGCAGCAAGCGTAGCAAGTGTAGCAAACGTAGCAAGTGTAGCAAGTGTAGCAAGCGTAACAAGCGTAGCAAGTGTAGCAAGCGCAGCAAGTGTAGCAAGCATAGCAAGTGTAGCAAGCGTAGTAAGCATAGCAAGCGTAGCTAGCGTAGCAAGTGCAGCAAGCGTAGCAAGCGTATCAAGTCAATAATAAATGGCACGGTGTTCGTACCCCAAAGCCCGTACAGTCAACGATCCACTAAACGCCTGGGGCGTGTATTTTAAATTTTGAGAGGGCATCTTTTAAAAGGGGTGTTAATTATAGAGAAGCGTTCATTAAATTTTCTTGGTAAAAAAGGAATGGAATGGGACAAAACACGTTCACTTTCCTTTCACTGGCCACACGGATATCAGAAACAGTAATACTGGCATGAAGAACGGATTTGGAGGGTTTGGTCCTAAACATCGAGAAAAAAGAAAACTTAAAATGCAATTCCGCTGCTTCGTATTGATCTCTACTTTTATGAGTCACTGAGTTCTTGGTTTTAGACTATCGAAAGAGAGGGGCGACCTGTCCCTGATTTCTGTGTATACATTGGAACACCGCCTAACGGCCACCCGTTAATACAGACACCGCGTATTACGGCCGGCCACTTTTTTAGGCCTGAACAAAATTTTTTTACTTGAAACCTCGGCATCTTATTTATATGCCGCGCCAGATTATGGTGGCCCAATTGTGGCCGGATTAACGGGGCTCCGCTATATATAAGGGGATGCGGCAATAATTAATCGATACAGCATATATTGCTATTTAGGTCTTTTATATTGTTGAAACGTTTGTATGTCAATGTGTCTCCAATTTTGTCACTGCGTATGCAAGGAGATGCACCGGCTTTAAATGTAATTACCACAAACTCCGTACTGAAAACTTTGCTGACACTGAAAACATTGTATTTGAGAAAGTTTGAAGTTTTATTCACAGTGATCTGTTTCAATAAGCTCATTTGGAAGTTTTCGATTAACTTCATATAAAGTAACCATTTAATAAAATCAAAATAAGTATTGTCGTAAATCCAAAAATCACATATATAAGAACACAGTTTGTTTTGATGTGCTGCTAAACCTTTTGCTCTTTTGTGAGCGTTTTTAAAAAGGTTTAATTTTGTTTTTGCCCAAAATGTCTAACACCAACGTCCAAATCTAAACTCTCCCTCTTCACCCGGTTTAACCTCCAGTATAGAATGTCGGCGACCCCTAACACGAGATAACGCATAGACGCACTATGGATATGTGGGGTTTCATTTGGAGGACCGTATTCACAAGAAAGTTTAATCAGTGTTCAAAAAGTTGTTTTTGTCACATCAATGGTAAAAGTTGGGAGTGTCCACTTTCATAGTGAACCATTGTCACAAAACGGTCGGTCAGCTTCTCTGTCGATGAGCGCAGATATAGTTTTATACTGATTTCTAACTAACGTACCGTAAAATTCCGAAAGTAACGACCCTCGTTACTTTGTACAGGTAACGGATACTTTTCTGAAAACCAGAAGAGTTTCAAGAAGTGGACAGCAAACGTACATTTTTTACTAAAAATGCCTTATACATGTATACCTTTAACTCTTGAAAGAAATGCTCTTGCGCTTTAAAATTTGGCCCAGATGTGTAGTTTTAAACTTCCTACAATTCCATAAAGACCATAAACATCAGTTTGGAATCAAAATCTGCTTTTTAATTCTTCTGAATTTTACAAACCAAGTATCATAAATTTTGATAGTGTCCAAACCATTTCTGCTTTTTAATTCAGAGAGGGAGGCCAGATAAAGTTTGCTCGTGAATTTATATTCTGGAATTGGGTTTAAAGTCGACAAGGTCAAGAACAAGTGCTTAGCCTTCTGTGTTGTAGCCTGGGAGGAAGCGGCTGTCACAGGCTATCTGTGTTGGTGGTCCAAACCAATAATTTTAAAAATTGTATTTTTTAATATTAGTCATTCAAGTGTCAAATCACGTAATTTTTTCAGGCATCATTTGTTTCTTATCTCACTCTTTCGTTTAAGTTTACTGTTTTCCTAGTTGCTTTAAATTTAAAACTCGTTTGCAATTCTGACGCAGAATTTCAACGGCATACCGCGCTTCGTACGTGTTGCGTGTTGAGAATTTGCGTTATTTATAATTATTTGTATTATTAGTCATTCAAGTGTCAAATCACGCAATTTTTTCAGGCATTATTTGTTTCTTATCTCACTCTTTCGTTTAAGTTTACTGTTTTCCTAGTTGCTTTAAATTTAAAACTCGGTTGCAATTCTGACGCAGGATTTCAACGGCATACCGCGCTTCGTACGTGTTTGCGTTATTTATAATTTTGTATTCATTCAAATGTCTCTCATCACCAAAAGTAAATTTCCGGACGGCCAAATAAGTCTTATAAGCTTATGTTTTTATAAAATTCATCGTTTTCGAAACGAAATTTTCCTAATTTGAACTAGTCCACCGTCCAAACGGAGCGCTTGCCGTGTGAAGCTTTAACGGGCTACTTGTTTTTAAACGTAAATTGCGAATACTGGAAACAACGGGGCTATTTATGCTTTCGCTTTTATACACAAACATAATTGTCAACAACTTTCGAAATAAACACCGTCAAATTCCAAAGTCATTCCAACGAATCGAACTTCGCTTTCGCTCCAACTATCGAACTATAGAACAGTCACTCCGTCTTGAACGTGCTGAGCTTTGACAGCTTTCCGTGATCCCGCGCCTGATGACGAAATGGGTTCATTGTCTAATCAACCAATAACATACTCTGCTACGCTAGCTACACAGATTAACGTGTTAGCCAATCAGAATGCTCGTTCAGTGAGGTGCGGGACTAGAAAGCGGTAAATTTTCCGGAATTGTAACTACGGCGTTGTGATTATCAAGTGGAGAGTCTTCGGATGATTGAGGGCCTATTAAATGATCAAGTTTTTGGGCCTTGATTTGGTTTAAGGAGTGGAACAATTTAGCGTTGAGTTCCTGGGCGACCGTTTTCGAGAACATCTCCGAGACGTTGAAAAAAATGACAAAGACGCATCCAAACCAGTCGCGCGTCATTTCAATCTTGCTAACCATTCTAAGCAACACATGACAATCTGTGGCGTTTCCCTACACCAGGGGAACACAGAAAGCCGTAAAAACTTAGAACAAAAAATCATCTTTCGAATCGGCACTCTCAAACCCCACGGAATTAACGAACGCTTTTCATTCAACTAATTTACATTTGTTTTTCACGTCACAAAATTTCCACCAATGGCGGAGCTCCTCCTACAATATAAAACCACACACTACCCACAATCCCTTGATTCGCTCCGACGAAGGGCTAGCGCTCGAAACGTCAGCTTTCTCGAATCTTTTTACGGTGGCTAATTTACCTTATCGACTCAGTCGATAAAACCAAATTCTTGTGCTTCACCCCCACCGACGCAGCACCACAGTTTCTCTAGAAACTAACCCCATTCATATATTAAAATACGCTTTGTTATTGTATCAGTTTGTGGCTCAATTGTTATATCCTGTAAAGGCCATTTACAAAAGCAGAAATTAAGTTAATCATCTGGCAGAATTATTTTCCAGTAAAAGGTTTGCTGTTTTATGGATCATTAAACGCTCGCCTCGGGTAGTGGGGAGTGATGTACAAAGGAACAACAAACTAAAAATTACTAGAAGCGTATGTGGCCAAAATAATTGGCTATTGCACTATTGATTTTTTTTTATCGAAAAATAGTTTAAACTTAAATATTTAAAGCACCAGAGAAGATAGCACTCAAGCACTGTAAAAAAAATGAAAAAAAATAAAATGTGTGCAGGAAGGTGCTATTGGAAAAAAAAAAGGATTGCAGAGGTGCATCAAAAAAAAAAGTTTAAAGACGGAAAATTTCTCACCCCCCCCCCCCGCCCCCCCTCCAGAAAAATAATGGCCCGTCCCGAAAACGACCCCTAGAACTCGGCGGGGAAGATCAATATTTCCTATCATCGAAAGAAAATTTCCCAGGAATTTAACAAATTTACACCGGATTTCCGTTGTGTGGACTCTTATTTACCACGATTTACGTCATCACATGGTCAAAATGTTGTGGACTCACGAGGCGCAGCCGAGTGAGTCAGCAACAAATTTTGACCATGTGATGACGTAAATCTTGGTAAATAAGAGTTCACACCACGGAAAACCGGTGTAAATTTGTTTTTCACAACAATATTTAGAAAAAAACACAAGGAAAAATCGAAGTCTTGTTACAAAACGTGACAGCAAAGAAAGAGCAAGCGTTGTCTATAACTTTCTCGCAATCTGATTCGTGTTTTTCAAGCGCGCGTGATGTTAGCGTCAGCACCGTTGTCTGGACTCTCATTTACCACTCACGCCGACCAATCAGATTGCGAGTTTAGCGGCAATTGTGGTAAAAACTCGGATTGCGGCTTAGCTGTTTTATATTAAAATCAGTTTCCTCTCGAAATAGTTTTCAGTAACTGAGAGTAGAGTGCTCTTTAGCCTGCGCAAGCGATTAGGCTTATATCGCAAATTAATTTGGATTTAAAAAAAAACCGTTGCATTATTGAACTCTATAAAATGCTCAAGGAAATGCGCTCGCCCCTTTTGTATTTTTTTTTTGTAGTATTGTTATTATTTTATTTCTCCAAAGATTGACAAGTTTATAAGAATGAATAATTAAGAAATAAAGAGAAAAATGGCAAAAAATAGTTAAACAAAAAACCTTGCCCTCATAGTTGTAAAATATAAAGGATATTTAAGGGGATATAAAGGAGAAAATGCTAATAACATGAATAAACAAATAAACACGCACGCACACATTTGAAAGCAATATGTAGAGTAGATAAAGCAACTAAATCAATCTAGCATTTATATAGTATTGGGATAAGTAATGACTGAAAAGAGATTTCTTTAATAGTTTTTTAGTAGGTTTAGAATGGATTGACAAGGCGTTTATTCGAATAAATACTGTATGGAAACTGCAACGACAAGCGTCTGTTTCTAGCGTCTCGTTTTCCTCCTACAAAGGTCTACAACAACTCTTAACCTCTTCACTCCCAAAGACAATAATTATGGGGGCATGTAGTGCAGTTCTAACTTTTGATATAATCAAAGTATAGAGCAAGGCTGATACTACGTAGAACATTTCAGACATTTAACGCGTCAGCGACATGATAGAGCCCAAATTGAAAGCCAAAATGCAACCGTGGACAACTGCTTCGACCTGGTTGGGTCTCTTCAGCACGGCCGGATCCTACGTATACCAGCAGCATTTTCGTTCGCGGTCCTTTGCTTCTTATTTACTAACTCTTGAGCCTGTGGATGAAATCCTATGGTGTAACCATTCAAGTGAAACCTCTTCAGCAGTACTTGTGCATGGTACCATTTGTTTTTTAGTATTTTACAACATGAAATTTGGCATTTGTCTTGAAATTTGATTTTTGGCACCCTTGGGAGAGGTTAAAAGAAATATAACGTGGAATAACGACTATTTATTTATTTATTTATTTATTCATTTATTTATTTATTTTGAAGAGGAAGAGGATCCGAGTAAAAGTAAATAAACGACAGCCTAATGACACGTTTTAGAACATTAAAATATTTTCCATCTAAACAACAGAGCAAGTGAAAAAACCAGAACGATATAATTAATATCTCATTATTGCTATCTACGCCTTGCATTTACAATGCGGCTAATGTTTACATTCGACGGAAGTCCTTCACCTCTAAACATTTTTGGCCGAATGCCCGTCTGTGACTTTTTTTTTGTGTGTGCGCATTTACCTAAGCCGTTTAATACCGTAAAAGGTTTTTAATCGTGCAGGCAGGACTAAATTGGCCAAAAGAATTTACGATTTGCATGACATGGTATGTCCAATACTACATGGTTTCCATGCTTTTGGCACACTGACGTATTCACCGTAAAATCAGGCATTTCATCGTCATAATGACGTCATGTCACGATACCTTGTCTTGCTATCTATCACGGAATCCTTAGGTTGAAATTCCATCTATCGTTGGTTGGTAAAGGAAACTGTTTTCTTGAGCAAAATCTCTTGGTAATTCAATTTCCAGCGATCAGGTGAGCTAAATAAAGATTTGTGTTTACACCATTCAGCGATATTTCATTGAACATGAAATATTGACCGGTTCATTTAACTTCCGCGCCCTGCCTCACTCCCTCAGGCTCAGGTCACACAACCTTCGCACACGAACGCTGTTGTTGACGCGAATTGAATGAATGAAGTCTCGCGTCGAGAAATAATAGAAGTCATTCATATTTTGTCGCCATGAGGCACTCACCCACCAGCGAGAAAGGAGCTATTACAGAAGTGAAGGTGGTTGATGTTGAAAAACGCAGAACCAAAGATTCAGGCTCTGGCAAGAATTATGTGCGTATGATATGTTTTCACGTGTTGATCTCACTTGTTTTCTTGCAGTTATGCAGTTATTTCATTTCTTTTATTCTCAGTGATTTAAAAATTTATTTCTTTAAGAGAAATTTGAAGCTATTGTCTTTATTTTACGCCTACCATTCTAGGAATATGAACTGAAAATAACATGGTCGGACGAGAACCAATATAACATATTTCGACGATACAGCATGTTCTTCGATTTACAGGTAAGAATTCCAAGAGATAATTTAGGTTTAAAACCATAATTATGCTAAATTAAAGCCCCTATTCCTCTCTTCATTCCCGGGGCTTTTGTTTATCTTGGAAATAAAAACAATTAGCCCGTGTACAGCTTGGCATTCAAATGGCTCACCAGGTGAAAATGGAAAAGCTTATATTGGCGCGAGATCCTCGATCGGAAAATATTAGTCGAAGATTGAGCTTACCAATCCTAACGTTATAAAATACATCGTGCAAATCCGTCTTAAAATGATTTAATCCAGTGCACATGTTTATACTTATCGTAAAAAACTGTTTGTTTAATTACGTTGTCTGACCTGCCGGTTTATAAAGCTTTATTTCGCTAGAAAACATTTTTACACGAATCTTCACTCCCAGTGCATGCGCATCCGGAATGCATTATTTTTCTATTTTGGTAGAGGAAATGTTCAATCGTGCTAAGAGTCGTGAAAGTATTCCTCCAAACGAATAAATATTAATTGTGGACATTGATTGATTAATTAAGCCTTATGGTAAAATTAAAAAATCAAACAATTCGATCATACCGGAACGATTCGTGACCCACAGCAGTTTGCCCCATAACTTGGTTACGCAGAATTTGTTAACAGTAAATATCTGGATATTTGAGAAGACATTGGTGGAACATTGGGTGTTTTTTAATTAAAATTAATCATATCAAATCTTTACGCTTAAATTTATGCACATCTTAGCATAATTTGATTTTAATCATTGGATGCATGCAAGTGGCATGTTAATACTTTTTGGGGTGGTGAAGGTGGTAAGGTTTCACAGGGAACCCAGGCTCACTTGGTGACAAAATATAGAGGCCCTGTTAGGGGGGGTATGCATGTCCCCCGTCTGAATTGCAAATCTTGTCATGTCGCAATTTCGGAAGCTCCTTACGTCGCTGTCGGAATTTCGTCCACTGCCTCGCTGAAGTTTTGAAACATTGGAATGTCCCTGTCTAAATTTTCCTTAATAATTTTATATTAAGGGGACCATACAGGGCTAATAAAGTGACATCTACGTGATTCTTTTTAAAGAATCTTTCTGGCCCTGAGGAAGACTAGTACAGTTAGTCGAAATATTGGCCATTAATAAATCTGCCCTTTGCCATAGTGCCAGCCTTGCATTCAGTTTTGTATTAAAATCAGTTACAAGATTCATCGATGTGTGCTTATTTGCACTGCACAAAGTTATATTGAAGTCCAAGCGATTTGGCCGAATTACTGTTCTGCCATATAACGTGCGTATTGGTCTGGATTCAACAGACTAATAGACCACATTAAGGCGGTTTTTATTGTGAGACACATTTTAATTTTCCAGAATATTATACTACGTTGTCTTAAGTCGCTGTCGAATTCTTAAAGCATGAAATTCGCTGTCATTTTCTTCCTTTTTCCTGTCGCTATCGCACGATCTCGGCAGTGGTCTTGTCGCTCGTCGCCATTTCATTTTCCTGATGTCGCTGTTTCGAGGCCATGTCGCCTGTCGGAATTTACCCTAACAGGGCCTCAATATAAGGATTAATTTTTATCTTATTTCTGTATCAATCTCTTCTCCTTGCTGTAAGGATAAGTTTGCCGTTTTTTACTTTTATCTCAAGAGATTTTTACTGATCCACATCTACCAAGATCCAGCTATCCTCATATTTGGTTTGCTTCCTTTGATATCATGATTGTAGCATCAACTGATAAAGAGTGGTTATAATGACCCATCAAAATCTAAGTCTTGGAAAGTGCTGGAAACTGTTGGGAGCCACCTTAAGCACTCCTTCTAGGGGGAAGATGGGAACTGCCCGGGGAGGGGGGGGGGGGAGGTGACTCATATAAAAATGGCGGGGGTGTTTGTTGTACCTTGTAGGGCTCAAAATGTTTTAGATTGCTGCAGCTTAGGGTGCTAAAATTTAAAATGATCACTTTTTGAATTTATGCAGTACCATATCACAGAATATGCCATGTGTTGTTTTAGAGTTGGTACTTCTTAGGGGTAAAAATCCATTTCAGCAACACCCATCAAACAAGATATCTGGTACATTTTAGGGTGTTTTTCAGACATTTCCAAGAAGCATGCACTCCCCTGGTAGCTGTTGGTAGGGGACTGTAAAAATTAGTGAGTTCTCGATACGTGAGTAATGGAGATGGCTGATTTGTATTACAGTACCATGCATATTTACCAAAATAAACCATATAGTCTGTGGTGTCCTCCGTTATTTTCAAGGTGTTTTGGGTGTGTGTGTGTGTGTGCAACTTACTACCGCTACTTAGAGACAGTGTGTTTTGCATCCTTAAATCACTTTTACAATGTATATGGGACCTCCCCCTCCCCCAGAGTGTTCAGCCCCCATAATTGTTTTAACAGTTAATTTTTATTGATTTATGACTGATTCGAGGTATTGTAACATGTGCTTATTAATAACAACAGAACTGTCACTAATTTGTTTTAAATAAGTGGGGAAGTTAAGAAAGTAACTTTAAGGGAAAATAATTTGCTTTCTTGTGTTGCCAATGTTTTGTTTTTCTATCAAAGTAGCCAAGCGCAAACACACATTACCTGAGGAAAATCCCCACCCCAGCCATTATCAATAGTCCTGATAGCCAATCAGAGAAAGGATGTTCTTCTTTTAACCAATCAGGAACAGAATCATCTATTTTTTTCTTTTATCTGCAGGCTGGCTTGAAAAGTCTTTTTCAGGAAAAGCAAAACACTGGTATTTCAATTCCAGAATTGCCTGGTAAGAGGATATGTGTATCTCATTTTAGCATCTGCTTGAAAATGAAAAGATTAAAGAACATCTATTGCATGATGCTAGCATATTTAGGCCAATAACTCCTTTAAAATTGGTTTCTTTTTAAACTGAATATAAAAAGGCAGAATTTCATGTTTGGACATCTGACATTAATAGCTAGTAGAGTTAAAAACATGTCTATGGGGAATTAAAGTATATATAAAACATCACAGAGCTTATTCAACTGTTACTAGTTAGGGTGTTCAGTTATAAAAAGCACTGTTACTCAATTCAAGGCCCAGACACACAGTACAACATTAATTTCTTGCAATGTTGTGCTGTCATGACAACAAGAATTTTTGCAAGTGTCACACAATGCAATTTGTTTCGCCCAACATTGCAAAAGTAGAACAGAATTCTACTTCTGCAACTATTGCATGCAATGTTGCAATATAAGTTGCACCGTGTGTCTGGACCTTTAATGTTTTGTTTCGGAATTAGTTTAGGGATCTTGGCAAATGGTAAAGATCGGCAAGACTGAAATATTTCTCTGTGAGCCTCGATAGGTTTAATGACATGCAAGTCAGCATAAACTACGATCGAAAAGCATCTACCGTTACATGCTAAAAAAAATCTGATGTTGCATGATTTGAAAATAAGCCCTACCCGGCCTTTGAATGTAAGCCTTTAGGTCATACATTTATTAAATATTTTAACAAGACCAATTTGCTTTTTTGTTAAACAGTTACTCGATTTGCTGGTGGGATGCTGTTTGGAGCATTTTCAAAGAAACAATGTAAAAATGTTGAAGAGTTTTGTCAGGTACTTTTATAGAGTTTAAATTATTGTTAATATTATTATCCACTAATAATGAATTTGTAAATTCATTGTTATTATTTCAGTCTTTGTTCCAACTGGGAAAATAATGTTGCAACTCCCAGGGGAGGGGGGGGGGGGAGGGGGGGGGACTTAGCTGTAACAGTGGTGGAAAGGTGCAAATGACACCAAATCGTTAAACCCAAAAAAATGTCCTATAATTTAATTTAAGCTTTACCTGAGACCCAAAAAAGTCCAACAGCCCAGAAGGTATAATAAACGTGGTTACCCCAAGTTATCCCAAGCTACGACAACTTGACAAAACAAAAACAATTTTTGAAGTCTGCTGGGCTTCTCTCGAGACACCTACTTGTCTATTTATTTAATATTATTATAATTTTTATTTGTAGATAAACTAAATCAGTTTTAATTTAATATATTATTATAATTTTTGTGCATTTTATTTCCTTGAATAGTAATCTGTTCAGTAAAAAAGCAGTATTCTCGTCCTTCTGCATCCATGTTTTGTCATTTTGCAAAATTTTAAAGATTCATAGTTATAAAATAATAAGGCATGATCAAGCAAGTTAATTATTTCAGAAACTCATTCACAATAAACATTTAATTTTGATGCTTTTCTAGAGGGTTATTCGCCTGCCATCTGTTGTCGCTCAGTCTGAAATTGTTCTGGCATTCTTCAGTCCGTGGGGAACAGACCATACTGGGGTATCAAGAAATGATGTTGAAAGAAGGTCAGGATATTCATGTGGCATTTTTAATGCTGCTGTTATTTGCTCTCATAAATGACAACTTAGCTACATACAAGGAATTTGATAACCATAATTGTAGCAAGAGCTGGTGGTATGCTCATGATCACAAGTCAGCTTTTAATACACTGAGTTCTAGTTGATGGGGTCTTGTTACTGAGGGTAGCAGGAGTTGCTTACGATAGCTTCAACATGTATTTTGTTTATTAAGTTATTTTAAATAAATTCTTGAGTGGAAATTCCTTCAATTTCTATATTGTGTACATATAGACATGCAGGATTTTGTTAAATTCTATCAGCTTCATTTCTTTTCTTGCTGTATTATAAATATGGTAAAAGTTGTCTGATAACTAATATTTTCATTTTATATTTGTGCACTCTTTTAGCTTGCTGTTTTTAAATGTTAGATAACTTATCAAGCCAGCCAACTAATTAATTTATTTCACTGTTTCTATAATGTTAGCAAGCTACAAATTTCTCCTACAAGGCAATTTAATGATGAACAAGTTGTAGAGAGATATCATTCAGTGGCAGCATTTAGTGGTGGTGGCAGAGGAGAAATGAGCTTAAGAGAAAATGAGGTGGTGACAGTCATTGAAAAAAATAACACAGGTTTGTAATATTGTTATTGTTTGTGATGATGACGATGATTATGATGGTGATGATGACGATGATGACGACAACGACGACGACGATGACAATGACGATGACCATGATGATGATGATGACGACGACGACAATGACGATGACAATGACGATGACGATGATGATGACGACGACGACGATGACGACGACGACGACGACGACGACAATGACGATGACGATGATGATGACGACGACGACAACGACGACGACAATGACGATGACGATGACAATGATGATGACGATGACAGTGTTTTACACTCTGTTGTTTCAGGTTGGTGGCTTGTAGCAAATTCCCGAGGTGACCATGGGTTTGCCCCAGCAACCTTTCTTGAACCGATGGATGCTGCTCATCGATCAGAAGAGGAGGAATGGAGAGAGGTTGAGGAAGATGATCGTAAGTGAGATTTTTATTCTTGCTGTTTTTTAGATATGTCGAATAGCTTTTTTACTTTTGCACGTCTATTTCCCAATCAGTCGTTGTGTTTGCGTTAATGTTGTTCTGCAATTAACATTAACTAAGCAAGTGATGGCCAATAAATCCATGGGCTTCTGGCATTGT
This sequence comes from Cladopsammia gracilis, assembly GCA_022457155.1. Taxonomy (NCBI): domain Eukaryota; kingdom Metazoa; phylum Cnidaria; class Anthozoa; order Scleractinia; family Dendrophylliidae; genus Cladopsammia; species Cladopsammia gracilis. The sequence goes on along the minus strand of JAJGOT010000008.1, from coordinate 3,168,628 downwards.
GTGACTTAGGACTGAAGAGAGAAGGGTCGGGGGGGGGGGGGGGGTATTTAACAAATTTACACCGGTTTTCCGTGGTGTGGACTCTTATTTACCACGATTTACGTCATCACATGGTCAAAATGTTGTTGACTCACGAGGCGCTGCCAAATGAGTCACCAACAAATTTTGACCATGTGATGACGTAAATCGTGGTAAATAAGAGTCCACACCACGGAAAACCGGTGTAAATTTGTTTTTTACAACAATATTTAGAAAAAAACACAAGGAAAAATCGAAGTCTTGTTACAAAACGTGACAGCAAAGAAAGAGCAAGCGTTGTCTGTAACTTTCTCGCAATCTGATTGGATTTTTTCAAGCGCGCGTGATGTTAGCGTCAGCACCGTTGTCTGGACTCTCATTTACCACTCACGTCGACCAATCAGATTGCGAGTTTAGCGGCAATTGTGGTAAAAATATTATTTGCCTGATAAAGGTGTCTGGTGCATGGAAAAACTAAAGTCCTGAGTATTTTTTTCATCCCCCTACTAAACCCCTTTTTCCTGTTTCAAATCTTTCTTTTTTGCCTCAATGGATGATGCATGTAATGCATGATATTTATCTACTCTACTGCTGTATTTTGATAATGATTGCTAAATTATTAAATATGTAATAAATTTCTTTTTTTGTTCATTCAGGGTATTGGATAACTCTTGAGTCATACACAGCTAAAAGTGACGATGAGTTATCGTACAGAGCTGGTGAAGAAGTGGAAGTTCTTGCTACTAGTAACTTTGGTTGGTGGAAAATAAGGTAATTGTTTTTCCTTACTTGGTAGCAGCTCTTTCCTGTTAAAAGTGTCATCTGTACTGTGCACCTGACTCGTCCCCAGTCGTCTCTCAATTAACGAGAGGTCGCGCTTCTCGCGTTCCGCGTCTTGCTTGGAAAGACGACTGGAGACGAGTCAGACTGTGCACCGCAATTATAAAATGTTAACCATACCATAATGTAATTACAGAGTTTCCAATTCTAGACTGTAGAGAAGTCACCAAAAAAGGTAGGTCTTCACAAGCCTAATGGCTCACAACTGCCGGAGCTTTACCCGGTTTCTGTAGCATGAAGCGACTGAGAGTATTGCTACTCCCGCCTGAATGGGATGCTTGTCCATCGCAAGGTTACCCCCCAGCATTATGTGGCCAGTACCCATTTATACACCTGAGGAGAGAGAGACATTGTGCAGCAAAGTTTCTTGTCTAAGGAAATAACACGACAGTAGAGACCAGGCTCGAACCACCGACCTTTTAGGTTGAACTTCCGACGCGCTAACCACTGGACCACCGCGCCTCCGCTAAAGTCAGTCACAGTGACTATAATTGTGCGTTAGTAGGGAAAGCAGAGGGCGGATAAAAGGGTGCTGGAATCCCCCAGGGGTATTTCCAAACAAAATTGAGGTAGTCATTGGACATTTTGAAAGAAACCCTTTAAAGGTACAAGAAAATCGTATTGTGGGTTTGGCTCACGTTAATTTTTGCCTAATGGATGTCAGATTTATTTAATACTCTAAATTGTATCACAAACACCCTTTGTGGTATGTAACCACACATCTCAACTCCCAAAAGGGTACAACGATCACAACCGTTGCTTTTATGTGGGTTCCCCTCCCCCGGAAGAAACAGGGGATTTTTTTCAGTCTTTCATAATTCTTTTCAAAAGAGTTTACAGAGCGACGCGCCTTACCGTGAGTATCCAACACGCCTCCTCGCAAAGTTGAGCACGATCAAATGTTATCTTGTTGCTTCGTGTTTATTACAGGAGTGTAAAGTTGGTTACAAAATGCGAAGATTTTATCACTTTATTGCTTCACACGTATCCGCAATTACGAATTTTCAAATTAATTATAAGAATTAGCTGGTGATATCGTGGAAACTTGTAAACGAGTTTGTTGGGTGCTCACACGGGGCGGTAAGGCTTGTCCCCGGGGGCTTGTCGCACCGTAAAAGAGCTGGGATCGAGCTGCCAAAGAAAGGGATTAAATCATCAGGGAAGCGGTTTGGAATTGAAAAGTTCAGAGCAGCATTAAATTCTTAATTACTGCGGGTTCTGCATTCAAATGCCGTCTTTCTAAACTCAGAGCTCAGAGGCTTGTGCAAAAGCTAACCTTACATTGTTGTCTGGATTTCACGTTTTGCCCCGTTACATTTGCTTAAATAGTTCTCATTTCTATCGATGATCAGACTGAACGGAGCATCTGGTCTCACACCGGGATCTAACCTGACTCCTAAACCAAGAGATGACATTACAGAAGCATTCATGACAGATGAACAAAGGAAAAGGGTAAGTCGACTGTCTCTGTGTCGTGATCTCCTCTTAATCCTCTCACTCTGAAATCTCAGTATTTTTTTACAGCATCAAAGAAAAGTACTGCTCCATATCTTTAATTCTAATATGTCACGTACGTTTTGTCAAAGTAAATAGCACCACGGAAAAGTACTGCTCAATAGTGTTCAGTGGTAACTTTGCCGAATTCATCCACAGGCAAAAAAGTTAGAACCACCTTGGACAGCATAATCATAAACAGCACCACGGAAAAGTACTGCGCAATAGCCTTTTCTTTCAGTTAGGGTATATCTTTGGAATTCACAGACTCAAAAGTTAGAACCACCTAGTATATAATAATAAAAAGCACTACAGTTGAGTACTCCGCGGTAGCGAAGATTAGAATTATATTATGTAACTCAAGGTTCGGATTCCGGGAGTGTCAAGGTAAAGAGCGTAACTTGAATAGGGCGCTAAACTGGTCTTGAAAAGTCAAATAGCCAGTCCTCGTGAGTAAGCGTGTTTGTGACGTAGCTGCTGCAATTTAAGCAACAACAATAGACGACCTTGTAGTTTTTCCTATATGTAAAAATAAATTCGGCTGGACAGAAACGGAGTATCGCTACTGCTAAAAATGCAGTACAAAATTAGCAAACGGGTAAACGTGAACCTCGCCGGTATGTTGTATGAAGGCGAAGAAAATGATATTTGAAATCCGACATTTTACTGGAGTAAATTATTTGCGTTTTCTTTCATTCTTTGCATGCAGTATTTCAAACGTCTGTAAGAAAGTACACTAAGCTATATCTCTGCCTGTATAAAAGATATAATGCTCATGTTTACAAGTTACACTCAATTTGAGGTGCTGTTTTAGCAGTTTCCATCGTTTTTCTGTCCAAACCGAATTTTAAAATTTACAAGAACCACAAGGTTGTCTATTCAGTGGCCAAGTTCTCGACTTGTTGTTGCACAGGTTGGCAGCGTTACATCACAAAAATTCCTACGCTTTCTGCATTCCACGCTGGAACAAGAGGACTGGCTACAGCGCCTACTTCAAGAACAGGGCCCGGTTCAAGCTGAACCAGCTAAACCAGTTTTACATACTGACACGTACCGCTTACGGACCTTTCGTAATCGTCCGCGGTCCGACAGGCTAAACATGACCATGGTAAGCACTGCATTAGAGCCGGTAGTCAGAGCATGTTGGAGCAATTAACTACTAAATTTTAGTTGTCAACTAAAATGTTAAAGTAAACTAAATACTAAAAAGTAATTTTTAACGAAGTTAAAATTAAAAGTTACACCAAGTATAAAGTATTTGGCTGATTTGTTGAAAAATGTGAACGACAATCACTTTGCGTGGTTTTGCCAAACCCGAGTCAAAAGTCGACGAGAGTACTGTTGTGTTCTCTTCGGCGATCACTTTGAAACTGGTCATGTTTACCCGCGCAAGATGATCCCAGGTTGGTGGAGGACTGTTAGTGTCCATCTACTAATTACTAAACGGTTTAAAACTGCATTTAATATTTCATATTTTTTCTAAATTTTACAAATCTTCCTCCCCTTTCTTCTCCTCTCTCACACTCTTAAAAATCACCAAAAAAGATCACAAAACATTGCTTAAAATTCATCCACAAACCTTTGATGGAATTTTTGAATTTCTTAACGTTAACGAGATAATTCCATAAAACCGATCTCAAGTTGCGAAAAAATGACATTTAGGTGTAACTCTCTTTTAATTAATGAAAACCTTACAATATAACTTCCACTACTTCTTTCTTTAAGTTATTTGTTTTAATAACATTTTAATAACTTCTCTTTCAAGGGTTCTTCGTATTCCAGTATCAGTCGAGGAATATACGCGAGCATTAGGTCGCCTCCACCAAGAAGGTACTAATTACGCATGCGCATGTAAAAATCCTTTTCATCTCGTGATTACGCGAAGCATTGAACGAGATATAATCGCGTTCGAAGAACGCAATCCTAATTTCGTGTTGGTTTCCCTGTGCCTTACATGCAGTAAAATTTGAGATTTTTTGGTGTCCAGTCTTCCAAATGGCGGCCCCTATTGCTTTTTTCAGGGGCTCATTTCCGCCGGAAGTTCCTTCGAACGCGTCTCCATAATCTCCGATTACTGCTAGTATACACCTAATTCAATAATGGTTGCTTTGGTCATTGGTAATTGGGCATTGGGAAGCTATTGTTTGGCGGTCACTCAAGCAACGCATTGCATTGTGTTCCGTATGCCCAATTACCAATTACCAAAGCAACCTTTATTGAATTAGGTATACAGTAATACCGTGGCAAATTTCAAAATTTTCACTCCATAACTGGATGTAAACTTTTTTAAATTCCCCAGTGTAATTACGTTATCCAATTGTCAAGGCAGTCTCGTTCCACACAATGCATATTTATGTCACGCTAAGATGTTTTGGTTGTTTTAAATCTGTTTTACTCTTCAATTCTTTGACTTCAAACTCAGTATTGAAAATTAAAACCGATCTGTGGACTTTCGTATTCACGAGATGGCTCTTAGAGCCCTTTGATTCAATAAATTAATATTGGTAATTGAACTGAGTGGAGTGTAATTTGGTCTGAAATCATACGCGTGATTTCAAAATCAAACGAGCGCGATAGCGCGAGTTTGATTTGAAATCACAAGTATGATTTCAGACCAAAATTGCACGACACGAAGTTCAATTACCACTTAATTACATCCATTTTGAAATCCCCCAATATTGCACAAAAAAGTGTAATATTGTAATAAGAGGATCACCAGTGATTTCAAATGGTGCAATTTCGAAATAAATTGCACCATTTTAAAATGATGCGATTTAGAGTCCAAAATGGTGCAATTTGGAAATAAATTGCACCATTTTGGACCAATCAGATTCCAAGGATCACCAGTGATTTCAAAATGGATTTAATTAAGAGTAAAATATGCATCAATGTTTAAACTTATGCCCAGGCAAGTATTAACAAACAGCTTTTAAAGAAAATCAAAATTCAAAATTAGAGGTAAGGACCAAAGTAGCACTGAAAAAAAAATAGCATTATAACAGCATATTCCGAGGCTTAGAGAAGTAAAATGAATAAAAATAATTATTCATCCCTGAACCTCAATGTCATTTCTTTCGTTTTATTCTCGTAAGCCTCGGAGCAAAATAAGATATTTAATATATGGTATAAAGATCAGCTGGTTTATAGTAACTACCAAGAGCTCGTTGCTCGCTGAAAATGTACTTGATTGGCTCTGCTTTCCAAGGTAACTTCTAAATGTTTGAATTTCATTTTCAGAGACTCGGGCAAAACAAACCAGAGTCCCAGCGAGAACCATCAGGATAGAAGAGCAAGAGTTATGCGCTCGAAATCCTCTCCTTGTGAGTTTAACTTCTTTTATTTATTTTTTATTATCCACTCTCGCTTTAACAGACACCTTCTGGACCATGATTTCGTGTCTGTAATAGGAGTGTTTCAAATTGATCATGGCACACTGACCTCGAGTCCAGTATTTTTCCCTTTTACACCAACTATCGCAGGTAATAAGGTCAATTGAGTCCCAGCTTGAAAGAAACCAATTAAACTAGAAATACGTGTCTCGCAGAACCTCGCGAAGCTCGAGGAACGGTGCACCGCCGGTCGAAACTTTGGTGGCGTCTCGATTTGCGTATGAGGTTTTAAAGAAACCATTTAAACAATCACGCGGACCAGTTCAATTATTTAATGATGGGTTTCTTTTTCGATCCTTGCGCATAGATGCTTTAGAATATGCGACCGTGGAAATCCTAGGAAGTCCTCCATCAGCGGATAAAAGTCCTCAAGTTTTTCAAGATGCCAGGTAGAATATTTTTTGTCGAATTTTTAATGAAAAAAGTAATTAATTAGAGCGCTTTTAGCGTTTGTTTTGCTTATACGATCATAACGCACCGTTTGATCGGGGCACGTTTGGCACGTGTGTTAAAAAGCTCAATTAATGTTGGTTTCACACTACAAGCTTAAGTATGTCTCAAGGAAGAGCTTGACTCAAGCTCACTAAATGTTAAAAGATTATAATAAATAAATTTACAAAATGTGGACTAATAAATTGAAGAGATTCCTTCCTTAAAAGATGCAAATGATTCTCAAGTAATAAGTCAGAAAATTGGGGTTCACATCTGATAAGAAAGTGTATTACTTGAAACAAACATCAGTTTTCAATCACTGTCAATGTTTTGCGCCGCTGCACATGTCATTCAGTTGGCACACGTTTCCATGGTCACCAAGTAGGATTCAAATACGTGCATTTTACTCATTCACATTCAAAGTAGGTTTTTAAGTGTATTTTGGTTGTTCTTAGAAGCTCTAGTGTGAGACCAACAAATTTTGCACGTACCTTAGTTGTTTTTCTTTTTTAAAAAAAGTTTAACAAGCAACACAACATTCCTTGTTGTGCGTTGTAAGTTTTCGTAGATTTGTCTGCCAAAGATGTTTAAAACAAACATGGTTATAATTAATTACGATTAACAGAAAAAGATAGCGCTACGTTGTGGCCACGTCATTTCAATATAGTATTTTTATATAGCACTCCACTTGACATAATTTAACTATCAGTTGTGCTTGAATTGGGGGTATAACAAAACAACTTACTACAGTAATTCTAAATTGTATTCCTCAGTAATAGCGGTCCACAGTATGCCTCGGTTATTCCAAAGCATTTGAGGTGAGTTAACTATAGTTAGATCAGAACAATCTACCTCAAAACGTCAACTTTTGGATCGCTTTACGCTGGCTAATTTACCTTATAAACCGCTCAGCTGATAGAACCAAATTTTCATGTTTCCCTCCCCACTGACACAGCACCACAGTTTCTTTACAAACTTATCCATTAAATCAAACAGTACTCTGTCTACTTTATGAATGACTTGTTACTTTTGTCAAATCAGGTTTTTACCACAATTGCCGCTAAACTCGCAATCTGATTGGTCGACGTGAGTGGTAAATGAGAGTCCAGACAACGGTGCTGACGCTAACATCACGCGCGCTTGAAAACAACCAATCAGATTGCGAGAAAGTTATAGACAACGCTTGCTCTTTCTTTGCTGTCACGTTTTGTAACAAGACTTCGATTTTTCCTTGTATTTGTTCTAAATATTGTTGTAAAAAACAAATTTACACCGGTTTTCCGTGGTGTGGACTCTTATTTACCACGATTTACGTTGATTTGTTGCTGACTCACTCGGCTGCGCCTCGTGAGTCCACAACATTTTGACCATGTGATGACGTAAATCGTGGTAAATAAGAGTCCACACCACGGAAAACCGGTGTAAATTTGTTAAGTTCTATGTTAGCATCCCCGTTTTTTAGCGTTATATGTCTACAATTTTTTTCTTTGATTTTACAATAAAAATCAGGCTGCGGCGGTCGGCCTGCGGTGTGTGAGAACTTTAATTACACATTTTGTTTCGTTTTCCTTGTTGATGTTTTTTTTTCTTTTAGAGACAGACCCAGATCCCGTAGCATGAGTGAAGACGGAAGTGAAAGTGCAGGCATCAGATCGGTATGTATACCTTAATTAATCTACAAAGTTAGTTTGAGTTGTTTTTCTCTTCATGTTATGAACTCAACAAGGACTGCTCCCAGTTATATTGTTTACAACCTCGACCTCATGGAGCACGTGGGCAAAGCGTGCACATAATACACATCCGGCTGATGACATTTTCAGGCCTCGATGGATTCGAACCCATGACCTTGGTAATTCCAGTGCAAACCCTCTACCACTGAGATAAAAGACCAGATAGGAGCTTGGTAAATTGTGTGAAATATGAAAATAAATTCATACGAATTGCGGTAGAAAGATTTAAAGAGAATGTGATCTTATATAACAACTGCAGGAGTTGAAATTAGAGCCTAAAAAACCCGATTAGAACATTGTTTATCGTTTATTCAACAGGAACGCAGTGGCTGTCCAGATCTCCCGCCACCACCCCCCTCGGTACTTATAAATTCTTACGGAGATCATGACGATCCTGGTTATACAACGGTAAAGGAAAGCAGACAGGCTGGCTTCACCACCACGCCCAGGGTACAATTACTGCGCGCCCCAGATGGAGAGATAGTTAGGTTTGGTAGCCGGAAGTACCAGAATGTTCTAAGAGTTGATACCCAATCAAACGCGGTGAGTTTGCACCATCCCCTCCTCTCCCCTCCGCACCCCTCCCCTCCCCACCCCTCCCCTCCCCTCACTATTCAAAGTTTTTTGTGGCCGGTTGTCACGGGTAATATCACAACCTCAATTTTTCCTCGTTTTCTTTCAGCCTGGAGAGCATTTCGTGGCTATAACAAACTACTCTCCACCCCCTGATCGACCTGAGGATCTACCGCTGTCAACAGGTGAAACTGTGCGGCTTCTCTCTGAAGACGGTGTCTGGGCATTCGTATGCACCGCGGACCCCTCCAGAAGAAGAGGGTGGGTACCCGCGTCCATACTGAAGAAGAAAGGAGGGACACAGATGTCTCTAAGGTTTGTAACATCCACACTCCCTAATATTTTAAAATGTCGCCAGTAGGAAAGGTAAGTCTTGACATTAGTTTTAATACGTTGTATCGAGTGTTCCTTTTTTTTTGTGTTTTATTTATTTTTAGCAATTTCAGTATTTACAATACAATGTGTTCCTAGTTATCAGAGGTATTTCATTCCACGAGGCTGGAGCGCTACTAACACGTTCTTTTATGAAGAGCGCAGTGATTGATATGCCAACATAAAGACCTAAGAAGCTCACCGATGTATTCGGGAGCCTTTAAGGGACGGACCATTTAATTTTTGTGGGGGGTGAGGGGGCAATGCCCCCCTCCCCCAACCCCCCCCCCCCCCCACAAAAATTAAATGGTCCGTCCCTAAAAGCAAGTAGTAATATCATACTGCTCGATAGCTTTCACTTCTGTCAATGTGTGGATGTCAACAATTTCGAAATGAAAATTCGACCGTTTCCCTCCCACCCTACCCCACCCCACCCCACCTCCCACCCTCTACCCTCCCACCCCGTACCCTCCCACCCCGTACCCTCCCACCCCGTACCCTCCCACCCCATACTCTCCCACCATCTACCCTGCCACCCATTTCTGTTGGGTTTCCTGTGCTATATTTTTCACGCTTTTTATTTCACTTCCATTTAATACTCAGATCCAGGTCCGTGGGTGATATTTATGACGCCTATGAAGAAGAGGAAGCAACAGCCCAGAGAGTGATGGTGATGCCATCTCTGTCAGTACACAAACCGCCTTTGCCGACCCCACGGAATGATCTGGAGCCAAGGAGGACATCTGTTGACCTTGCCCCTATTGAGCCTACCCCTCCATTACCTGGGGCCCCACCAGGTCATAAATCCAAGCCTGGTAAGCGTACCAACAGTCCTCTATCCCACAGGGAATATGTTTTAGTGTCAGGCGCGGGAAATAGAATTGTTTCAAAAGTGTTTTTCATTTGTTATGTTTGTTCCCTGAAATAAACGTTTGGATATTTGCATGAAAATATGAAAATATTTTGACAGGTATCCCGAATATGACCTAGTCACTTCCGTAAGATTGTGGCGCCGGGAAGCAACTAAAATCCGACGAGCGAACGAGCGAACGAGCGAACGAGCGAGGAAAACGTGAGACCGGCAAGAGGGGGCTCCCTCGCCTCGTTCTCTTTCGCGCCTATCCCCATCCATCAGCACTCGCAATATCTTTTCCTTCGCGTGCCGCCTATTCTTTGCGTCCCATTATCTGAACGCCTGCAAGAGGCTACCCATTATCTGAACGCCTGCAAGAGGCTACCCATTATCTGAACACCTGCAACAGGCTGTTACTTCCGTAGAACGTGAGTGGAGCATGAAGCGTTAGATTTTCGGGTGCTCTCGCCACTCTCGCGGATAAATCAGAACCGCTGTTGTTACAGTCGACCAGAGATCTAGACGACTTCTGGCTGTCTAAAACTCGGCGATCGTTTCCAACGATTTTTATGTTTTATGTTTTCAGGGAAGGTGAACGCACATTACTTTGCAAAAGAAGACTTCACAACCAACAGTAGCAAGTGCATATGTATACGTAAAGGGGAAGTGGGTCAGTTATTAGAGGTGCAATCCTCGGGCTGGTGGAAGATGAGTGTGGAGGGCGTGGTCGGATGGACACCAGGCGACTTCTGGGATATGCTGCAGGTAATAGGCCACTTCGAAAAATACCATAATAATCTTTAAAGTGCAGGTTTGGGTAGTACTTGATGTAAGCCTGATTTTTCCGATTTCTTTTGTTTTCAGCACGGACTGCACGTGCTATGCTTCAACTTCTTGGCAATTTGCATACGCTGCACATTTGTATACGAACATACAATGCTACGTCCTTGCGTTCCTACGTGTACTCTGAATTGCATTGTGCCATTCTAACAAAGGCCTATACTAACGAAGTGGCCTATACTAACCCCTTAAACCAGGAGCCGGCTATGAACAAAATTTGACAAATGTTGTATTTTTTACTTGCGGAAAATTGGAAAACGAAGAGTATCACAGGAAATTACTGCTGAAAGTATTGGATTTGAATGTTCACAAGTTTGATTTTATCCACAAAGTTAACTACCAACAACAACATAAGAATTTGACCACTCCTGTGTGGTAGTGATAGCGAATTCTCCTTCAGGTTTTAGGAGAAATCAAACAAGTGACTGCTGATAGGGGCTTAATTGTAATGTTCTTATTTGAAAAAATCAGTTCATCATGGACAGCAATCACTTTCTTGCTGATAGTTACACTTTAATTACTTTGCTTAACAATTGTAAATGGCATCAACCTACTAACAGAGCCTTTCTAACTTCACAAGAGAAAGAAATTCTGCAGAAGTCACGTTAAGCCCTTATTTAGCACGCGCAAGGTGTTTCCGGGATAGATTTTCAAAAGCAGGCCAAAGGAAGTAACCTCAGCCTTTGCTGTCATGTGACCTCATTTTTGGCCATCGGCTTCTCAACAAAGGCAATTCCTGCACTGTAATGACCGGTGTGACGAGAATAACCCCGAGAGACCTTCCCAGAAGTTGGAGCTGTAACTATTCATAATATAATTATTGCATTAATTGTTATATTAACAACTGTTACGGTATTTTTTACAGGATGATCAAGAAGACGCCACTAACAACAATCAGGGTGACAGATCAAGACATAGTTCTTTTGGTAAGTCTTGGTTTGTTTTATTTTAACGGTAATGCGATAATTCACTGAGTTTCTACGATCAACAAATATACTCGTACGCCCTAATCTAGTTCATCTGTGAACGATAAATGGCGATCAACATAAATCACCTATTCTATGGAGAATTGTTTTTAATGGGTGCTGACAACTGGCAATTCAAGGGACAACAAACACGAATAACGTATTGGCCAATTAAACTTAAAGCAACATGCAACCGGTGCCAGACGCAAGAAAACATGCAGCTGGTACCAAATGAGGAAAAACCATGCAACTCGCTTCCAGACGCGGGAAAACATGCAACTGGTCTCTAGCGCGAGAAAACTAGTAACGAGTGTTAAGCGCGGGAAAACATGCAACTGGTGCCAAGCGTGAGAAAATGATATTAACGGTGCTAAGCGCGGGAAAACATGCAGCCGCCAGCCGGTGCCAAGCGCGGGAAAACATTTAACTGGTTCTTAGCGCGAGAAACATTTTGACAGCCAAATGAAAATTATTCCGGCTCTTGCAATATGTTTTTTTTTGGTTCACTTTTGTGAACGTTTTGCTTTCTTTTCGCTCTAATACCCACTCTTCCCCTATCCGCAAGTTCATCTTGTTGATGGTTTTGTTGTTGCAGGAGATGAGATGTGGTATTACGGTAAAATGTCTCGTCAAAAATGCGAAGAGCTTATGTTGAGGGTAAGAAGATTGAGTTCTTTTCAGATTGCTTCTAATTCTTTACACTGGAAAAACTGCCAAAATGAACCCTTGATTGCGAAAAGAACAGCTCCGCAGTAAATTACTGTTCAGTAGCTTTTATTTGAATGGATTTCATCTACAAGCTTACAAGCGCAAAACATAGAACAAACTTGTACCACAAAAAAAAAATAATAATAATAAAGTACCACAGGGAAGTGCTGCTCAGACCTCAATAGCTTTCATTCGAATGATCACTCTTTGTATTTAATCCACAGACTCAAAATTAAAACCACTTTCATTTGAATGGTCACACTTTAGGATTTCATCCACAGACTGAAAAGTTAGAACCACCTTGTACAGCATGAAATTAACAGCACAACAGGAAAGTACTGCTTAGTCGCTTTTTATTTGAATGGTCACACTTTAGGATTTCATCCACAGACTCAAAAGTTAGAACCAACTTGTACAGCATAATAAACAGCACCACAGGAAAGTACTGCTCAGTAGCTTTCATTTGAATGGTCACACTTTAGGATTTCATCCACAGACTCAAAAGTTAGAACCACCTTGTACAGCATAATAAACAGCACCACAGGAAAGTACTGCTCAATAGCTTTCATATGAATGGTCACACTTTAGTATTTCATCCAGAGACTCAAAAGTTAGAATAAACAGCACCACAGGAAAGTACTGCTCAGTAGCTTTCATTTGAATGATCACACTGTATTTAATCCACAGACTCAAAATTAAAACCACTTTGTACGGTTTAACAGAAAATTATCAGAATACTTGTTAATGGCGCCAAAAGAAAACTCGGATTGGTTTCTGGTGTTGAAGTGGTAGTCCAAAATGTTAAAAGAGCTAAATGGCAGCAAGTCATTTTCTCTAGGGAATGTCTGTTTTTTCCATTTTTTAATAGATATTTAGGTTTATGTTGTTCTCCTTTTGTTAACAGAGCGCCAAAGAACTGGATTACTTGATAAGAGAGAGCACTCAAAAGGTGAGTAGAACATGCTAGGTTCCAAATACAGTAGGAAATCTCCTTATCGGTCTCCATTATTTCTTTCTATGTAAGTAATGAGAATTAACTTGCTCATGACAAAGTGGCCAATTGCAGACAACTAACCAATCAGAGCTCAAATCAAATACATGTATCTGGCGCCAAGCGCGGGAAAATGCGTGCAAGCAAGTCACAATTGACCTCTTCAGCTTGTATGTTTTGTTTTCCCAATGTAGATCATGTGATGTTACCCTAGAGAACTGTTTTTTTAATTTTGTTCTTTTCACGTGCATATGTATGCATATTTTATGAAAAGACAAAGGACAAATTCCCTTGAGAACATCACATGACCTACATTGGGAAAACAAAACATACAAGCTAAAGAGGTCTTACTATTGGTTTTGGTTTTACTTCTGATTGGTCGAGAAAGTGGCGGGAGTTATTTCAACTAATCACAAAGCATAGCAACGCAAAACCAAAGCAAACACGAATAATATACGATATTCAATTGAAAACTGCTCTAATACAGTAAGGAAAACTACTGAGATATCGATTAATTCTTTGACTGCCAGAGTCAATTATGGAGACATGCAGTGTTTTTCTAACATTTGAGTCTGTGGGCGAAATCCTATGGTGTGACCATTCAAATGAAACCTCTTTGAAAGTACTTTTGCATGGTACCTTTTGTTTTTCAATATTTTACAAAATGATATATAGGATTTTTCTTGAATTTTGATTTTTGGTGCCCTTGGGAATTAAAGGATTAAACTTTAAGTCTAACGTGATGTTTTCTCTTACCTTTTTAGTTTGCGTCTTTTGTCCTGTCGGTCAAGTACGGCGGAAAGTAGGTTTTTGTTCATTGTTTTTTTTTTTTGCATAATCCTTATTATAAGAACTTTTTTTTATAAAAACATTGAGGCTGAAAATGGCGAAAATTTTAAGAACGTGTTAACATTATACCCAGATTAAATTTTATTTAAAAAACGTCATTCTTTTGTCCATTTGTGAACCATAAGAACATGGACCATTTTTCTTGTAATTCATTCAGAAGTTAAGGCGGGTTCCACTGTTTAGTATAAATACAGTATTTAGTGTGAGTAGTAAATGTACTGTTGCAAGAACGTTGTCATCTGTTCTGTGTAAAATATCAAATATCAAATAGGAATTAATTACCTTAATGATATTCACAGATGATAAAAGCAAAGAAATTGTCCAGAAATTAAAAAAACTATTCTTTCCTGAAATGTCATGTTTGCGAAAGAATACCACGAGCAAAGAGCCATTGTTGTGGCTCACCTTATCAGATGTCTTTTTTCTATTTCAGAATCCGCCATTTTCCTATCGAACTCACTCCAAGCGGCCGTTATGTTATTGGCAAACATGCTTTTGACGGTCTAACGGAAATTGTGACGTTTTATAAGCACAATGCGTTGTTTTTCACGCAAAACAAGGAGCCGGTGAGCCTTGGAGATTCATTCCGAGGAATGTAGACCACCATAACGTTCGCCTGTACTTAACAAGGCGAAAGGACGTCTCTACGTCAAGTGATACTGTGTGATACGAAGGATGTCACCGATTTTGGAGTACTCTTGCGATATTTTGTTGTCTTTGTATAGGTAGTTGATTACCAAAATGAATTAAGAAATTAAAGTTAATATTGCCTAGCATTAGTTACAAAAGTGGCGGGGAAATTGCTAGAAGCAGCAAGACACTATCAATTTCAAAATGACCGCGTTATTAAATCTCCCAAATGTTTCACGATATAACACAATGTTGCGATGTTAAACTCTATACCTAATTAATTTTTTAAAAAGTTCTAACTGATGCTATTTTTATAAAATATATATATTTTTTTCATGAATACTGATTTTTAATGTTCAGATCACGAGCAAAGAGCCATTGAATAGAATATGATACGATTTAATTGCAATTATACAAAAGGTCTTGGTGGGCTGACCGTATCTATTTTAACTTAGGTTTTTTGTCTTTTTAAAATAGACGTACTTAATTAAAAACTTGTATAAACTAAACATTTTCAACTTAAAATTTGTTTTGGAAGTAATAATATGCACATGTATATTTTTTAATAGACGCTCAAAACTAATAAATTTCAATACCATTATTGTAGCTATATATGTTTAAAAATGCGTATATTTTATACTAGGTAAATTACTATAGAAAATAGTTTTGTATTTGCAGCATTATAACGTTGTTATAGTACTGCAGAACTTGTATACTTGTGAGAATTCGCACAAGCTAGGTAAATGTAATATTTAAGTCGTTTTCTAATTTTTGTTCTGTTGTTGTTGTTTTGTTTTTTTTTAATTAAAGAAACAAATAAAAATGCATAACCTGTGTGGACTTAAGAGTCGTTTGTAAAGATGGTCAATCCCTGTGACTTAATGGCAGAGAAGAAAGCCGCTGGTTGGACAAAAATATGCACCGAAAACCCCATCTACTGTAGTATCCAATCCAGGCTCTTCAACGGTTGGTGGCGATAGTCCTTGGTGCTATTTATCGCTGACCATAGTCCTTATTCAAGCACCCCTACCCCATCCACCACAAACACGAACATTGTACGAAACAAAAGTAAAGGTTTATTGACGTTTCATTCAATATCAGATGCGAGAGAGACCTGTGGTTGTTCAGTTACTTTCACCAGCAGTTGTTCAAATTGACGTTACTTTCGTTTGGAGGGCCGTTATTTTCGGAACTTTATAGTATTACATGCCAGGAGCTCATACACGATTATTATTTTGTAATAGTATCGCGAACAACCAACTACGTCTTGATTGAGACCAGAGTTCAATCAGGGACTCGTACAGTTCAATCAGGAACTCGTACAGTTCAATCAGGAACTCGTACAGTTCAAGACTTGGAAGAACATAAACAAAGCGCGATAGTGGACGTGGTCCATTCAACCAAAATCACTGTACGGAATTTTCAAAATAGGAAGAATTTCGCGCTGGGCGCCATCCATTTAACCAAAATTTCGGACCAACACTGAATGGATTGGTTCGGTCCAAAGTTTCGGAAATGGGATTTTGCAAGCGCGCGGCCAGTCTACGAGTGGAGAAGTTGCGAGACGCGCCCAAGGAACGACTAAATTAAGAGACTGCTCGCAGTCTAATTAATAAGGGAACGGCAACTTTCCGATCAGACGGTCCAACCGAAAAAAGGTGATCCACTTCATAAGGTGGCCCTTCTTTTCAGAAACGTTTAGTTTTAGGTTAGACCGAACAGATCCTTATAGTTGTGGACCAAATTTTCCAGAAAGTTTTGTTGAGTGGATCGCGTGCCCAGTGAATCCTTTTGTTCATTTGTGGGAAGTCACTCATGCAGAATTGGTGCCCCGGGCGCTTGGTTATTTGAAGCGACGCTTATCTCGTTTTTTCAAATTTCAGCCTCAATATGACATTGTCTTTATTTTAAGTGAACACAGACTGTAACATTACATAGCAAAACGGGAATGTATCTTTCAGTAGAAACACAAATATGTGTGAGCTACAAGGGAGAAGGGGCGCTTATTTAATATTTTTAGCCTGGGGGGGGGGGGGGGAAAGAGGGGGAGGGGGGGGGGAAGAGGGGGGGGAAGGGGGATCGCAAATTCGAAAGAGGCGCTTATTTGAAGCTGGGCGCTAATTCGAGCATTTACTGTAATTATTTTTCTTATAATATAACCTTAAACTTCAAATTAAAGAAACTTTTATTTTGATTGCTTTTTGTAAGCCGAACAGTTTAATGCAAGTAAAGTGCAAGTCCCAGACGCTGCATTCCATTCTAAAAGTGTAAACAGTCATTACAAAATGTAAACCTCCCTGTGATAATAAGATCTTCGAAGAAATAAAAAAGGTTATTCTTCCTAAAATAAAACCACCTCAATAAGCAAAGTCCTTTGAACGAATATTACTCTAAGGATCATTTTCGAAATTCTATAGTATATCCTGCTGGCTTCATAATGATACATGTATGTGACCTGCAACACAAAAGAGAAAAGAAACAACGCTTTTAGACAATAAGAAATAGACTGCGTTGTTTTCGTTTTACCAGGGGCAGAGATGATAGCCCAACTAATGGCCAGGCATAGCAGCCGTATAATCAGTACACTTCAAGTGTTTTCGCGCGACACCCTGTTTGAAATCTGCAAAAATATCAACTTACAAAACAAGGAAACTGGAGGGTATTGCTTGATAGGCTGTTCCAGGCGTTCATGCAGTTAGTTGGCAGCGAAGAAGACGACGCGCAATAAGACTGAACTACACGGTGAGCACTGACGGAAGGGAGTGTGCGCAACCGAGAGCATCCCGGCTCTCCCTAGTCTCCTCGCGTTTATTCAGCCGCGCCGTTCCGCACTGTCTGAAGATTTGGAGCAGGCTGTCGAGATTCCGCTTAAAATTTGATTGGCATTGAAATTGAAGGGACACTCAGTTACGCCGCAATAACAAAATTTCGTGTAGCATATTTCCATGTTATATCGCCAAATACCACCAAATATGCAACCAAATTGGATAAAAAGAAAAACATTCTGCAGAGTAAAAGAGAAGCAGTAGTCCGGTCAAGAAATCAAACTTGATATTCTTGTGGAATTTTCACTCTTTTAGCCTTATTTCTTTGTTTTCATCACTTTTGGCAATTTGTTTCATCCTATTTCAAGATAATAAAGTTAGCTTAAAGCAAGCTCCGGGCCATAATCATGACGAAAAATGATATATCAGTCGGGAGAGTGTATCTTTAAAGCGTATGCTATTCCGAGTTACGTAAATAATATGATGCAGAAGTGGAATGAATGAGTTCTTATTACAAGTTTTTCGTCTTTGCTTTGGATTTGCGTTAATTCGCTTTATGATTGGTTACAAATCTCGTGCCACTTCCTCGACAAAACATAAGATAAACCAATCGTGACTTACACGTGTCTTACACGTGACTTACACGCAGTCGTTTTCTCGCGCGTGGCACTGGCCACATGTACTTGCTTGAGACTAGGGGATTTATGAGTTCGAGTTCGAGTTGAGCGTGCTCGGCCTAATGGATTTGTCGACGTACTATCTAGAATTCGGAATCCGAAATGACCTTTTGCATTGTAATAAATTTAAAATATTAAATATCAAGAGGAAATATTTTGCAAAAATTTGATAATTGAGTTCTTCAGATATTTTGCATGATACAACGGTGAGCGTCAGGCGGCATGAGATTGGCATCAAGTTCGTTCAAAGGGCATTTACATGAATGAATGATTACTTTGATTTGATTGTACGACAAAATTGATGGAAAACAGCTCAACTGAGCCCAGCACTGCACTGTGTGCCCGGACCATAACATTACACTCACCACACTTTTCACTTCTTGCATAACTGTGGGCAAGTTTCAGGGCAGTATTTTTTGGCAAAACTCATCGATCTTAACGGCACATATCGGCACCTCCGCCTAAACTTTTTGAGACATAGGCTGTGAAAAATGTCCTTGCATGGAGCTATAAAAACAAACAAAAGATAAAGATGTTATTAAACTAGCTTGTTCGGCCTGTATTGGGGAAATATTGCTGAGTTCCTTTTTTGCAGGTTCCATAAACTTGCAAAAAAGAACGAGACCAACATTCCCCAATACAGACCGAAAAGCGTTTAATACTGATGGCTCTTGTTGACGAATTTTTAATGCATCCATTCTTGGCAAACGTACGCACCAAAATATATTCTTGCATTTTTTGGGCCACTTTATGAAAAGTCTAACCGAAATTGTCCATTAGACATACAATTTTTTTTTGTTCAATGTTTCATAGGAATTCGGCGAAATGAATTCGTGAGCGGTCCATCTTAGCGGTCCCTATTGCGAACCAACCAATCAAACTGCTCCTTCCATCATAGACTAGTTTGCCTTATAACAATGGCAATTACTTTTCCTGAGAGTGTCTTTTACCAATCGGCCAGAATTGTGATAAAGGAAAGGGTCATTTTACCTCCCCTGTTGTCTAGAGCACTGTTGTAGTAATCAATATCCGCAGCGACATCAGAGGCAAATGCATCTATAAGACATTCAAATTAACAGCATTGTTAATTGTCAACGGTTAGCTTGCAAATTGCACGCTTGCTATAACTTTATTAATAGAGAACACTAAAACATAACAAAAAATTCAAACAATTAATTAAAATGAACTGTACTTCACATCCCCCTCCCAACCGATAACTACAAATCTACATTATTTACATATTTCTGAATCAAAAAAAATCGGGGAAGTACGCGGCTCTTACAAGGTCTTCTCTAATTTGCTGAGAAAACAATAGAACAAACAACACAACAATGGACCCTAGCCCTGAAAACAATAGAACTGCGTGATACCCAGGTCCAATGAAATTAGAGGTTCTAAAGAGCTGCGTGGTATCTGGTAGAATCCTTGAAGCGTTTCACTTGCGTCCACAGGACACCCACGAGATCACAGAGTGCCCCCGATTGCGCCGATAAATGGCGCCGAATGTTGTAATTGCGTTCTAATTGGAAGAGGAACCAACGTATAAACCTTGAAGCGTTTCGCTTGACCACCAAATTAGTAAGCGTTCTCTTTCGTCGAACACAATACGTTACCTTCTGCGATGGTGTCTTTCTCATCTATCAACAAAAAAGAACAAAAGCTACTGTTATTAAGAGATTGTATTGCTGCAACTGAAACCGGTTATTATGGTTACCAGTTGATTATGAAGAGAAAAGGAAAGTTAAAGTGCGGGGGCGCGCGAAGAGTTTTTGTTTCAAAGAAGACAAAGTGGAACGGCGAAATGCCTCATACGCAAATCTAGACGCCACCAAAGTTTCCACGGGCGGTGCGCCCTTCCACGAACTTTGCGAGGTTCTGCGAGACACGTATTTCTAGTTTGGAAAGAAAAATGTCAATTTACAGACAAGCAAGTTTGGCTCTAATGCAATTTTTTTGCTATCCGGTTAGTCGGACTGGGGCCTGCCCATCTCTCGAATGTCCCGATACCTTTTCGGGCCCGGTAACCTATTTTATGAGCGCAATGTTTACATTAAAGATTCAAATTTTGTTGGCATAGAAATCGAAGCAATAAAATTTTAACTTGACGAAACAAGTCAGGCTGCTTTTCGGGCTAAACTTACGCCACCATTCTACAGATTATAATTTTTAAATAAAGCTCCGGGCCCGATAAGTTATCGGGACTTTTGAGTAGGGGCCCCAGGGGCTCAATATTTCGGGCCCAGAGCTATATTTTAAAATTATAATCTATAGAATGGAAGTGCGGTTTTTAGCCTACAAACCACCCCGACTTGTTTCGTCAACTCAGAACTTTATTGCTTAGGATTTCAAAACCAGCAAAATTTTAAACATTGCGCCAATAAAATAGCTTACTGGGCCCGAAAAGTTATCGGGACTTTCGAGAAACGGGCCCCAGGCCGGCCCGGTAAACGCGATTACGTATGACAACGGGCCAGCCCGATTAGCTGGGATCCCGGCTAACCGGGCTGGGCCCGTTGTCACAAGGTAATCGCGTTTTACACCTGTGCTGAGATCTCGACAATACCGAACCGGTCCGGCTCATATAATCAGGCCCTAAATAATTGAAATTGCAAAACAGAAATACAGGATTAATCGAAATGAAAATTTGTGTCCGCTGGGAAAATTTTCCCCTTAAGTCTTAAAGGTCAAATGAACCAAAAATTTAAATTTTTTTCCTTATCCATTTAAAGCTATTTAAACGTTAAAGGAAACCATAATAAAGCATACTTACGCAACAATTTGCCTTCCTGAGCCTTTAAGTAAGTCACATAGCTAAAAGTACGAATATTTCCGAAGACTTCACGAAAACGTTTCTGAAATGGCCGAGCGCTTCAACTGGTAGGATTGGTAAGGATTATGACGTCACTATTGGCGAGCCAACCGATTGTTGCTGCAGTTTATCGCAGAACAATACACCATAGTTTTCCGCTCAGTCACCGACTTTCAACTTCAATCCTTGGCTCTTTTGAGGTGGTCAATAGTGACGTCACTGTTGGTTTCTGACAAATTTCCGACAATTTTCCCGATCGCTCTACGATTATGAAGGCCAAAAAGTTTCATTTTTCAACTTCCAACATCTCTGCGATGCCAAGTCCAATTAGTTTTAAACTTCAGAATATGTTTATTTGGTCCTCTTTCAACACATTGCACTAATATTGGACTAAAAGAAAATATGTCAATTTTTTGGTTCATTTGACCTTTTATGCTGGCTTTGAAAGCCCCTCCAAAGTGCGTTGAAAAGGAATTAACTCTGACGAACACTTTGTACGTTCAACTCATCATTTCGTTCCCGCATGGGGAGCTGACGCATTCAGTCGACACTTGCTAAACGTTCAGTGATAGGGCGAATGATCATTGCCTCCGTTGTCTCTTGCTTTGCACGCGGAATAGGCTTATTATCACAATTATTCGACCGGTTTCTCAGCTCTAAAAAAAATAACTTTTTACCAAATACATATATTGCGGCTAATTATAGCTAGAAACAATTTAAGACATTCTTACATCGTGTAGCTACTTTTTTCTCTCTAGATAGTAAAAATATTTACAATGTGTGGGTTTTTTGACGCCAAGCTCCAGCTGAGAGAACGCTTTATTCCAGAAAATACTTAATTACATTCTCACTAGGCATTCTCCGAAAAAATAATTCTTTATTAACCTAATCTTGCACTCACTTTTTACTGTAGAAAGAATAATTTCAACGTCTGCTCAATGTTTCTTGATTTTTGGCCTGAAAATTTTAACCGCCCATAAAGTCATGATTTAGTTTAACTAGAATTTTCCGCACGTAGTTCCTATATCTTTAAAGATTAATATGGTGGCAGTTGTTCCGAGCGGCCGAAGGCCCGTCGAGCTTTGCGAGGTTAATAAATTTGTCGTGCCTCGGGAACTGTTAAAGCCGCGCGAGTACGAGTGAAAAATATATTTATATATATTTATAAAATGCTCAAGCAAATGCGCGCGCTATGATTGGTTATAAAATGCTCAAGGAAATGCGCGCGCTATGATTGGTTAAACCGAGTTTATTTTAACTCGATAAAACACGCACGTGACGTAAGGTTCATTGTAACCTTTTTTATTTTATGAAAGAAATAAAGAAACTTGTTCCTCGTGCATTGTTGAGTTATATAAGCACTTGGGAATTTTTAAGAACACTCCAAAAGTGCGAGAAGCACTCGCCTTTGGCTAGTGCTTCTCTACACTTCTCTCACTTAACTTCTTCTGCACTTCTCGCGTGCTAATGTAACTCAATAATGCACTCGGCGCATTTTTTAATTCTTTAATATATATATATATATATATATAAATTCTTGAACTTGATTTGAATGTATTTCAGAGAGCGCTCAACTCTTAGAGGAGCATTGACAATTATAATAAATTGGTTCAAGACTTCAGAGGTAGTTCATCGTTTCGTATGGTCAAATGATGGCCACACTCATCAGGTAATATCAACGATATTACCTGATGAGTGTGGCCATCATTTGACCATACGAAACAGTGCTGTAGTAATAAAACGATGAACTACCTCTGAAGTCTTGAACCAATTTATTATAATTATATATATATATATATATATATATATATATATATATATATATATATATATATATATATATATATATATATATACTAGAAATACTTGTCTCGCAGAACCTCGCGAAGCTCGGGGGAGGGCGCACCGCGGGTCGAAACTTTGGTGGCATCTCGATTTGCGTATGAGGCTTTTCGCCATTCCACTTCGTCTTCTTTGAAACCAAAAACGTTGGTAAAAGGTCCTTTCGATGGTTTGCGTACCGTTTACCGTCCGCCATCTTTGTTTACTGTTTTTAGATTGGCTTACATGAGGTAGTACCGCTGTCTGACGTCTTCAAGCTTTGTAGCGCTGTTGCCAGGCAACTGCACGACATCTTCAAGTATATATTTTCGCTCGAATTCGCGCGGCTTAGCTCCCGGCTAATGTCGTGCAGTTGCCTGGCAACAGCGCAACAAAGCTTGAATGTTATGCTACTTCATCTTAGCCTATAGGAGCATGGCGAACCATCGAAAGGACCTTCTATCAGAGTTTTTGTTTCAAAGAAGACAAAGTGGAACGGCGAAAAGCCTCATAGGCAAATCTGGACGCCACCAAAATTTCGACGGGCGGTGCACCTTCCCCTGAGCTTCGCGAGGTTCTGCGAGACACGTATTTCTAGTTTTAATATCGTTTACTACCAATGTCCTGCATTGAAATAATCACCTGGAAAATACTCGGACTCAACAATGTCCTCATCTGCAGTTCTCTTATCATCATCTGAGTCTGCAAATAAACATTGTGCTCAAAGAACCATCGATAAAGTGACTGCAAATCTGCTGGTGCAAGATTAAATTTAGTCCTCTCTAAAGGAACATCTTTGCCCTAACTAAGTAAGGGATTTCACTCAAAAAACCTAGCATTTTAATCAAATACAAGTAGGTAGGCTATTCAACTACTACTTCATGGGTCACACTCGCAATCTGATTGGCTAATTTAATTTCCATCGGCCCCCGCCAACTGTCAGCCGATAATAAGAAATTTCGAGCTTACATTCTGATTCTTTTTTTCATTCCCGCCCATGAAAGTTGACAATGAAGCCAAGCTTCCCAACCATTCAACCAGCTGCAATTTAATATTTAAACGTTTTAGACGATTGATGTCAGTGGTAACAGACATGTTTTGTCAGAATTGGATCCCCTGATTGGCTGTGAGTGAATTAATCTATTCTTGCCCACGCGTGTATTGGCTTCATGCGGAGGTAATTTAGCTTGTTTCACAACTCACGAAAACAGTGGCGAGGGGGGCGTATAAATTATGCACTAGTTCATACGACCTTTCAGATCTCTACTTCAAATACTTTCGTTGCCTGTCTTTGTGATAAGTAACAGGAATTTAGTTTTCTCTAGACTATTAACACGCTTTCTATATTAGAAAACCGTAGGATGAGCAAAAATAAAGGAAACTAGAAGAAAATCGCGACAAATTTCAGCGCGACGGTTTTGTGTAGTGGATTGGGGCTCGATCCCCTCCCGCAGGTTCGGTGAAACGTTGGTGATTTTTTGAATGTAACTCATCAGTTTGGATCTTTTGAAAAAAATAGAGGTGCAGTAGGCATGTCTAATAAATTTTCCTAGGTGAATGTTTTTCTAAGGCCCGGTTCAGACGCCGAACTTTTCATGAGCCGAACCTAATACCTTGAATTAAGTACATGAAAAGTTCGGCGTCTGAACCGGGCCTAAAAGTGCTAAGCAAAAACAAGAGCTGCTGGATGATTTGGAAGATTCATGTACACCGCTATCAGGACTGGCCGCTTCCTATTCTACAGTTTACCTGCTGAAATGCCGCTATAAATAACTGGAATCAAAATATTTTTTTGGTTAATTTTCAAAACTGCATGCAAAATTGATCCCAATTTTTTTAAATTATAGTGAATTTCTGTTCAAGATTTTATCTTGATAAAGATAGTAAATGAATTATTTTAAAGACTTTCAAAAGCATAACCTTTTTGACTTCTTAAAGAAACATTCTGGTTTGTTAAGCGTGATCCTCTTGCAGAAAGACCAGAAATATGAAACGATTTCTGTGGTTATTTGTTGGTTGGATAAAACGACAGTTTTCACCGATGAAAGTTGAAAAGTTCCTCTAGGAATTAATCATCCTCGGAAACCCAGGGGCATTAGTCAGGGCGGAACGAGATAAAAACTCGGCAAAAATCGGCACCAAGAAAGTTTTCAAGAACTCATTGGCCCGTTCTTGAAACTTTCGTCGCGCCAATTTTTGCCGTTTTTTTTCTCCGTTTCACTCCAACTAACTGCCGCTATGACTCCGAGGACGGGAATCGCTCAATATTGAACAATAGCGTGCCTAACTAGGTCGGCCATTAAACAACCAATATAAAACAGCAAAGAGAAACAAACCTGAATCACGATAATTCCACATATCTTTTTCAGAAACAACGGACGCAGCCTGGGTCTCAAAAATCCCTAAAACTGCCAGTAAAGCAAGTAAGGCAGCAATTTTGAAAGCCATTTTACGTCTCACAAAGCCCCTTTAAACAAATCTGTTTCTCAGTAAATATCACAGTTGAGTACTGACGCTCGACTATAGAATGGTTTACTTGTTCAAATTTATATCAGGAGATCGCGATGTGTTAATGAACCGGTCATCTCTTGATTTAAGTAGGTAATTAAAGGAATGAATTGACCAAATTAATCTTTTATGCTAGCAATTACCACCCAAAACAAAAAAAATAAATAAATTTGCGATGTCACAAAATTTACAAATTCACAGCACTGCAAAATGAATAAATATAGCATAGTACTTCGACTTGTTTTAGTTTGACACAAATTTGTTTACAAGATAAAAGGACTTCTCTTTTGTTGAAATTCACGCTATGAAAAAATTATCATCTGACCAATTACCTGTGAGACACAAAGGAATCCTACTGTTACCAAAACGATGAAAGTTAATATGCAGCGTTTTGACTTGGAATTTTCTTAATTAAATTAAAAAAGGAAACAGTAATTTTGTTTTTAAAGAAGGCGTGTCTTTCTTTGCAGCAATAGATAACTACAATTGCTTTATTGCGAGGAGAGGTGGGAAGAAATTTATATAGTTTCTACACGACTTCAAGTTGCTACAAATAAGTATTTCAAATCAACCCGTTAAAGCTGTTGTTAAACTTCCGCAAAAACAGTGTTCTGAATAATAATAATAATAGTAACTGCCACCGCACTATATTACCGTATTTACTCGATTAAACGCAGCGGCGTTTATTAAATTTTTAGCGTTTCCGATGCGGCGTTTATTCAAGGGTGGCGTTTATTCGAGGGCGGCGTTTATTTCAAAATCATATTTCTTAAATCACTGCTGACATCAATTACGGTGAATCATTTGAAATAATATGTAAAACAGAAATGTGTTTAAAGTTCCAATGTTTCGCTTTTTTGCTGAGATAGAATCTTAGTTGTTTCTTTTCTTTATATAATCCTCGAATAAATACCGCATTCTTCTGATTGGGTGCGGCGTTTATTCGAGGGCGGCGTTTATTGGTAATTTTGCTTCCATCTGCAGCGTTTAATCGAGGGAGGCGTTTAATCGAGTAAATACGGTAATCTTTATATGAACTAAGTGAGGAAAATTCTAGTTAAACTAAATCATGACTTTATAAGCGGTTAAAATTTTAGGCCAAAAGTCAAGAAACATCTGCAGACGTTGAAATAATTGTTTCTACAGTAAAAATAGAATGCAACATTTGGTTAATAAAGAGCTATTTTTTTTCGGAGAATGCCTAGTGAGAATGTAGTTAAGTGTTTTCTGGAATAAAGTGTTCTCTCGGCTGGAGCTTGGCGTCAAAAAACCCACACACTGTAAATATTTTAACTACCTAGAGAGAAAAAAGTAGCTACACGATGTAAGAATGCCTCAAGCTGTTTCGGCCTATAATTAGTCGCAATATATGTATTTGGTAAAAAGTTCCTTTTGTAGAGTCGAGAAAACGGTTGAATAATTGTGATAATAAGCCTATTCCGCGTGCAAAGCGAGAGGCAACAGAGGCAATGATTCAGTCGCCCTACTACTGAGCGCTTAACAAGTGTCGATTAACTGAATGCGTCAGCTCCCCATGCGGGAACGAAATAGTTGAACGTACAAAGTGTTCGTCAGAATTCCTTTTCAACACTCTTTAGGATGGCTTTCAAAGTCAGCATTAAGACTTTAAACTCTAATATTAAGGGGAAAATTTTCCCTGCAGGGGACACAAATTTTCATTTTGATTAATCCTGTGTTTCTGTTTTGAACTTAAATTATTCAGGGCCTGATTACATAAGCCGGGCTGGCTCGGTTTTGCCTTGTGTTAAACGAAACAAAAATCAATTTTTCGATTACATGACAACGGGCTGAAAATATTCCATGTAATCGTGTTTGCCGAGTCAGCCCGGCTAATCGGAGATCAAAAACAAATTGCATCAGAGCAAACCTGCTCGCCTGTAAATTGGCATTTTCTTTCTAAATGACATAAAGAGGTAAACAAGACTGCGTAGTTCTAAAAGCACAAAGAAAATGGACCAAAATGCTGAAAAAATCCTTAGATATAACATTCTACGCTTTGTCGCCATTTTCAAAACAAAACTGACTTTCAGCCAAAACGTTGATGCTAAATTTAGTTATCGCCCGGGCTGGCCCGCCTCATGTAATACCGGGCTGAAGGTCATCTCGGTTAACCGGACCAGCCCGGCTCATATAATCAGGGGCCCGTTTCGCAAAAGTCCTGGTAACTTTTCGGGTCCGGAAGCTATTTTCTGTCTGCAATGTTCACATAAATAGAGGTTACTTCACGGTTGGTGAGCACGTACGATTTTTATCGAGTGAGTTTGTGATTCTTTCCAACGAGTGAATAAAAATTGTACAAGCGAACGAACCGTGAAGTAATTTGTTTATTATATGCATACTGAGATTTACACAACAGAAAAACAAGATGAAACGATTAAATTATCAACACTTCAGTAGAAGGGTTCTTGGTTTATTGTCAGACTCAACTTTCAAGTGGAAAAATTCACCGAATTCACACATCTAACAAAAATAACCACGACAATAATTTTTTCCAAAACTATAACAAGACTATACATAATAAGACACTTAACGACAAAAACAAAGCAAGTTTGTGTACCTGTGTTTTGAAGTTTTTGCCGCTTTGATAACAACAACAAATGGCAAGAGTTCAAACTTGCTTGCACGTTTGGCGATTTAATTGCTTTTTTTTTAGCTTCTTTTAGCCTTATTCTTTCTCCTGTTAAACGTATATTTTCCCTTTCAGCAAAATCTGTTAAAGTTCTTTTCTTTAGGTCCGCAGAAATCCGCATTTTTCATTGAAGTGATGGATCTTTAAATCCTTTTGTCGCCATGAATGAATTTCTTCGAGGCCTTCAAGGAGAGCGAAGGCACACTGAATGGCGGGAATTCCCGCGTACGATTTTTGTCACTAGTGAAAAATGTCGTATCGCGATTCTGATTGGTCATACGATATTCTTCACTAGTGAGGAAAATCGTATGACCAATAGGATGGCTTGTCATACGTGAAGGGACGATTTTTATCTCATAGTTTTCTGCTGTGTAAATCTCAGTATGTATATAATAAAGATGTATATTTGTTGGTTTTAAAGGCTAAGCAATAAAATTTTGAGGTGAGAAAACAATTCCGGCTAGTTTGGGGGTTGATACGACCCTATAGATTCTGATTTCAAAATTTAGTTTCGGGCCCGGAAAGTTGCCGGGACTTCGAGAAACGGGCCCCAGGCCAAAGGAACAAAGGAACAAAGAACAAAGGAAGAAGAACAAAGAACAAAGAACAAAGGAGGATATTACCATCTTCCCAGCGTGCTTTGGGTAAAATTCGGTTGAATGACTTCCGGTGGAATCGAAGAACGCACGTATTTTAGTCAAACTTGCACATGGATTTCCTCGCTTAATAGACTATTTTGCTAATGTTGTGTTCCCAGCGCATCTTGGGTAGTTCCAGTCCTTTGTGGGGCAAACGACCAGTTTGGCAGGTAACTTGAAATTTTAATTTTGGCCGTTTGCCCCCACAAAGGACTAGAACTACCCAAGATGCACTGGGAACACAACATTAGCAAAATAGTCTATTAAAGGCATGACAATAAAACAATAAGTACCTTATTCCTCTATTAACAATGGTCCAGTAAATGCTTTTCTTAGACTGGTAAAAGTTAAAATTATCGTGGCATTTATTTATTTATTTATTTATTTATTTCTCCAAACCTTAACAGATGATAATACAAAATTGAATATAAGGCAGGAGTAATAAGCTCCTGTATAAGGTGAAAAAAAGAAAAAATGTTGTCATTCATGTCTGTGTGCAGTCTTAAATCGCTAAGGCGTATTTTAAATTGGTTAGATCTATACAAAAAAAATCGAGTTAAAAGCCAAATGATACCCAAATCCAGTCATTTAATGTTTAAACTTTCTGTAAGTGTATTTTTGTTTAAATTTATTACGTGTTCTTTACTAAAACGTTTACTTTATGCGATGTTGTAATTGTTATTTAAACGCAAAAAAATGTAAAAAAATCTTCTAATCGTCCTTCATCCAAGAACATAACCATGACCGAGGATACCTGGAATTTATTACATCGGGGCTGACAAAGAATATTTTTTATGTCATCATAGCCAGGCTATTTTTTTTAAAAAGAGGGTTGAAGCTAAAACATCAGCTAAGTTTGAATAGTTAAACTGAATGACAACTGTTGTGATGATGTCACAGATTTTATTTCAATTTTAAGTTGACTACCAACCACTGACAAACTCTCCATATGAGGAATTCAGTGGTAAACTGTATCTTGATCTGTGTCACATGACCTTGGGCCTGAAAGATATATCAACAAAATAATTTTATTTTTTTTCTAAACTCAGGCTCATAATAACGAAGAGAAAATAAAATAAATCTCCCTTTAAAATTTGTTTAGTCAGGGGCGTTCCTAGGCATGGAAAAAAAATTACTTATAAGGTTCAACAGGATTTTATTGTGATGTAGTTGAAAATATTTCCCTAAAAGTTAGTTTGAACGCTAGTTGTTGATTGCTCTGAATCCCATTTCTCAAGTCAATTTAAAGTGTTTGTATGTACGTCAGTGAACGGCTATCTCAAAAACAGAGAATTAAAACGAGAAATCGGAAAATTTAAACGGGAAACGGGGAACGAGGAATGGGGAACGAGGAACGGGGAACGAGGAACGGGGAACGGGGAATCTTTAAAATGGAATCTTTAAAAGCCGGAATCTTTAAAACGGAGAGTCTTCAAAAGCGGGAATCTTTAAATTGGGAAATGTTTAAAAGCGGGAATCTTTAAAACGGGGAATCTTTAAAAGCGTTAATCTCTAAAATGGGTAATTTTTAAAACGGGGAATCTTTAAAATAGAGAATCTTTAAAATGAGGAATCTTTAAAAGCGGGAATCTTCAAAAGCGGGAATCTTTAAATTGGAAAATCTTTAAAATGGGGAATCTTTAAAGGCGTTAATCTTTAAAATGGGGAATCTATAAACAGGGAATCTTTAAAATAGAGAATCCTTGAAATGAGGAATCGTAAAAGTGGGGAATCTTTAAAACGGGCAATCTTTTAAACGGGGAATCTTTAAGCGGGAATCTTTAAAATGGCGAATCTTTAAAACGAGGAATCTTTAAAAGCGGAAATCCTTAAAATGGGGAATCTTTAAAACGGGGAAACATTAAGGAATCTCAGTTAAAACGGGGAATCTTTAAAATCGGAAATCGTTAAAACGGGGAATATTTCAAAAGGAGAATCTTTAAAATTAGGAATCTTTAAAAGCGGGAATCTTTAAAGCGGGGAATCTTTAAAACGGAAAGATTCCTGGTTTTAAAGATTCCCGCTTTTAAAGATTCCCCGTTTTAAAGATTCCCCTTAGGCTTTTAAAGATTACCCATTTTAAAAGTTCCTGCTTTTAAAGATTCCTCATTTTAAAGATTCCTCGTTTCAACAAGATTCCCCGTTTTAAAGATGCCCGCTTTTGAAGATTTCCCATTTTAAAGATTCCCCGTTTTAAAGATTACCCATTTCAAAGATTCCCGCTTTTGAAGATTCCTCATTTTAAAGATTCCCCGTTTAAAAGATTCACCATTTTAAAATTCCCGCTTTTAAAGATTCCCATTTTAAATATTCCTCATTTTAAAGATTCCCTGTTCCCCATTCCTATTAACGATTTCCGTTCCCTATTTTAAAGATGGCCGTACCTAAACCGATTAACTTGTGAGCCCGTGCGTTTTGGTTTAAATCAGGTACGCCACTGTTGGTGAGAAAACAGGAAACTAAAGCAAGACAATAATTTGAGGAATACTTACTTTCTTTTACTCATGGGAGAATAATGACTGGTCTCTCGCTTTGATTTCTTGATTTTCCAAAAATAAAGAAATATGATAGAAATGTTTACTTACAGTAATTTTTTAGAGTATGACACTGCTCTGTTTTGAAGATTATGGTATCTAAATCTACAGTGTTATGTCCGTTTGAGTATTCATGGTTTGCCCCGGCTTCTATATAGGCTTCCTTGCCTTAAACATTTGATTTTGTAAATAATTTAGTTAGAATAGTGTATTTTATCTTTAATGTATTATAAATTTCTGTATACTGTTGTATTTGTGATTAATGGCAAAATAAAATGAATGAATGAATGAATGAATGAGTGAACGTCATAGCAAAATTAAAAAGCATTAAACAACAAATTTCTTTTCCATAATGTTTATGGAATTGTAGAGAGTTTAAAACTACACAAATTATCCAAGTTTTGAAGCGCAAGAGCATTTCGTTCAAGACTTATAGGTGAACTACAGTGTTGTACCCGTTTGAGCTGGTTACTAATGCAGTTATTGTCTTTCGGATACCTCAGAGCACTGATTTCGGACAAGAGTTAAAGGACGAATTTTTCTACTTATCATTTTTAACAACATGGTACTGTTTGCACAGCGAACACACGCTAAAGGATGCCCGGATTGCCGCCAATGTCCGTTATAACTGGTATAACAGACTGAAGCTATTACAATAGCGTTTGACCGCAGACCGTTCATAGCTATGATGGGGAGCAATAGATTGACAGGTAAAGAGTTAATAAGAGCAAGAGTAAGCTGAGGCTGTTATAACGAAGATTGACCGCAGTCCGTTTATAGCTATGATGGGGAACAATAGATTGACAGGTAAAGAGTTAATAAGAGCAAGAGTAAGCTGAGGCTGTTATAACGAAGATTGACCGCAGTCCGTTTATAGCTATGATGGGAAGCAATAGATTGGCAGATAAAGAGTTAATAAGAGAAAGAGTAAGCTGAGGCTGTTATAACGAAGATTGATCGCAGTCCGTTTATAGCTATGATGGGAAGCAATAGATTGGCAGGTATATAAGAGTTAATAAAAGCAAGAGTAAGCTGAGGCTGTTATAACGAAGATTGACCGCAGTCCGTTTATAGCTATGATGGGAAGCAATAGATTGACAGGTAAAGAGTTAATAAGAGCAAGAGTAAGCTGAGGCTGTTATAACGAAGATTGACCGCAGTCCGTTTATAGCTATGATGGGGAGCAATAGATTGGCAGGTAAAGAGTTAATAAGAGCAAGAGTAAGTGCAGCTCACCAGTAGTAATCCTCGTGTAAAGATGTCATAATCTCCAGGTAAATGTCCATGCTATAACAAAGAAGCCGTTAGCTGTTAAAAATGGTTGAATAATCTGCAACAAAACACATCAAAGAAGCTGGCTGCACTTTTTAGGGGGAAATGTCCGAGAAACTCTTCTTCGGTGATGAATCGTTTATCAAGTGTGCACAAGCTGTTGTGTTAGTTCAAAACGTCGATACGCTAAGATGCCTGGACATGTTTGGCTTTGAATCGCGGTTACTATCTGTCGGTCTATTGCTAGTTTAATTAACCATGGACTTCTGGGGTAACTTGTTGTTTATCTGAAGTTATTTTTTGATCAGTGGTAAAATTATGTCGAGTTATGACTCAACTGACCGATTAACCAGTAAATTTGAAAATATTAATTTCTGCACTTGATTTCAAAGTTGAATAACCTAAGTTCAAGTACTTTTTAGGACACTTTTTAATTTCAAATATCGGGCTGTTCTAAAAGCTACTCGATCGATTAAAGTTTTGTAATGTTAGCTAGCTATTAATACTGTAGAAATTGACTCGCTATCAATTTGTTCGAGTTGTATCTCACACAACCTGAGATAGTTTGTAATCATCTTACCTTTTGCCCTTGCTCTTGCCCTTGGCAATCAACTCCATTGCACCCAAAAGGATGTCTATTCTATAACAAAGAAGCCTTAAGCTGTTAAAACTGATTGGATAAACTGCAGCAAAACACATCAAAGAGACTGGCTGCACTTTTTAGGGGAAAATGTCTGAGAAATTCGTCTTCGGTGATAAATCGTCCATCAACTATATAGATGTGTACACAAGCTGTTGTGTTAGTTTAAAACTGATCACTGCTAAGATGCAATGGTTGGGCTTTGTATGAATCGGGCGGGTACTATTTATCGGTCTGTTGCTAGTATAACTATGGACTTCGGATGTAATTTGTTGTTTTTCTGAAGTAATTTCAAAGTTGAATAACCCAAGTTCAAGTACTTTTTACTTTTTAATTTCAAATTCGGACTGTTCTAAAAACTACTCGATTAAAGTTTTGTAAGGTTAGCTAGCTATTAATACTATATAAATTGACTCGCAGTCAATTTCTTCGAGTTGTATCTCACGGCACACAACCTGCTTGTAATCATCTTACCCCTTGCCCTTGCCCTTGCCCTTGCCCTTGCCCTTGGCAATCAACTCCATAGCACCCAAAAGAATGTCCATTCTATAACAAAGAAACCGCTAGCTGTTAAAAATGTTTGAATAAACTGAAGAAAAACACGTCAAAGAGACTGGCTGCACTTTTTAGGGGGAAATGTCCGAGAAATTCGTCTTCGGTGATAAATCGTTGATCAACTACATAATTAAAGTGTACACAACTGTTGTGTTAGTTGAAAACTTCAGGGCCCAGTTGTTCAAAGAGTGGATAACGCTATCCACCGGATAAATTACTATCCAGTTGATAAAAGATAACAAAACCCATTGCGCTATCCAACGAATAGTGCTTTATCCGGTGGATAGCGCTATCCACGTTTTGAACAACTGGGCCCAGTACGCTAAGATGTGTACATGTTAACCCTATTCGGCCTTTGGGGGGGGGGGGGGGGGCACAAAGTGCCCGCGCTAACTTTCAACATTCATAACTTCCTTAATATGTATTCAAACGCCATCAAACTTTGTGACTTTTCCTAAAATTTATCTGGCAACAAGTTCATATGACAATTTTTTGATAACGTGACTTGACGTTTCCATGGCAACAAGATTTTGACAGCCATATTTTTTGAAATTTGCATATTCATACCTTTGAATGAAAAAAAAAACAATGTTTATTGGTATAACTTTTGCATTTTTACGTCATTTAGCGTTTATTTATTGGTTTTCATTAATTTTGGGTGAATTTGAACGGTTTTTAAGAGGTTTTAAAAAAATCAGAAATCCAAGATGGCGGATCTAAGATGGCGGCCGCATAACTAATTATCCAATAACTACGTCATATGACGCCATCGTTCCATTGTGCGGACCGCCAAGGAGACAGTTTTGGACGTACTATGCACTCTCTAGGTTTAATTGTCATATCCTTAATGTTCTTGAAGATACGAGGGGGGGGGGGGGCACAATGTGCCCCCCCCGGCTCAGAAACTCAAAAAAAGCCCAGGCTGAATAGGGTTAAGCTTTGAATCGGTTACTATTTGTCGGTCTATTGTAAGGGGGGCAGTAAGTCTAATCATGGACTTCTGGTGTAACTTGTTGGTTTTCTGAAGTTCTTTTTGGTCGATTCAGTGTAAAATTTAGTCGATTAATGGGAGGGTATCACGGTTGTTCCATACTAAACTGGTGCTTTCAAAAAACCTGTTCTCACTTTTATAGCCTAGTTACGTATATTGATCAAAACTAATTAGTTGATAAAAAAGACTTTTTGCCAAGCAAAATTGCCAAGAATCAAACGCTTTTGTCCCTGTTACGTGAGTTGATATTTTTTCCTACCGACCAACAATAAATTCGCTTCAGCTCAATGTAATCCGTTTCAATCGTCCTCGAAATTAAGCATCCGTACCGCATTTATAGCGTTTAATGCAGAATTATGCTTGAATCAGTTATTGATACCAATTGATATTTTTGAATTAATTGTTAACGGTTTTCTGCCGAGCAACGATAAAAAATTACGCAAGCATGCGCAGAGCGTGATACAATCCCTTTAACCAATAAACTTGAAAATATTTCACTTGATTTCAAAGTTGAATAACCAAAGTTCAAGTGCTTTTTAGGATATTTTTTAATTTCAAATTCGGACTGTTCTAAAAGCTACTCGATTAAAGTTTTGTAATGTTAGCTAGCTATTAATACTATATAAATTGACTCGCTGTCAATTTCTTCGAGTTGTATCTCAAACAATAACCTGAGATAGTTTAAAAAAGCTTGTAATCATCTTACCGCTTGCCCTATCCCTTGGCAATCAACTGCATATAGAAAAGTCATGGCGACAAGAATTAAAATCAAGAAAATCGTTTGCTTCATTGCTGCAGGTTTCAATCACAGATTGCTTAGCTCATAAGGTTCGTTTAAACTGAGGAAATGAATTGTGAATTCGACTAAAGTAACAACAAAGAATAATGCTCTTATAATAAAAAAAATAATGAAATCTATCAGCGTTTCCTTTGAGTTAAAACTCCAAGTTGGTCGGGTAACATTGATTGAATTAAATCCATCACATGTAATTGTTTAAAGCTTTGGGAGGCGTAAATGCAACAATAAAGATCAATCTTGATCACACTTCAACTTTTTCTATACTGGCGATCGAAAATTATATTAAAAATTAACACGAAAGGTATGCCCCAAACGTGGCCTTATTGTTACCAGAATTCCCGCCGAGTTTTTTTTTTTTAAAAGCATCTCATTAACATCCTCCTCTTGCCACGGTTAAAACTGAATTAACTAATTACTGAATCACTTTTTCTTCTTCTTCTTCTTCTTCTTCTTCTTCTTCTTCTTCTGGGTTCTGTTGTTTTTCATTAATATTCCAATCGCCTGATCAACATGAAGAAGCGATGAAGTTGTTAATAATAATGGCTTTTCATAACGCAGAAATTCTTGGCTCAGTGCTGAGCATCAAAATGCAATTAATATTCAGTAAAAACCCAATTAACGTGCTATGACTAAAATAACAATAAAAAGTGATCAACCTGAACCTTCTAAACTCTAATTACTAATCATTGGTGCCTGAAATAAAAAATATATTGAATTTATTTCCGTACTTCTGAACCAAACCCTTTTTACACCTACCTTTTGGGGAAATTTTCATTAATATTTGTTTTCAAAACAAAATTTAGGCAATTTAAAGATTGCATATGTTTTCACCGATACTTTTTGCGCTAGCGCCAGTAACTTAAAAACTGAAGTGAACTTCGAAAATCCCCTACACAGGTTTGGAGGGCAATGTCTGCTTAATATGATGCAACTACTCGTAGTTTCGTAGAGCGAAACGGTAGCGCGGTTACAAGTAATTCGATCGCGTTTATCTGATCATGAACATCAGTTACTTTGCATTTAAAGCACCTTATCGCGTCTACTTTTTACTCTTTCGACAAAATTATAATTTTATGTGTTTTTCAATTTTATGAGCTTTTTATTGACATATAAGTTTGGGTAGTACTTTGTATTAAAACCGAGCGCTTACGCGGTTTATGTACGACACGGTCGAACTCTTTCAGTGTTATCTTATTCATCCTCCAAGAAAGGTGAAAGACCTTTGTAATGAAATAATTGATGGTAAAAATTCATTGAGGTAGATCTAGAATAGGCGGATCAGTGTAAGAATATTTATTAAGAATATATATATTTTTTGTTGCAAATTATTTGAACCCACGAGTATCAGTAGTCTGTCGACTGTGATTGTCCGTAAAAGTGTAGTTAGATCATCATATGATCTACTATGGGTAGGGTTGTCCGATATATCGGTTAATTCAACACTCGGTCAATACTCGCTCAACTCTCGGTAGATATTCGCTCAAACTCTCGGTCGATACTCGCTCAGTATGAAGTGTCGGTGGTATATCGGTCAAGAGTCGATAATTTTAATATCGGTCAAGTGTCGGTGATATATTGGTCAGACAAGTGTCACTCAAATATCGGTCTATTTTTTGTTAGGTTTTTTTGTTATTTAATGATTGAAAGTTTTCTACAACTATAGCCTCCAGAAAGAAATATGACTATTTAGGATAAAAAAGTTTTAAAATCGGTCCTTATTAAAATTGGAATTTCGTAGCTTTACAATTGCTTATTCCAAAAGACTCGCTAAGATTGAAAGGGACACAATTTTTTATTTCAACAGCCACTAAACTTCCAGCTTTTCAAGTTAGTAACAGCTATTTACATCAGAATGCCAAAATTGAAAGATTTATTTCAGTTAAAAATAACAAAAAGTACGTCCTTAAATTTGCACAGTTTGAATATTTAGACACGTGAATACTTTTGCATTTTGTTGTGTGCATTGATTCTCTTTGTACTTTTCTGTTTTTGTTTGACAATGCAAATGCAATGTTTTTTCAATTTAGTACTTGTTCTTTATTAAAAAGTTTACTCTACGCGATGTTGTAATTGTTGTTTAAACGCAAATAAATGTAAAAAAATCTTCTAATCGTCCTTCATCCAAGACACAACCGAATATAGATTCGGTTCGTTCTCATACTAGATCATTGAGGTCTGTTAGTAATGAACTTTTAATGCAACCTAGATCGTATACCAAGACCTACGGAGATAGAGCATTCGCTGTTCATGCACCAAGAGAATGCCGAACTTAATACCCTATGAAATTCGGAAGTCCAACACCATCTCGAGTTTAAAAAGATCACTTAAGACGTACTCGTTTACTAAATTCAGTAATAACGGATCATTGTTTTTATAGATTTGTATATATTCCATTAGTTTTAGAGCTAATTTTTGATTTAATAGTGATGATTTAATAGTTTCTTTAGTTTTAATTTTTTCCTTTATTTATTCATTGTAAATATAATAGGATATGGTTGTAAATTTGTTAATATTTTTTCAATAATGTTGTTTACATGACTGTAAAGCGCCTTTAACATTGGATAAGAGCGCTATAGAAATAAATTTATTATTTTTATTATTATTATTATCGGGGCTGACATCATAGCCAGGCTATTTTTTTAAAAAAGGGGTGAAGCTAAAATATCAGCCAAGTTTGAAAACTAAAATTGAATGGCAACTTTTGCGATGATTTCACGGATTTTATTTCAATTTTAAGTCGACTACAAACAACTGACAAGCTCTGTATGTAAGAAATTCAGTTGTAAACTGTATCTCGATCTTTGTCACATGACGTCGGGCCTGAAAGATAAAACAACAAAATAATTTTAATTTTTTTCTAAACTCAAGCTCCAAATAACGAACAGAAAAGTAAATAAATCTCTCTTTAAAATTCGTTTAGTCAGGAGCGTTCCTAGGCATGGTAAAAACTACTTATAAGGTTCAACAGGATTTTAAAGTGATGTATTGGAAAATAATTTCCAAACGTCAGGACGCGTTTTTTTGGGTCATAATCTGATCATTCTGAAATCAGAATACGCTGTGAACAAAACTATGTTGTTTACATTCTCACAAGCCAACATTTTTCTTGGTACACATAGTCAAAGTAGTGACTTCTTTTCATACTTTACGAGAGGAATAGGTGCAACCAAAATCTGAATTAGAGGTATTCTGTTTTTGGAATGACCATAATATGTCCCAAAAAAACGCGCCCTTAGTTTGAATGATAGTTACGTTGATTATTCTGAATCCCAGTCCTCAAGTAAATTTACACGCGTTTGCCGTGCATGCATCAGAGTGTTGCGGTTGTTCGACTGATATTTTTGGAAGGATTGTAATGACTGTCTTCATATTGGCTTCACAACGCTTTATATAATTAATTTATAGTTAGAGCACATTAGGGTTCCAAGCAAGTGTCACGCATGCCCACTTTCCTTTGGATACCTCATATGACAGATCATTTTCATATCGATTCCTAGGCTTAAATAATCAAAGGCCCCTATGAGCCAACTCGTGAACACGAAACGCTCTAAATAAATTATCCTGCACACCTTCTGACCTTTTGCTCCAACGACCCCATCCCCTGCGTCCAACATTCCACCCTCTCTTTCTCCAATGCCGTCGCCCCCACCCTCTGCGTCCAACATTCCACCCTCTCTTTCTCCAATGCCGTCACCATGGGTAAGACAGGTGACCGTTATATATCGCGGGCTAAAATGTTAACGGCCGATCGACCGATCGAGTGATTGAGTGACATTTTTACCCAAATGCTGCAACTCGTTGAACGCTCCCCGTATTCACGAGTTAAAAAAGAACCGGGCGCGGTTTTTCGAAAGCCGGTTAACGCTAACCCAGGATTAAAACTCAACCGAGGATTGAATTTCTCTTGTTAGAAATTTTTTCGAAAGCTAATTATAAGTTACATGGAAAGACAAGAAAGAGACGAAACTAAAGGGCAAAAATACTTAGGAAAAATCTCCAGTGATTAATTATTTAACTGGAATCAAAATTGATGCTAACCCTGGGTTAGCTTAACCGCGCTTTGAACAACCCGGCCCCCATCAACTTGTAAGCCCGTGGTTTTTGGTTTAAAGGCAGGTACGCTACTGTTGGTGAGAACAATGGGAAATTAAAATAGCAATAATTTGCGAGAAACTTACTTTGTTTTACTCCCGGGAGAATAATGAAGGGTCTCTCACTTTGATTGCTTGATTTTCTAAAAACAAAGAAATTTGAATACAAGTGTTTTCTTACGGTAATTTTTTAGAGTATGAAAATACTCTGTTTTAAAGAATATGGTATTTCAATCAACAGTGTTATATCCGTTTGAGTATTCTTGCATTAACGTCATATCAAAATTCAGAAGCATTAAACAGCAGATTTCGATTCCATAATGTTTATGGAATTGTAGAGAGTTTAAAACTACACATATGGGCCAAGTTTTGAAGCGCAAGAGGTAAGAGCATTTCGTTCAAGACTTATAGGCTAACTATTGTGTTATACCTGTTTGAGCTGGTTACTCTACTAATGTATATCCAGATAGTTCTCGCGTTTCCGATACTCGCTGTTGCGGACAAGAGTTAAAGGACGAATTCAGTGCCTACTTGTCAATTATAACAATATGGTACTGTTTGCATAGCGAACACGCGCTAAATGATGCCTGGATTGCGGCCAATCTCCGTTATAAGTGGTATAACAGACCGAAGCTCTTACAAAAGAGTTTGACCGCAGACCGCTCATAGCTATGATGGGGAGGAATAGATTGGTAGGTAAGAGTTTGTAACAGCAAGAGTAAGCTGAGGCTGTTATAACGAAGATTGACCGCAGCCCGTTATTAGCTATGATGGGAAGCAATAGATTGGTAGGTAAAGAGTTAATAAGAGCAAGAGTAAGCTGAGGCTGTTATAACGAAGATTGACCGCAGTCCGTTTATAGCTATGATGGGAAGCAATAGATTGACAGGTAAAGAGTTCATAAGAGCAAGAGTAAGCTGAGGCTGTTATAACGAAGATTGACCACAGTCCGTTTATAGCTATGATGGGAAGCAATAGATTGGCAGGTAAAGAGTTAATAAGAGCAAGAGTAAGCTGAGGCTGTTATAACGAAGATTGACCGCAGTCCGTTTATAGCTATGATGGGGAGCAATAGATTGACAGGTAAACAGTTAATAAGAGCAAGAGTAAGCTGAGGCTGTTATAACGAAGATTGACCGCAGTCC
The DNA here is from genome assembly GCA_022457155.1 of Cladopsammia gracilis. NCBI lineage: Eukaryota > Metazoa > Cnidaria > Anthozoa > Scleractinia > Dendrophylliidae > Cladopsammia > Cladopsammia gracilis. The sequence continues at coordinate 3,128,049 of JAJGOT010000008.1, read as the reverse complement.
GTTTATAGCTATGATGGGAAGCAATAGATTGACAGGTAAAGAGTTAATAAGAGCAAGAGTAAGCTGAGGCTGTTATAACGAAGATTGACCGCAGCCCGTTTATAGCTATGATGGGAGCAATAGATTGACAGGTAAAGAGTTAATAAGAGCAAGAGTAAGCTGAGGCTGTTATAACGAAGATTGACCGCAGTCCGTTTATAGCTATGATGGGAGCAATGTATTGACAGGTAAACAGTTAATAAGAGCAAGAGTAAGCTGAGGCTGTTATAACGAAGATTGACCGCAGATCGTTTATAGCTATGATGGGGAACAATAGATTGACAGGTAAAGAGTTAATAAAAGCAAGAGTAAGCTGAGGCTATTATAAGGAAGATTGACCGCAGCCCGTTTGTAGCTATGATGGGGAGCAATAGATTGACAGGTAAAAAGTTAATAAGAGCAAGAGTAAGCTGAGGCTGTTATAACGAAGATTGATCGCAGTCCGTTTATAGCTATGATGGGGAGCAATAGATTGGTAGGTAAAGAGTTCATAAGAGCAAGAGTAAGCTGAGGCTGTTATAACGAAGATTGACCGCAGTCCGTTTATAGCTATGATGGGAGCAATGTATTGACAGGTAAAGAGTTAATAAGAGCAAGAGTAAGCTGAGGCTGTTATAACGAAGATTGACCGCAGATCGTTTATAGCTATGATGGGAAGCAATAGATTGACAGGTAAAGAGTTAATAAAAGCAAGAGTAAGCTGAGGCTATTATGAGGAAGATTGACCACAGTCCGTTTATAGCTATGATGGGGAGCAATAGATTGACAGGTAAAGAGTTAATAAGAGCAAGAGTAAGCTGAGGCTGTTATAACGAAGATTGACCGCAGTCCGTTTATAGCTATGATGGGGAGCAATAGATTGGTAGGTAAAGAGTTAATAAGAGCAAAAGTAAGCTGAGGCTGTTATATCGAAGATTGACCGCAGTCCGTTTATAGCTATGATGGGAAGCAATAGATTGACAGGTAAAGAGTTAATAAGAGCAAAAGTAAGCTGAGGCTGTTATAACGAAGATTGACCGCAGTCCGTTTATAGCTATGATGGGAAGCAATAGATTGACAGGTAAAGAGTTAATAAGAGCAAGAGTAAGCTGAGGCTGTTATAACGAAGATTGACCACAGTCCGTTTATAGCTATGATGGGAAGCAATAGATTGACAGGTAAAGAGTTAATAAAAGCAAGAGTAAGTTGAGGCTGTTATAACGAAGATTGACCGCAGTCCGTTTATAGCTATGATGGGGAGCAATAGATTGACAGGTAAAGAGTTAATAAGAGCAAGAGTAAGCTGAGGCTGTTATAACGAAGATTGACCACAGTCCGTTTATAGCTATGATGGGAAGCAATAGATTGACAGGTAAAGAGTTAATAAGAGCATGAGTAAGCTGAGGCTGTTATAACAAAGATTGACCGCAGTCCGTTTATAGCTATGATGGGGAGCAATAGATTGACAGGTAAAGAGTTAATAAGAGCAAGAGTAAGTTGAGGCTGTTATATCGAAGATTGACGGCAGTCCGTTTATAGCTATGATGGGAAGCAATAGATTGACAGGTAAAGAGTTAATAAGAGCAAGAGTAAGCTGTGGCTGTTATATCGAAGATTGACCGCAGTCCGTTTATAGCTGTAATAGGAAGCAATAGACAAATGTTGTACCCAATTCAAACCTCCTGGGAATAAGATTCTTTGTTCACAATATTTCCATATCATTTGCATGTTAATGCTTTATTCATATGGAAATATGACGAACAAAGAGTTCTAATCCCAAAAGGTTTGAATTGGGTACAACAATGCGTTAGCCGAATTTGTCTGTAGATTGGCAGGTAAAGAGTTCTAAGAGCAAATGTAAGTGCAGCTCACCAGAAGTAATCCTCGTTTAAGGATTAGATAATCTCCAGCTGCATTATTATATGCCCAACGACAACAATCCTATAAAAAGGAATCCGTTAGCTGTTAAAATGGTTGAATAAATTGCAGGAATAAAACACATCAAAGGGACGTCAGTTTGTAGGGAGAAATGTCCGAGAAATTCGTATTCGTTGATTAACATAAGTCTCATGTTTACAAGCTGTTGCTTTAGTTCAAAACTTCAGTACGATGTACATGTTAGGTTTTACATCGGGTTCTATTTGTCGGTCTGTTGTTAGTGTAACCATGGACTTCTGCTGTAACTTGTATTTTTTCTGAAGTTATTTTTTAGTTGATTGTAAAACATTTTAGTCAAGCTATGACTCAACTGAACGATTAACCAATAAACTGAAAAAAAAACCCCCTGTCATTTGATTTCAAAGTTGAATTTCATAAGTTCAAGTACTTTTTAGGATACTTTTAATTTCAAATATCGGACTGTTATAAAAGCTACTCGATTAAAGTTTTGTAATGTTAGCTAGTTATTAATACTATTTAATATAAATTGACTCGCTGTTTATTTCCTCGAGTTGTCGATCTCACACAACCGGAGATAGTTTAAAAAGGAAAAGCTTGTTAAATCATCTTTAGTTACCTCTTTCGCTTGGCAATGACCTTTCTTTTGGCAATCATCTCCAGAGCACCCAGAACAATGTCCATTCTATAACAAAGAAGCCGTTAGCCGGCGTTAAAATGGATAAATAAACTGTTAATAGTAAAACACATCAAAGAGACTGGCTGCACTTTTTAGGGGGAGATGTCCAAGAAATTCGTCTTCGGTGATGAATCGTTGATCAACTACATAATCAAGTGCACATTATTATATAAGGTGTTGTGTTAGTTCGAAACTTCACTGCTAAGATGTACATGTTGGGATTTGACTGAATCGGTTACTATTTGTCGGTCTGTTGTTAGTGTAATCATGGACTTCTGCTGTAACTTGTTGTTTTTCTGAAATTATTTTTTGGTCAATTCAAATTCGGCCTATTCAGAAAACTACTCGATAAATGTTTTGTAATGTTAGCGTACTAGCTATTTATACCATATAAATTGACTCGCTGCTAATTTCTGTTCGAGTTGTATCTCACATAACTTGAGATAAATTTTTATAAAAAGCTTGTGATCATCTTACCCCTTGCCCTATCCCTCGGCAATCAACTCCAAAGCGATAACTCATGGCAACAAGAATAAAAATCAAGAAAAGCGTTTGCTTCATTGCTGCAGGTTTCAAACACAGATTGCTCCGGCTCAGAAAGTTCGGTTAAACTGAGGAATTGATTTGTGAATTCGACTAAAGTAATAGCACAGAATAATGCTCTGAAAAAAAAAACAACAAAAATACGTGATCCTGAATTAAAAATCTATCACCGTTTCCTTTGAGTTGAAACTTCATGTTGGTCGGGTAACATTGATTTAATTAAATCTGTCAGATGTAATTGTTTAAAGCTTTGGGAGGCGTGAAGATAAGAATAAAGATCAATCTTGATCATACTTTAACTTTTTCTATATATACTAGGATCTACAATATATCAAAGCTAAACCTATTGAAGCTTCCAAACTCTAATTACTAATCATCGGCGCTGCCTGAGATAAAAAAAAAAATATTGAATTAATATCCGTACTTCTGAACCAAATCCTTTTTACATCTACTGTTTGGGGGAAATTTTCATTGATATTTGTTTTCAAAACAAAATTAAGGCAATTAAAAGATTGTATATGTTTTCACCGTCCTTTGATCCTTTTTGCGTTAGCGCCAATAACTTCAAAACTGAAGTGATGGAGAGCAATGTCTGCTTAATATCATGCAACTACCCGTAGTTTCGTGGATCAAAACGGTAGCGCGGGTAATTCGATCATGTTTATCTGATCATGAACATCGGTTATTTTGCGTTTAAAGTACCTTGTCGCGTCTACATTTTACTCTTTCGACAAAATTATAATTTTGCGTTTTTCCATTTTATGAGCTTTTTATTGACATATAGGTTTGGGTACTTTGTATTAAAACTGAGCGCTTACGCGGTTTATGTACGACACGGTCGAACTCTTTGAGTGTTATCTTATTCATCCTCCAAGAAAGGTGAAAGACCTTTGTAATGAAATAATTGATGGTAAAAATTCGTTGAGGTAGATCTAGAATAGGGGGATTAGTGTAAGAATATTTATTAAGAATATATATATATATATATATTTTTATTGCAAATTATTTGAACCCATGAGTATCAGTAGTCTGTCGACTGTGATTGTCCGTAGAAGAGTAGTTGGATCATGTTTAATATGATCTACTATGGGTAGGGTTTGTCCGATATATCGGTTAATTCAACACTCAGTCAATATTCGCTCAACTCTCGGTAGATACTCGCTCAAACTCTCGGTCGATACTCGCTCAGTATGTAGTGTCGGTGGTATATCGGTCAAGAGTCGGTGATTTTAATATCGGTCAAGTAGGAGCCGTAGACCCCGGTGGTGTGGTCAACCTTGCGGGTTGTGGGATTGGAAGGGATGGCACCTCGCATGGGACCTGAGTCCCGTTCGTGCCTTTCCCTCTGGTCTGTATGAGTCCAGAAAAGTTGGATACATTTGATTAGATATATTGGTCAAGTGTCACTCAAATATCGGGCTATTTTTTGTTAGGTTTTTTTGTGGGGCAGTACGCAGCTCTTACAAGGTCTTCTCTGATTTGCTGAGAAAACAATAGAACAAACAACACAACAATGGCTAACAATAGACCCTAGAGCTAAAAACAATAGAGCTGCATGATATACAGGTCCAATAAAATTAGAGGTTGTAAAGAGCTGCGTGGTATCTGTTTTTTGTTATTTAAAGATTGAAAGTTTTCTACAACTATAGCCTACAGGAAGAAATATGACAATTTAGCATAAAGAAGTTTAAAATCGGACCTTATAAAAATTGGAATTTCGTAGCTTTACAATGGCTTATTCTAAAAGACTTAGTCCATCAGCTAGGGGGGTTGTATGGCTCACTTAAGGGGAACAAACAAAACTTGTACAATCTTAATCTTTGACTATTAAGCATCATAAAAATGTGTGATAGCAAGGATAGAACGGTAGCTTTCACTTTGTAAATCGAATTTTAAATTTGCCCCTCACTCCCTCCTTTTGGCCGCCATCTTGGATTTCCAAAAAACCTTTAAAAATTTTTATTCTTTCTTAAGTGAACACGATTTTTTGCCTAGACGTATATTTGGAATAATACGTATCTGAGATACTATTTCAGCATTGTTTACGGTTATTCAAGTTATAATGACGTCATAAATGACGTCACAGTGACCGCCATTTTGTTTTCTAGCTTGTGTACTCAACCGGTATCTCAATCACCTGAAATAACTTATATACCATAAAGGCGCTCTACATCACAATTAAAAACGCGCTTAAAGCTATTGCTGACGTCTTTTTCTATGTTTAGTTACGCATACTACGCCATGAATTATTATATCACAAATTAGAATAGATAACTAGGTCCACACTTCAGTCTAGAGCTCGTTTGAGTTTAAAAGCGCCACGATCGTATAACGTCCTTCTTCACTGCTGTCACTTGCACATGGGATCTATAACATAAATATACGTTCATGTCATGTACTGCTATTGCTTCTTGAACAAAGTAGCTGAAAAAAGAAAAACGTTCATACGCACGAGTTGCAGAAAGCGTTATACAAAACGTGTCCCGTCAAGAGGGATCTTGCTACATCGAACGTGAAGAAAGACACAACAAAAGGTAATAACTATCTTTCTGTTCGCCATTCCAAGTGACCCACACCTGTGAACGTACTTACCCGTATCAATCTTCTACATCTTCAGAGTCAATATCCCTACTCTCATACTGAACACCATCATCAGTTGCCATATTGTCACACTGGATACTGCACATGTCAGTGCACTTCAGACCCGCCTTCAAGCAGCAGCAGTTCTCGACCGTGCATGCTCTCTTGCACGTACAGGAGAGTAGTTCCAGGACCTCTTCTGGAGCCGGCTTAGATCCAAGCCACACAAATTCCACGACGTTAGAGGTATTGTCTACTTCCCAGCCGTGCCCATGAGGGAAGAGGATTACCGGAAGTGGAAAGATGGCTCTTCTCCAGATAGCTGCTTGATAATTCGCTCTTGAACGTGAAGTCGTAGAGATGACTCGCATGGTGGCAGAGCCTCTGGCTCGACTTTCTCGCCTCTGGCGCAGTGGATCTCATAGCGCAGCACATCCACACTCTGGCACTTCTTCCCGTACAGCTGACACACGAGTGCCTCCGTATCTTTAAAGGTCTCCTCAGATACTGCCCACTCCTCCCCGATACTCGCCATAGCTCGGACGTTCCTTTCATTGCGTTGGAGAAGTTGGACTGCTTTCCACTTCCCTTTACCAGAGAAGGCAGAGATGGTATCACAGCCTGTGATCGCGCGTATGCCGATTAGGGCTTTCATGAAGCAGTGCTTGTCACTGCCTGGGTCGAGTTGCTTCTCCAAGCTGTTGACAACTATAGAAAGTTCTATTATTTTGGTCTTCGCGCCTCTTCCGTTCTTCATGTAGCACTTTCCAAGGTTTCGGCTATGAGCAAGCAGTAGGACAAAGACGTCAATGTCATCAGAGTGGATGACGCACGTGCCTCCCGCGTGCTGAGCATGGAGAACCATGCGTGTGTCAGCCTCTTCGTGATTACACTCTAGCTCAAGAACAGGGTAGCATGTGGCTACGTCTAGTCGCCAGCACTGATCTTCGGTTATCACGTACATGATCCGTTTGCCGAGCCTGCCTCTGAATGCTTCTGTCTTCCACTGTGACACGAGGAATTTGACGATCTCAGGCTTGTTTGTGGTGACACTGAGCAGCTTGTTCCATGACTTCACCGTATAGGCAGGGAGTATGTTCTTGTATTGTACACCGTCAGAGGTAGACACTCTTTTCAATCTTTCGACATTCTTGATTGATACCTCGCGATACACGTCGAACACAACATCTACACGCCTGCTGCCAGTGCTCGTCACCAACTCAAACACTCTCTCAGCAACCACAAGGAACGTAGCTCCTGAGGGGATCTTCAACTTCTGCAAGACTGCCATTCCATCGAAAATGCTGGTTGCGTTCTCTGGGTATTTCTCGGTGACTGTGATGCGTCGCTCTAGCTGTTGGGAAAGTTTGGCTTTGCTTGTCTTTCGCGGGAGTCCATAAGGATCGGCAAGAGACCAAGGAAGAGGACCAAGAGGATAGGTGAAAACAACTTTCATATCAATCTGACGAAACTGTTCGAGAAGTGCCATCCGAGCAAATACATCACGATCCATACGAGGAGGAATGAATGGATCGAAGTAATCTGAAGTGGGATTGGCTGAGCAACGGTTCACTACAAAGTCATTCGCTGCCTGCTTTCCCTTGCTCTTGGCCTGTAGTAAGTCTTCACTTACTTCTGCTGTCGCTTCAATACCCGTGACAAGCTCGTGAATGCTGCGTCCTGTTTCCATGGATTGGTGAATACATCCTCGAGCAGATCCACCAGCTTTCCTACGGCTTTGTTGTCTTCTTAAATGCGTGCTGGAGCCAACTCCTTATGGGTGTAGGTCTGGGATAAAGTAATAGACAAATGCTCGCGAAGAAGCTTCCTGTACACACCACGCCTTGAGTCATTGAGCACCCATCTCTGAGTCGCGGCAAAATTAGCACTAAACCCGATGTAGCCTCCTCCCGTCTTGCAGTCGCGATTAATGGCGTTCTCAATGGTCTTGTCAGCTTCGTTTCGTCCAAAAGGATTACGGCCCCCCATCTGAACGGAAAATTGGCCTCTGTTGAAGGCTGTGTAAACCTCCGGCATTCTGACAGACAGATGACGCATGTCGTTCAGAAATGGGATGAGATAGCGCGCGTAGTTTTGGCGATCATACGCAAATGCCCATGGAATCACCTCCTCGATGCATGACAGGTACAACTCCCAGCTACCAGTGCGCGACGCGTAGATGAGGTTCAGCATCAGCTCGCACAGCTCTAAGTACGAGAGCCAGAACCTCCCTAAGTTTGAGCCTTTCTCCTTCATTTCCTGTACATAGACATGGAACTGCTCTCCAAACTCGCGGAACTCACGGCTGTTCATCACTCGCTAAAACTCTTCTTGATTCAGTTCTAGTTTCAGCTGTTCCAAGTTCAAGGCCGGCAATGACTGGACTGAAGACTCTTTCAAGAGCAATCTCATGAGGGCTTTATACACACATTTATGAAGACGCATCGCTCGATTGTACTGTTTTCCATTTAGAGCCTTATCCACTGAACCCTCTGCCACAACATCGCTCTGGACAGGTAGTTCTCTAAGCCCGCATCCCCGAATCGGCTTCCGATGACCCCCAAGAGCATTAACAACAAATGAAAACCTCCCATCATTATGACTAGGCCAACGAATAGCTCCTTGTGTTTCCAGTAAACCTCCATGGCCTTGGCATAAAAAGCCTGATCAAAAACACAAACAACAGCATTCAACTGCAGCCGATCTTTTATCTCACACCCTCGAGACAGCACCTCGTACGCAGTCTTCAGGTCAGTGGCAGGAGAGTCTATAGTGTCCAAATAACTAATTGTGCTCTCCACAACCACAACACGATCGCGGACTTTAATGTTAAAGCCAGTCCACCCAGGCACTAGCAATAATGGATGCGTTTCGAGCCTTCTGACCTCGAGCAACACGAGGTAGCGCAATGTCAGTTCCTTTGCTTTGTCACTATAAGAAGAACTTACTCCGAGGTTTTAAACGTGCAGCAGTTCCCCTGGCCCCTCCCGTTTTCCGCCGTAGTACTCGGGGATCTCTCTAGTCACCACAGTCGCTGGTAGGGATCTCCTGCATTTCTTCGCTACTGGTGGTGCGTAGTCTTGGTCATCTGATTGATCCGGCAGAATCGCTGAGCTTGGCTGAGCTTCTCCTAGGCGCACTTCCAGTTGCCGCATCATCAGATGGTTTGTTAGCGACCTGCAAATCTCTCTTGTTGGTGATCTCGGCTCGGCAATTGCGATGATATTTGATGGGATTTTCGGGGAATTCGCTTTCAGTTGAAGCCTCCAAAATTGGTTTGTGATTCCGGATCGCGGCAGCACGGTATAATGTTGTCCATGAAGATATATCTCTGCACTGGGCTAGCTTTAAATCCGAACAACCGCATATAATGCATTCGTCTGCCATTGATCATGTTGCAGAGGTAATACTTTCACTTTCGCAGCGGGGGCGAAAAAAATGTTTGTGAAACCACGTGTTTGGGAACTGGGGTTGGGGGTAGGAAAGAGGCAATTGTTTTTGAGGGGGGCTTTATTCAACACACTTGCAATGTATACAATATATTTCATCTACTTGCTCTCTTTTCTGAAATAATTGTGAAAACCCCACAAACTTTTTTTTGCAATGATTTTAAGTGCAAACTGGTGATATTGTGACCAATAATCAGGCATTGTGACGTCACATAAGACGTCACGTAGTTATAATTCAAGCACTAGAATAAACGGAAATCATGTTTGTAGTTACAATACGTTCTAAATTTGCGTTTGAAACGTGATTCGTACCATTAAGAGAATACAAGCAACTTTGTAGCCTTCCCCCAAAATCCAAGATGGCGGCCAAAAGGAGGGTTTGAGGGGCAAATTTAAAATTCGATTTCCAAAGTGAAAGCTACCGTTCTATCCTTGCTATCATACATTTTTATGATGCTTAATAGTCAAAGATTAAGATAAGACATATTTCGGCTGTTCCCCTCAAGTGAGCCATAAACCCAAATTTTCGGATCTCAGCTGATGGACTAACTCGCTAAGATTGAAAGGGACACAATTTTTTTATTTCAACAGCCACTAAACTTCCAGCTTTTCAAGTTAGTAACAGCTATTTACATCAGCATGCAAAAATTGAAAGATTTATTTCAGTTAAAAATAACAAAAAGCTTGCCTTAAATTTGTACAGTTTGAATATTTAGACACGCGAATAGATTACTTTTCATTGTAAGTTTATTGCATTTTGTTGTGTGCATGTGCAAATGTAAAAAAATCTTCTAATCGTCCTTCATCCAAGACATTACCGAGTATAGCTGGAATTTATTACATCGGGGTTGACATCATAGCCAGGCTATTTTTTAAAAAAGGGTGAAGCTAAAATATCAGCCATATAGTTGAATAGATGAATGGCAACTTTTGCGATGATTTCACGGATTTTATTTCAATTTTAAGTCGACTACAAACAACTGACTAGCTCTACATATAAGAAATTCAGTCGTAAACTGTATCTCGATCTTTGTCACATGACGTCAGGCCTGAAAGATATATCAACAAAATAATTTTAATTTATTTCTTAACTCAAGATCCAAATAACGAACAGAAAAGTAAATAAATCTCTCTTTAAAATTCGTTTAGTCAGGAGCGTTCCTAGGCATGATAAAAACTACTTATAAGGTTCAACAGGATTTTATAGTGATGTATTGGAAAATAACTCCCAAACGTTAGGACGCGTTTTTTTGGGTCATAATCTGATCATTCTGAAATCAGAATGAGCTGTGAACAAAACTATGTTGTTTACATTCTCACAAGCCAACATTTTTCTTGGTACACATAGTCAAAGTAGTGACTTCTTTTCATACTTTACGAGAGGAATAGGTGCAACCAAAATCTGAATTAGAGGTATTCTGTTTTTGGAATGACCAGAATATGTCCCAAAAAAACGCGCCCTTAGTTTGAATGATAGTTACGTTGATTATTCTGAATCCCAGTCCTCAAGTCAATTTACACGTGTTTGCATATCAAAGTCTTTTCCCTTTGCGATGAACATCAGCTCAAACTGGATACCAGTGTCTCTCTTCAAATTTTAATTGTTCTACGCATGAGTAGTTTGAGTGATTCAGCAAATTTGATAACAACATCACGCAACATGGCGGACTCACGGGTGAAAAGAGAAGTGGAGCCTTCGAAGAGATTCGTGGAGGAATTTAACTTTCAGCGATCTCAAGTTGGAGCCAAAAGAAAGATGACTAAACAAGACAAAACTCTGTACGAAATTGAAATAATCGATATCGACAAAGCCGAAGATAAAGTTAAGATTCACTACAAAGGATATGCTTTAGAATTCAACGAGTGGAGGTCGTGTGTTGAACTTTTATAATACTGAAACAATTTCTGGATTTGCTTGTTGAAGCGGTGTAGTATCCGGTTATTCAAAAGTACTCCTGTGATGTTGGACCTTTCCAAAATTTCCCTTACAATCCTCATAAGGGCAGGTCTGTCTTCGACCTCTGCAAATCTCGTCTTCGTCTTTTTAATTGATATAGTGTATGTCAGATAGCTAAGAAAAAAAAATCAATATAGAGACCTTGCAGTAATATCCCAAAATTAGGCAAAAATACTCAGATATTTAACAATTATTGGATTCGGTTTTCGCATGATAGCGATAATTATCAAGGCCAAAGTTTGTGTTATCTGCCGAAGCCGAAGGCTGAGGCGGATAACACAAACTGAGGCCTTGATAATTATCGCTATCATGCGAAAACCGAATCCAATAATTGTTTTATTATGCATATTCCTGAGCTGCACTTGTAAAGACAAGAGCGCACACAAAAAAAGTGATCAATGCGCAGCAGTCAACTTGTAGGTAAACAACTTACGTCACTTCTGCATGCATAAAACTATTGTCTGTAGGTATGACGTCACTTCTGCATGCATAAAACTATTGTCTGTAGGTATGACGTAACAGAAACAGCAAGCAATAATTAGCTGCGTGCTTATAGCCAATCAAAATCGAGCTAGTGACACCAATGTATAATAATAACTCTTTGTGGCTTACTTGTTAATTTCCTTTATGAACATTGGTGTATCGCGACGAGGACCTCCTTGAAAGCCTTTATTATTCGTGTTCTCATCGCGAGTAGCTTCAGCGACGAGGATGATAAAAGCGCAGGATATAATTAGAATTAAGGCAAATTTGATAATCTCCCCTGCCATAAGGCCGACAGTAAATTTTTGCGAACTCCAACGAATTTGGTATCAAAACGCGCCAAATTTAACGAACATTTCGAAAACGGCGGGGACTTCTGCGTTACATCCTGACGTTACGAGATATCCGGCTTAGTCTTCCACGTAGTCAGAAAATCACTCGGATTTTACTTGTAAACAAAGTCGAATGCGTAATGTTCGAACTTGAAAAGCCAACCCTAATTTTTTCCCGATTGACCCGAAACATGATTTTAATGGTGCTCTATATGTTAAATTTACCTTTTCCGTTGTGTATTTTTCGACATTTTGCGTTGTTTCTACGAACGAAGCCAAAATGTTCGAAATTGAATGATTTTAAAAGGGGTCTAAATTGCGCAAGGTGACGCAGATCAAATTTTGTGACCTGATGTTAAACGTGACTTTCATATGATGCATGCATCAGAGTGTTGCAGTTGTTCGACTGATATTTTTGGAAGGAGTGTAATGACTGTCTTCATATTGGCTTCACAACGCTTTATATCCTTTGGATACCTCATATGACAGATCGTTTACATATCGATTCCTAGGCTTAAATAATCAAAGGCCCCTATGAGCCAACTCGTGAACACGAAACGCTCTAAATAAATTATTCTGCACACCTTCTGACCTTTTGCTCCACCGACCCCCATCCGCTGCGTCCAACATTCCACCCTCTCTTTCTCCAATGCCGTTATCATGGGTAAGACAGGTGACCGTTATATATCGCGGGCTAAAATGTTATCAGCCGATCGACCGATCGAGTGATTGAGTGAAATTTTTACCCAAATGCTGCAACTCGTTGAACGTTCCCCGTATTCACGAGTTAAAAAAGAACCGGGCGCGGTTTTTCGAAAGCCGGTTAACGCTAACCCAGGATTAAAACTCAACCGAGGATTGAATTTCTCTTGTTAGAAATGTTTTCAAAAGCTAATTATAAGTTACATGGAAAGACAAGAAAGAGACGAAACTAAAGGGCAAAAATACTTTGGAAAAATCTCTAGTGATTAATTATTTAACTGGAATCATATGTAATGGTGACCATTACATATCGCGGGCTAAAATGTTAACAGCCGATCGACCGATCGAGTGATTGAGTGAAATTTTCACCCAAATGCTGCAACTCGTTCAACGCTTCGCCTATTCACGAGTTAAAAAAGAAAACAACCGATCAACTTGTAAGCCCGTGCTTATGGGTTTAAAGTGCCTATAAACCTTAAATACATATTTTCAGAATCAACTCTACGCACATTGAATAGTTAAATGGTGAAATATTTCTTGTTTTGAACGTCGCGTTATTGAGTTATAGAGATTTGAATTTGCAAAATGCTAATTAGATGACGTCAACCCGTGACGTTGCCATTATTTCTACGCCAATTTACAATGCGCAGTTTACAGCTTGAGGATAATTAATTTGATAAATACTAAAAATAAACTGTGGATAGTCAATCGAATCGTAAAAAAATATAACTTGGAGGTGAAAACAAGTAGTTGAAAAATAAATGATTCCCGGGTTGACGTCATCTAATTAGCATTTTGTCAATTCAAATCTTTATAACTCAATAACGCGACGTTCAAAACAAGAAATATTTGACCATTTAACTATTCTGAAAATATGTATTTAAGAGTTATAAGCACTTTAAAGGAAGATACGCCACTGTTGGTGAGAAAAATGGGAAACTGCAGGAAGGCAATAATTTGCGAAATACTTACTTTGATTTACTCCCGGGAGAATAATGATCGCCGGGCCTCTCGCTTTGATTGCTTGATTTTCTAAAAACAAAGAAATATCGATACAAGTGTATTCTTACGGTAAATTTTTAGAGTATGAAAATACTTTGTTTTAAAGATGATGGTATCTCAATCTACAGTGTTATATCCGTTTGAGTATTCTTGGTTTGCATTAAAGTCATATCAAAATTCAGTAGCTGCATTAAACAGCAGATTTCGATTTCATAATGCTTATGGAATTGTAGAGAGTTTAAAACTACACATATGGGCCAAGTTTTAAAGCGCAAGAGCATTTCGTTCAAGACTTAAGTGGTAACTGTTGTGTTATACCCGTTTGAGCTGGTTACTCTACTAATGTATATCCAGATAGTTCTCGGGTTTCGGATACCTCGCTATTGCGGACAACAGTTGAGGGACGAATTCAGTATGGTACTGTTTGCATAGCGAACACACGCTAAAGGATGCCCGCATTGCGGCCAATCTCTGTTATAACTGGTATAACAGACTGAAGCTCTTACAACAGAGTTTGACCGCAGACCGTTCAAAGCTATGATGGGGAGCAATACATTGGTAGGTAAGAGTTTGTAAGAGCAAGAGTAAATTGACCGCGATCCGTTTATAGATATGATGGCAGAGCAATAGATTGGTAGATAAAGAGTTTGTAAGAGCAAGAGTAAGCTGAGGCTGTTATAACGAAGATTGACCACAGTCCGTTTATAGCTATGATGGGGAGCAATAGATTGACAGGTAAAGAGTTAATAAGAGCAAGAGTAAGCTGAGGCTGTTATAACGAAGATTGACCGCAGTCCGTTTATAGCTATGATGGGAAGCAATAGATTGGCAGGTAAAGAGTTAATAAGAGCAAGAGTAAGCTGAGGCTGTTATAACGAAGATTGACCACAGTACGTTTATAGCTATGATGGGGAGCAATAGATTGGCAGGTAAAGAGTTAATAAGAGCAAGAGTAAGCTGAGGCTGTTATAACGAAGATTGACCACAGTTCGTTTATAGCTATGATGGAGAGCAATAGATTGACAGGTAAAGAGTTTATAAGAGCAAGAGTAAGCTAAGGCTGTTATATCAAAGATTGACCGCAGTCATCCGTTTATAGCTATAATGGGGAACAATAGATTGACAGGTATAAAAGAGTTAGTAAGAGCAGGAGCAGGAGCGTTCTGTTCGATGCAAATAAATTTTTGCTAAAATTTTGCACGTGCATATGAAACTTGAAAACAATGACTCGTGAATAATGAGGACGCTCACTTGTAAACACAAAATCTGCGAGAAAAAATTGGTACATTGGAGGCCCTATTTTTTCGTCTTGCATGTCTTCAATGTCCTTGAAACTTGCAGGCCATATACTCGAGATTGTCACATTTAAAAAGAAAATTATCTCGCGGTTTTCAAATTATCATCACATTTGTAGGCGTAGACCAAGGCCCCGTCCACACGTATCCGGATATTTTTGAATCCGCAACTTTTTTGTTGCGGATTAGAAAATATTCGCGTCCACACGTAGCGTATTCGAATCGTATTTGCCCGTCCACACGTATCCGGGTTCGCTCTAGCAGCAAGGGCTTCACTTTAAATGTTGTCAAAAAAGCATACGCAAAGGCCAAGTTCAAATCAAAGTTCAACTGTAAACACGTTATTAGACTAGAAATAAGTCCATGTAGAAGGGATAACATTTCGGTCGGCCATGTTGAATATTCGCGCGGTTAAAGACTGGATCTGATACTGTTACGTCAGCGTATTCAAAAATATCCGGATTCGACCGTCCACACGATGCCGTACTCGTAGCGTATTCAAAAATTTCCACTTTGGAGAGCGAATTCAAAATGTTGCGGAGTCGTGAGCCGAATTCGCCAGATAAAAAGGGACGGAAGGCCAATCCGCAACAAAAAAGTTGCGGATTCAAAAATATCCGGATACGTGTGGACGGGGCCCAAATTACATACAAAAATGGCAACAAGAGCAGCTGAACGCACGCTAATCAAATCCTTCTTTCTCGCAATCGGCCAAAGCAACCCCCTCACTTTTTCACACACCATTTCAAATGGAATCAAACTACTATGAGATGAAACTACATTCCCATCGCGCATCGTTTTCTTTAGATATTAGCCAATTATGTCGAAAGTATGTTTTTCTCTGTATTTATAATCCCCAAAACTTCATCCCTAAAAATTTCAAAAACGCTCTCATACATTTCTTTCAAACCTTGTCCAGTTGAAGTCCATGGTCTAATCAACTAGTCCACTAGCGGGTTTTACAGAAATTTCTCTTGATCTAGAGAAACTCCGCAACTTGTGAATTTCGGAGGATCACCATTCCGTTGCCATGGAAGCACCCGATGCAAATAAATCCAATACTCCCATTAAGTTCAATGTATTGTGTGTTTTCATGCAAAGTGGCTTGACTTTTTATGCGCTATAACAAACGATATGGCTCATTAAAATTGAAAGGGTGTGGACTTGAGAAATGGGTACGAGCCTCCTAGATTTTAGCGGAGCACTTGCCGGGCGGAAGGCCCGGCTGCGCATGCAGCCCCATACTCATAGAACCCAATAATTTGTGGACTACTTACCGTGGCTTGGTATAACCGCATCCTCGCTTTGACCACTTGGTTTTCTACAAATAAGGAAATATATCGATACAAGTGTCAACTTACGGCGATTCCTAAACGTAGTCGTTTTGTACGGTATCTAAACTGCCGTATTTGAGCTACAAATACAATAATACCAAACAACGCCCGCCTTAAGCTTGAAGATATACATCTCATTACTATACATGCATTTTTTTCAATGCTGATAGATAAAACGCACTGTAAAGGAGTGTGCAAGGTAGACCCTATATGTGAAAACTCCGTACTATGGACACGAGTTTACTGCTGAATTTGTTCCTTACCTGCTCTCCAAAGCAATCTTAGAATTTTTTGTTTTACGGTTTGCTTCTGATTCATTTTATTTGTTTACCAAATACAGATTTGCCATGGTCAAACATATACATGTACAATAGTTCTGCATAGCCGAACGCACGGATATCAAATCACACTTTCGTTGGAGAATATTCGGAATACTATCAATCTCCGTTAACACGGAGGCTGCGATTGACCTTACTCCACTTATAGCTTGTGCACAGGGAACAATTGATTTACAGGCAAATAATAAGTAAGACTTAACTGAGAAACTCACCAGTAGTATCCCTCGTTTGCCAGTCCTAAAGGCACCACCATAATATCCAATAAAGGAGCAAATTCCCGGGTTCTATAAAAGAGAAGCCGTTAGCTATAGAAATGGCTACCAACACTGCGGAGCCGTTAAAATTTAAGGCGTACGGTAAACACGCACAAATCAGAACCTAGAGTTTTCCACGTTAGCCTAGAAAGGTTCTTATATATTTGGTGTCTACCGATAATTTAGGCTATGTAGGTTCTTAAATAGGTTCTTAATTTCTTAAGAGGAAAAACTGCTTGCTGCTGGTCCAACAACTAGTCTGTATCGGCGTGGTCCCTTTCTGTTCCGGTTGGAACAGAATTCATACTTGTGAACTTTTTGATAACTTTTACTGTTAAACTAAATAAATCCATAATCAGGAGAGGCACTTATTAGTGCGGACTTTCAGTACAGTATATCGAATTTTATATTGAAATTACAAGAGATTCCTCACTTTCTAATTGCCATACTAGAAATACGTGTCTCGCAGAACCTCGCGAAGCTCGGGGGAGGATGCACTACAAAATTTTAGCGATGTGGGCCTTTTTGAAGTTTGTGTGTGCTATCTCCCAAAATTAACCTGTTCCCTTTACATACTTCTGTAGCTGTTGTTCTATGTACTGTGTATCAAATAATTGCTAATTCAATTCACTATTCGCTTGAATGGTTGAGATTGCAGGAGTTAATAGGATACAGGTCATGAGAATTACGAAAATGATTACAAAAGTTAAACATGAATATTCAAGATGAAGCAACATATTCATTGCAAATATCTTAAGCAATGTATGCGAGAAAATCAATAATGATCAATTTACAGCATGTACTAAGACAATAGTTTCCAGTGTTTGAGTACTAATTTTTTATATTGAAAAATATCCTCTTATGATCTGCGTGTCAGTTGTTCAGCTACTTGAAATCTCTTTTTTTTTTGCAAAAGGTAGATTAAAGAATAATTTATGGAGGGTTGTGTATAAGTTTAAGATTGCTTGCCTTTAAATATAGGTTGTTTCAATTGAAGAGCATTAAAGAGCGGATTAAAGTGCGGTGATTTGAGCTAGATTTCTTCATCGTTCTTCTTCTTTGAGCCTTTCCTGTAATCAGTGTTTGCTCTCGTTGCGTCTATAAACAGAATCATTTTGTCTAACACTTCCAGTCGGTGTCGCCTCTTCTGATCGGTTTTGTTCAGAATTCTAATGGAGGCATTTGGTCAGGCTGTTCGAAGTCTTTGTAATCGATGCTGTCGTTGTTGTTTCTTCCTTGCTCGATCGCGTTGAATTTCAAGTCGCCGTTCTCGCTCCAGCGGAGTTTCGGTGGTTAATCTTCTCGAGAAAGGATTTCCAGCCACTTGTTCAATCCAGCGTTGTTGTATTTGCTGTTCTTTCTTATTTGCATCAGAAATTGGTCGTGTTTCACCAAGAGCGGGGCCGGGGGGGGGGGGGGGGGGGGGGGTGTTGGAAGCCTATCCCATGATACAACGCAACAAGTTACCGGCGACATTTGAAGCGAATAAACAAACTTTTTGTAAAATCTCATATTATATCTCATATATGGGAGACTTGGGAATCAGAGAAATACGTTGGTAACAGAAAAGAACTACAATGCAAGAATTTCATTTATATTTCTAAGTTTAATCCTCGTTTCTCGTCCTTAGAAAATATCATTTTCCGCTCGCAGGAAAATGGCGATCATCCCCGAAAATACCAGGAAAGTGCAGTTGTACCTCCTTCTTAATCGAAGCATCACTAGCATTTTAACATTAATAACGTATTCCTTAATATCATAACGACTTAAAACATCAGATCCTCCAGATCCCTCCAGGTTTTTCAAGCTGAATAAAACCATCAAAGTGTGGGTACTTTCAGTCAATGCTTTGAATTGACGGCGAGCTGATTTAGGAAATTCGCGCACGTTTGCAGAGTTGAATATGAAAATTCTTTGAGGAATAAAACAAATTTAGACCGAAGCAAGTTCAAGTAAATGAGTATAAAACGGGTTACATTTGTATTTCCAAAAGCCGTCTTGAACAAAGGTTATAGCGGTGGACAAGCAGTTGGATTCTTACGCGTTCAAGCGCGCGCAAATTTCGTTTGTCGTGTCATCCTTCAAACAAATTTTCGAAAGCATGTATCTGTTCGTTGCAAGGGAAGTTTTCTTGACATTGCAAATCCTGACAAAAGACCGACAGACAAGAGGCCTTGAAAAGGGTGTCTTGACAGCCACTGCTTGCCTCGGCGATCACTGGCAAATGCGAGGTCACATGATGAGACATTATGGGATAGGCTTCCAACCCCCCCCCCCCCCCCCCTCCCCCCCCCTCTGCACCGAGAGTAAACACTTTTTCACGACGATAAGTAAACCATCAGCCCGGCCGCCGCCATGAATAAACATGAAAACGCGCCATTGTCAGCGGTCGCGATTTTTGTTGCTAGGCAACTGCACGACATCTTCAGTATATATATATAAACTTTTCGCTCGATTGCGCGCGGCTCAGCTCCCGAGACCCGAGCACCCGAGCGGCCTTCGGCCGCCAAATTTATTAACCTCGCTTCGCGAGGAATAAAACAATTTTTATTATTATTTTTTTCTGATTTTCCAAATAAGAACCTGTTTTAATCTTACAACATTGTTAAAAAGTAATGCAATGACTGAACGCATAAAACAAAGTAAACGCGCTCGAATCTTAAATAGAGACTCACAGCTATTTATTAAGGGTTACATCTGTTAAACCACCGTTTTCCTTGCATTATTTAAATGATAAATAAAGCAAAAAATGTCTGCGTTGACCTTCTTTTTTACCATCTTTTTGTTCGTTTTCGTTCCACCAGTTAAAATATATACGCATTGCCAAGCTTTTGAAATTTGTGGATGTGAGTAATTTATTAAATAGATATTTACTATAATCTCTGACTTCCTCTAAGACTTAACACTGTAGGACTAGAGCAACGGTGCCATCGTGATAATGAAGCCACATTAAAAAATTAGGACTAATTACAAAATTCCAAATATTTTCAGTTGCGCTAGGGCTGATTGCAAGATCAAGTAAGTAAGTAAACTGGTAAAATTTTAGCGATGTTTATGCACATCTTAGACATTGTAGATTCGCTGTAACTTCTTCGTGATTAAACTGTATCTAAGTATCTTTACGCGCAAGCTAAGATAGTTTTAAGTTTGTAATCATCTTACCGCGGCAACTGGTTTGCTATCAACTTCAAGGCGAAAAGTCATGGCGACAAGAATTAAAATCAAGAAAAGCGTTTGCTTCATTGCTGCAGGTTTCAAACACAGATTGCTCAGCTCGGAAATTTCGTTTAAACTGAGGAAATAATTTGTGAACTCGACTAAAGTAATAACACAGAATAATGCTCTTGTAAAAACACAAAAACAGTAATAAAATGTATTCTATCAGCGTTTTCTTTGAGTTAAAACTTCAAGTTGGTCGGGTAACATTGATTTAATTCAATTTATCAGATTTCATTGTTTAAGTGAATGCAAGAAAAGAGATCAATCTTGATCATACTTTAATTTTTTTCTCTTTATTTTCGACGGGAATGCTCCAACCTGGCCTTATTTTCTAGAAAATCCCTGCCGATTTTTTTTTAATATTCCCTTTAGAACAATCTCCTATTGCTAAGACAAAATATTTACTTTTATGAGTCACCATTCTTCTTCTGGGGTCTATTGTTTTTTTTTATTCGCCTAACATGAAGAACTTCTGCGACCAAGTTGGTAACTGTGATGTTTTCTAATAACAGAAATTCTTAGCTGAATAGCAAAATGCAATTAATATCCATTAAAGAGCTAATTATACGAGCTTTTAGTAAAAAAAAAAAAAACATGGAAAATGACCAACTTGAAGCCGATTACAAACTCTAGCCAAAAAGACCCCAATTATGTTACTAATTATTGCTCAGGAATAACAAGAAAATGATTGAATTTTGGTTACTTAGTCAAGTTTACAAATCATTTGTCTGTTTCAAACGAGCCATGTCTACACAAACTGTAATTTTATTTCGAGAACAAGCTCCTTTTGCGTCGTAAAAATACATATTACTGATTCACTAACTCTTCTGGTTTCTATTGTTTTCATCAGGAGATATACCATTGACTTGACATGACGAGCATCTGAGATCAAGTTGGTATTAATAATGACTTTTCTTAAGGACGAAATTCTTGGCTGAGCAAAAAAATACAATTAATATCCAATACAGAGCTAACTAGTTACGTGCTATCAGGACAAACTGAATTACAATAAAAAGTGACCAACTTGAAGCTTCTATACAATCTAAACAATTTACGTGATTACTTTTAACATAATTATTGCAAGGTCGCGACATGAAGATAATTGAATTTTTTACCATAATTATAAAAGCCAATTTCACAAATCATTGACATATTTCAAACGAACCCTTTTCACACAAACTGCGCGTATCTGTGGTGAAATTTGCTAACATGAAAGAAACATTCATGTTGATTTTCCTTTTGGTTTTTATGACTTATCGCCATGGAGTGGATGGCAATCCGGTAACATTGCAATTAATTATTTGAATGCGTAGAAATTTGTCTAAAGATTTCGGTAAGGTTTGTGTCTATCGCACAAAATTGCCGATGTAAGATATAAGTTACGATAAGTTACATTAAGATATAAGATATAAATTATAAGTAATATTAAGTAAATCCTTCTTTGAAGAAACGTCCTGATAACAAGTAACAAATTAGTCAAATTACATATTTAATTTTATCTATATTTTCCCGGCTTGTTGTGCAATTTTCTGTTGAACAATAAGCTGAATGCAACAAAAAAATTTTTCTTTTTACCTAAGTTCACCGTGTTGTGTTTTCGGATAAAACATTCCCCCTACACTAAATCATCTTTCGGTCAAACATATAATCGGATAAAGTAGCTAGCAATGAATAACATAATCGTGCCAGGGAAATGCACGATATAAGTTATAATATTTTGGGTGGGAAGGTGCATCGCTCACATGTGCTTTACATAGGTCATCTATATACAGATGGAATTGAACTTTTTTAACCATACTCTAGGTATATTCTTGAGTGTGAAACAGATTGACTAACGACATGACTTGAACTGGAATAAAGATTATAGGTTGTTTATTACTAGATGTTTTTATACTTGACTGTGTAAATTCGAGAATGTTTTTGCAGGTGCCAGGAGATGCCTATCGTGTTGTTGGGAAGTATGATGGGGTCTTACGGACGCGCGAAATGCTCGTGGTGAGTAGCCTCATTGTCAGTTCATCTGCGCATGTGTAACCTTTTTACTTCTAAAAAGTGTTAAAGTCGCACACAAGCCACAGGTGGCCCACACGAGCCACAGGGTGTCCACACAAACCACAGGATCCCCACACGAGCCACAGGCTCCCCATTCAAGCCACAGGGTACCCATACGAGCCACAGGATACCCACACAAGCCACAGGTGGCCGACAAGAGCCATAGGGTGCGCACACGGCCGGATCTTTACCCGTTTTGTGCAGCACTGAAGCAACTAGGGATATTGCTACTCTCCCTGGATGGAATGTTAGTGCATCGCAGGTTTATCCCAGTATGAAATCACCAGTGCCTTTTTATACGTTCTGTGGAAAGAGAGAATGGGAAACACATTTTCTTGTGTAAGACTTGGTTTGTTTTGCTAAAAAATTATATCACGTTTTGTTTGTACGTTAGCCGGAAGAGAAAGGTCCAGACGTGAAGAAACGTACGCCAATTGCGTCTTCAGAAAGAGAAAAAAGGACCAAGAACATGAAAAACAAGAAGAAGAACAACAAAAACAGGAATCAAAAGCCGATCAAGGTTAATTTTGTTATAATCGCTCCAGACTACATAACAGCATTCCTTTCACGCGCTTATTTTTCATGCTTTAATTACCTTTCAAGAATGACAAAAAGACTCAGGATAGTAAATATAATATCCTGCATCCATTAATTCTAGACTTAAATATCCCGTATTCCTTTATCCCATATGCGTTGCTTAATTATTCAAGATTCTCCTTTCAAAATTACCCCGTATTCCAATTATTTGCAGAAATGTCCTATATCACGAAAATTAATCCCGATATCCCTATAATGGAGCCTCCATATAAACACTGTTTTTAATTTTTTGTGTTTTAGGTGGAAAAGACAAAGGCAGCGCAAGTTGGCAATTATGTACCTAGCTTTTTTATTGGATAATTGCTGATTCAAAGCCGAGAAAGGTTAGTGTATAATTATGCCAAATAAAACGCCAGTGTGTGAGATCTCAGTAGAAGACTTAGTTAGTAACTTTATGTTATTAAGGCGACAAAGCTAAATGCATTACCAGAGTGTGTGAAGGTATGCTATACCTCACTTTAACTAAATCGCTCCCAGATTCACTTATGGAGACGTGCAGTGTGGTTTTAACTTTTGAGTCTGTCGACAAAATCTTGTGGTGTGACCAGAGTGGTCTGGAATGGTGTGACCCAGATCGAATGGTCTGGGTGTGACCATTCAAATGAAACCTCTTTGGCAGTACATTTGCATGGCACCAATTGTTTTTGTTTTTACATCATGATTTGATATTTTTAAAGCATTATGGTCACAATGGTAGCAGACATTACTCCTTGATCTAATGAAAGTCCGTTTTATTAAATTTCTGTTAAGTGTGGGTTTTCTTAATCTTCGTTCCAGACCCCTATTTTGAACTACAGTGTCACCCTTACATCAATTGTTATTTAGGAGTATAATTCAGTTATCAAGAACTTGTGGCAGTTGATTCGCTAACTTGATTTAGACGAGGATCGATCCATGCTAATATATTAAGCCATGAATTTCTAAAAATAATCCTGAGATAACACTAAATATGATAAGGCTTATTGTATTCCTTTATTTTGGCCCTTTGTCCCATATCAGTGTTTTTCACTACAATACTTACTCTTATTTATCTTTTCTTATCTTGCAGTTAAAAAAAACAGTTGTAGAAATGATCAAGTAGGACAGTAGAGAGGATAGTAGTACTAGTGATATTGATTTGAATATAGCCAATAAATTACTGTCGAAAACTGACATTAATACAGTAGTAAAGTAAAATAAAATAGTTGAAAACATCAAGACTGTGATTGAGTTTCTTTTTTCCCCATTTGAATATTCATTAAACATCCAAATGAATAATTAGCATTTCCTAAATGAATAACAGGAAGGCCTAAGTCGAAAGGCTTTTTTCAAAATTAAATATAGATTTCTTTGGTAAATTGTCGCCAAAGGAATGTCCAACCTTTGAAAAAGGAACCTTTTTTATCTGTAAAAAAAAATGCTTTATTATACTACAGCAAAACACATCAAAGAGACTGTCCGAGAGATTCGTCTTCGATGATGAATCGTTAATCAACCACATAATTTTATAAGAGGGTCTGAATGGGGGGGTCCACATGTCGGTTGTCGGTTAAAATTTCATTACTTTGTCGGTTGTCGGTTAAAATTTTCGACCTTTGTCGGTTGTCGGTAAATCTCAGTTAACAATTGAAAATGCAACATCATGCAAGTTAATTATTCACATTTGTTATGTAATTTGCGCAGTTTTAAGACTTTAAACTCTAGACGAAGTGTAAAACTTGTAATAATTCATTATTTGATTGCACTTAAACCTAGTAAACTCTGTTTTTTTAGCAACGTGATCGTCTATACCCCACTTTTATTTGCAAATCTAGTATACCGATAAAGTCACCAAAGCTTTCATTCTAGATGTGAATTTGTTTTCCTGTCGATAACAGGGCATCGAAGTAAATCAAGAGAGGTAAATTTGACAAGAGTGAAATGCCCACTTTAGCCTTTGGGATACGTAATTTTGTTAGCTACGGAAGTCTTTTTTTTCCCAAGACGTCCACAAACACTTATTATACTTATTATTCAACGGCTCTCGTGGCTTTACTGTGGGGGTTTCTTTGTTTTTTGTTTTTTTTTTTTTTTTGCCAAAAATTTCGCTGCAATGCGTATCAATCTGCACCGTTTAATGGATCTTTAATGATTTTACTACTATTATTACCTCTGACCGTCACATGTCGAGACGCACAAATGCACGAACAGCCCTGCCGGATCGTGTAACACACGCTCTGTTGACAAGCTCTGAATGTTCTTCAAAATCTGATTCCTCGTCATCCGAATCTGTCTCATACTCATCAATTTGTACTTCCCTGTGATCCTCAAACACCTCAGTAACATCGCCTTCGTCCACAAATTGTATGCTAACAACGCTTTGCGGTACTGCATTCGCTGATGATACATTGTTGTCTTCAGGGAATCGAAGTCTCTCTTCAGACTCGTCGGTGCGATGAACAGCGTAGACAGCTGGCGGCAAGGCCCCAGCCTTATCTTTTGTGGTCTCGCTCCTAACCGTCCGTTGGCGTACTGGTCTATAACTCTCTAGCCACTCTTTGATCTGTCCTTCCATAGCTGGTGTTATGTCCTCACTTGGCAAAGGTGTCATCGTAGCTATAGCAGAAAGGGGCATGGCAGATTGAGGGACCGGATAGTATGATTTGTCATGCGTGTAGTACTTTGCTGCCCATCTAGATGTGCGCTTCAGAGATTCCTTGCAAATTGTTCCAAAATCCTGCGCATATGTAAGTACCGTAAATGTTTCATGTTTAAAGTGCGAGACAGCGTGCAAATTTTCCACTTCTGTTGTGAGCAACGTTTCGAGCAGCAGATCATCTAGAAATTGGGGGTTAACGTCCATCACGTTCTTGTATAGCCTGTCCATCCCCTTTTTAAGCAAAGACACAGATACTTGCGTCTTCTGTGATAAAGTTCCCTGTGGACCATTGGTTGCAGAAGTCTCGCTCAACTGGTAGCGTTCCTTCACCTTACTCACAGTATCTTTTACATAGTTGTCAATCTTTGTCACGTTCTCTTTTGCTTGTTTCAAGGATACTCCTTCAGGTTTCATACCCTTAGAATGAATTCCAAAGGTATCGTAAAGGGAACCAAGAATTTCCAGAAAAGATATCGTTTCTGAGAGGCTCGTCACTATCTTCACTTTTCCAGCGGCAACATCTGTAACAAACAAAGTCTTGTCTACGGAGCACATCCCCTCGATTTGTTTGAATGAGCATGAATCTTGTGTCCCGTCGGAAGAACTGTTGTGGCCACTTCCTACCAAAGCTCTAACCGAGTTATCATCAGGGTTGTACTGCATGACCTTTCCCGCCTTTGTATCCGTGTACATTACCTTCCCGTTCAAGGCGCATACTTGGTTTACCTCAGAGGAAG
Organism: Cladopsammia gracilis; assembly: GCA_022457155.1. Taxonomy (NCBI): domain Eukaryota; kingdom Metazoa; phylum Cnidaria; class Anthozoa; order Scleractinia; family Dendrophylliidae; genus Cladopsammia; species Cladopsammia gracilis. The sequence goes on along the minus strand of JAJGOT010000008.1, from coordinate 3,101,965 downwards.
GAAGAGTCGAGTTGCATACAGCTTGCGTCACCGTCTTTGTGCTAAGTTCACATTTGTACAGCCCACCTTGGCTCGAGGCTCCTGAGAAGAATGCACATTGGTCAAGTAGAGTAATAGACAAAAGGTTTACGATGCTGGATGGATAGGCAGTGAATTTCGTAGCATTGCCGTGAATGGTCACTCCATCAAATGTCAATGCTATCTGATAGACATATTGACTCTCGTCATCACTACAAAATAACAAATCATTGCTTGCAGCACAGATAGCAGAAGGCTTACTAAGACGATTAGGATGTATCTGTACGTGTTCCGCACAGTCAATGCTCTTAGAAATGGCACCCAAGTGTTCGTTAAGTCTTTGGCGCAAAACGGGAACCGTTCCATCCGTTGGGAGAGATAGTGCCTTTAAGTGACTCAGAAGTTCAGCTCGTCGCTTGAGTGACTTTGTACTTATTTTCACTTTTCCCTTAAAGTCGACAAACGAAATTGTTGATTTTCCCCTTTCGCACAAGAATGCAATCTCATCGATGAAGCACAAGTTCCTAGCATCCCTCAGTCCATCTCGCACAACAGAGACATCTGCTGGCTGGTGCAATCTTATTGTTAGGAGTCTTGATAAACCTGTCTCAAAGTTGTAATCAAGCGCAAGGATCGAGCCTGTTGGGCCATTAGAAACTGCGATCGGGTGAGGGCATACACCGCGTTGGTTACTTGTCCAAAATCTGTATTGTTCTGGTACGATGGTATGCACAACGAACTTAACGTCCTCCAGCACTTTGAGAACTTCTGGCCGTGTTAAACGAATAATGGGTTCGACAGCCATTCTGTCTTTGTTTCTAACACATTCAAGTGAAAGCAGCTTTCGAAGCTTCTTTTTGATAAACGCCTCCGCATTGTCACGTAAGCTTCGAAGCAACACGAGATTGCTAAATTCACCGTCTAAGTTGATAAACCAGTTCGACCAGCTGCACTTACAGCTTTTTCCAACGTGAACGACATCAGGCAAGGGAACTACCAATTCTAATTCCGGTGGCAGTTCCTTGTTATCTGCCATGTCACTTAAGCGAACAAGTGCCTTCTTGTTGCACTCCTCGCAGTCGGTTGCTACTGCCATGACAACTAACTTTTGGCACGTCACGTTTCTATCTAAGCAGGAATCACATGCCCTTAAAGATGGGTGATAAGAAACTTGTCCCTTGTTCTTGCAGCTTGCACAGACCGATTTTGCTTGCAGACACTCTTCGCATTTGCTCATTGCTACACATTTTGAGGCCTCACTCATCACAATATGTTTAACACTTCGCTGACCTTTCAAGCAATTTTCACAGGTTTGTACGGTTCTAATACTATCTTTCATGCAAGAAAATGTTTCTTCTCCAGTCACAGATTTGGGTCGGAAATGAACCGCCACGGGCATTGCAGCACCGTTATCAAGCGAGGTCGCAATTGTTACGTCTGCGCTGGTGATTAGATTGGTCTTTATCTTTTCAGGGTCTGGAAGTGGATGCTTTTTCACGAATTTCTCGTCCACTTTATGTATAAGACCAATTACTTGTTTTTGCCGTGAGTCGTATTCTAGGCCTGGCTTCAGAGCCGTGCCGTCACTTGCTAAAGCTACTGGGATGGCGCGAACCTTCTTATTATCAACAATCGCGTGTAGATCTGCTTTTGGATGCTGACACAGGGAGTGGAGTGACTGCAAATGGGGCTTGATCATTCCACTTTCTGTTGTGTAGCCTGATTGGCATCGTCTTGTCGCGTTTATGGAGGGACCACACAAGTTAAAATCCGCGAATGATTTGAATTCTTTTTCTCCGCCTCTTCCTGTTCCGAAAAAGCCTGGCCCTCGGACGAACTTTCTTGTTCTCTCACCTCCAAGATATTTGATGGTCGAGAAAAATTCGCATACCTCGTCGTCCCATTTGAAACCAGAAGCAGTTTTGGGATCAATCAATGCAAATGACGTTGTATCATTGAGGAACTTGTAATAAATACAACTCTCTGGTATCTTCCCATCTTTAATGAGCTTGTTGAGTTTCACGGCCAGTGGATGAGCGTCATTTATAGAGCTAGTAGAAAGGGAAAGAAAACAAAGTGTAACAAATTGTAGGAAAGCTTGTGACTTAAAACATATAAGGGAGCGCAAGCAGAAACACTTACATAGGGCATGAAATGAAGTCGGAATCTTCACTCTCAGTTTCACTCCCAGCGGAACTTGCATCTGTATCATTATCTGAAACTACGCGGGCATCATCATTTAGATCAATATTGTCCTCCTTGACGTTGATGCCCAGTACAGATCCCTGAGGGCCAGCTAAACAGTCTTTGTCGTAATCAGAGACCAAGGCATCTGGGAACAACTCGTCTTTATATTCACTAAGAAGCCGAAGTATACTGAAATTAGGCGCGATTTTATTCGCAAATCAAACGATACCGGATCTCTAATGAATTAGTCATAATAAAAGAAATAACCAAAAACATCTAATAACCAAAATAACATTTATTGGCTAACGTGTCTCTTGCACTGGGGTAAACAAACCGAACAATTTGTACATTTAAGGTCAGTTAAACTCTGGAGCTACACGCACAGCGCAAGTTAATCTCGGCTCTAACTTTATGACGTTGAAAGCTCTTGATTTGTTCATCACACAAGCAATTGAAATGAAATTACTTCTCTGCCAATGTGGCATCTGCGCCGTCAAAGTTCTCTTTGCTCATGTCTGCCTCACTGTTAACAATATCTCCTGCCTTGTGCTTGGATGACATCGAGGTACTGGCTTTCATCAGAAATGCATCCATGCGACCTTGGCTCTTAAGAGTGGCATCATTCTTGTTCTTTCTGCTTAGACACTTGTCAAAGTGGTCTGTAATTATTAAAGTATTTAGTTTAGAGACGAAGAATTTCCATGCTCTAAGCATCCCTCTTTCGGTCTCCAGCCGCTTTCAAACCTTTCAGTATTAAAAAAAGTCCATTCGTTGACGTTTTTCAAAAAGTGTTTCCATTATAATTCTTTGACTGATTATTCGTCTCTTATCTCTCTAATTGTAGCTACCTTTTGTCAATTCTTGATGAGTAATTTCTTAGATATTGATTTTGTAATAAAAATTAACGCTTAAAATTCACAACGCTTGGACCCCTTTCGACCACTCCGAGGTCATTTTCAAGTGTGAATAAAAATACAAAATTAGCATAAATATACTGAAATAGTTAAAGCAGGCAAGAATGTCACGAACGCTAAATTGTGATAAGTCTGATAAGATATGTTAAATGATAAGTGATAAATATATATATATATATATATATATATATATATATATATATATATTATTTTCGACCTGTGACTTTTTGTCAGTTCCAAAATATTACTTACTCGCTTTGAAATAGCTGACTTTTCCATTAAATGTCCTGTCTGTGTGACGACAAGCGTAGCTTTTTGAACATATGCCACACTTAATTTGCACTTCGCTTAATGCAACACTGCCATTCAAACCCTTAAGAGCTGAAAAAAATACATATAAATCTGATCCCTTAGTTTCTTATGAATTGTCATTATTTTTCCACTCAGTTGCCCCACATAGAGGACCGCATAGAGAGGAATACTAACTGGAAGGATCAGACTTAGCTACAGTGGATTGTAGCTTTGGCCCCTGAAGGATTAAAGGGAACCTCCATTGTCAGAACAAATTGACGTTAAATTGTTGGAAATGAAGTCGAAATTTAAAATTTTTAAAAAGCAGGTGCAAATATAACTTAAGTGTACAAATAAAATGGATATAAATATCGCCTGTTTTCGCTTTCAATTTTCCCGCGCGTCGCCATTTTGAATATTTGTGAAGTGTTACGGTTGCCGCTATTGTTAAGAATCGAAGTTCTTTTGTAGCAACGATAAGACAACCGTAACACGTCATAAATATTCAAAATAGCAGCGCGCGGGATATTTGAAAGCGAAAATAGGCGATATTCATATCCATTTTTGTGTACACTAAAATTATATTTGCACCTACTTTTTAAAAAATTTAATTTAGACTTTATTTCCAACAATTTAACGTCAATTTGTTATAACAATGGAGGTTCCCTTTAAGAAGCACTTATTTAAAAATCATCTTGTCCCTTGCTAGGTCATACGAGAATCATACAAAAGGGTGCCAAACACACATGAGCATGCTATTTTATATTACTCTATGGCTCAATCCGCGAGCGGGCGGGATGAGGCAAGTCCTGTGTTCTGATTGGCTACCCGAGCGGGAGGGATGGGTCAATCTTGCCCGCTAGGGATTTCCCGCGTTGTTCGCTTGTTAGACCTTGTTAGGTCAAAATGGCTGGATATTGGCAGAGTTTTTTTCTGCATTTTTATAATAATTGACTTCGACTTGGTTTCGTTCCATAAAAACGCAAAAAAGAACTCGGTCAATATCTAGCCATCTTGACCTCACGCTTGGTCAATAACGTATATATAATACAGTTTTTAAAACAATCTTTAAATAGCAAATAGCAAATGCATCAAATAAGTGTTTTTCGTTGTATAAACAAGGCAGTGTTTATTCAAGGAATACCGTAGAATTTCAAAAGTAGTGAAATTTATGGCCTTTGAAAATCAAGAAAACGAAATACATTGCTAATTCAGCCCTACCGTCTTGAAACCTTTGAAGGTCTTGTTGTTGTCTTTCGCTTCTCTCGATGTCACCTCCTTCAATAATTATCCTCTTTGCCAAATTTTCATCTTCTTTTGCTTCTTCTCGTGATTTCCGTTTTCTTCTCACTTTTGACTCGTCACCTTTCTTCTCAGAGGCGTTTATCGATTTCTGCTTGCTTTTGTCAGATGTAGCCGGTGCCTTCAGCAACACTACGGGTTTTCCGGTCCAGTTTGTGACCTCTTGGATAATGTGTACTAAAACATTAAATAGCGTCTGTTTTTAGTTCTCTCGTTAGCAGGCTTTTGAAAAACATGCACAGTTCGCATCAGCAAATGCTCGTCGAGATAACTTGCACATCGAGCGAAATCTCTTGTGCGTAGCTTCCCTCGAAGAGAGAATTGAACGTTTGGTGTTCAGAAACGAATAAATTGAAAGGCGTGTATAAATAAACGCAGTCTTTAATATGTTAAGCTACAGTGTTCATTTACCAATTAATCAGAAAGAAGGTTATAAACTGTTTTTCTCACTATTTCTATTCGTTAGAGATTTTTCTTTTCAATTTTCGCATTTCTGTAAAATGGACGGTGTACAAACATTCCGTTCAACAAAACAGCAAATGAAAAACGTGGTACCAAAGGTTAACCGACTTAACCACGTTAATTTTTGAGCTTAATACTTAACTACAGAACTACAGTGTTACATAAAACTCCGCTGCATACTCAGTGAAAACTAATAGAGCGTTCCACACTTACCGTTGAGCTCACTGCTGCTTTCATCCGATATTAAATTTGGAAGTTCAAGCTGCCACTGCCCATCCGTCACAATTGCAAAATTTTCGCATTTTCCCGCAGGCGATTTCGCCAGGCGAAATAACTTTAACGAGAACCCGCCAATTCCATATTGATTTGCCTGCTCCTTTAGACCTAAAAACTCCGTAAGATGTTTTTTAAGCTCAGATACTCCTTTATGAGTTTCTTTGTCCACCGGAACCCGGCTTCGATGGCGTTCGATGGCGACCTCTTCACCTTTTCGGAAAAAACTCACGATGACTTTAACAATCCCACTCATGGCCCGACCGCATGAACAAACAACGCGCAGTGAAAATACTGTAAACTAATTTTGATTTTGAGACGGCAATACTTTGATTTTGAGACGGCAATATTTTATTATTCGAACGGCTAGTTGGAAGAAAATATATTCCGTTTTGGGCGGAGTCGCCAAGCGACGGAGCCCAATACGGAGAATATATTTTCTTTAAGTGCCGTCAATATAATGCAGTATTGCCGTCTCAAAATCGAAATTAGTTTTGTATCACGATTCAACTGTTTTTTCAGGCAAAAAGAAAGCAAAACTGAAGATAACTTGTGCTGATCAAAACTGAAATTCTTACTATTCACAAGCTGACGTACACGACGTGTGTACGCGTAAAATAGTTTCGAAAACACCGACTTTTCACGGGTCTTCACGCCATAAACTTCTCATTGAAACAAAAAAATTCAAAAGAACATCTTTTTGAAGTTTTTCAAGGTTACAAATATCGAAAAATGAGTAAACGCAAACTTGCCGAGTTTTTAGCTCAAAAGTTTTTTTCAAAATTATGATGGCGTGATTAGCGCGCGTATAGCACAGTTTGATGTAAACAAACTGTTCAAACAAACAAAAAGATATTTAAAACCCATCTCGTCGTTCACTTTCAACAGAAAGGATCGTTTCATGATCATTGAATACAGTGTTGTTTTATCTACCAAACTTGACAAAGTAATTAACATTTTAGCCCTTATACTTTGAAGATAATTAGGGAAGGAACCCATTAAATTGCCGCGTGAAGTTTTCAACCAATCACAGGCTGACTTTTGAGACGTCAATACGACTTTATGTTGACGTCTCAAAAGCAGGCAAAAGTTTAGGGATGCACCATTACAAATGTGAAGGGGGGGGGGGGGGGGAGTCCAAAAACAAAAAAAAAAATCCTGCAAAACAAAAGTTTAAGGAAAAAAAAATCCTGCATTGCAACGAAACCAGAAAAAAATATCCTGCATGGATAACCAATGTAACTGTGAAAATAAATTATTTTTGACAGAAATTGTCGTCTCAGAACACTAGAAATGGACTTTCAGAGCATCAAAATTTCAAAATTTTTTGGGGGGCCATGCCCCCAGACCTCCCCCCCCCCCCCCAGCAGCTCGCGCCTTCGGCGCTCGGCCACTCCATAATTTTTCATGCCTAAAAGGTTAGACAGTCTGCAAACTGCATTTCAGGCATCTCATTTTATAAAAAAACAATTTCTACTGGCTGAATAGAGATTTCAATTTGAACCGACTCTGATGCCCTTGATCTCTATAGCTGCCATAGTATTGAATTAAGAGACTGTGGTGATAATTGTTTAACTTTATAGCTGTTTCAACTGCCACTGAACTCGGTTGGGCGTTTGAACATATAGATGACTTCATGGGCAGTGCGGGAGTACGGTATTTACGCACCAGTTGGTTCGTATCAGAAATCGAACATATTGCATTACGTAACATTTGTGACTGGACGAAACGCTCCATTTTTCCACGTGTGAGAAAGTCATTTAGCCATTCTGATTGGCTGCGAACCCTGAACAGAATTTTCATACGCCAAATTTCAATAGAAAATCTCAATTATTATGAAATAAATATATTTAATACAAATGTGTTCTGTTGGGACACTACAACAAAAAACATTTGCGCTGTTGAAATGGTCCTAGTAGAACAAGACCAAAAGAGGGCATAGTCATTTTGGAAAAAAAAATCGTGCAAGGGTTTCAAGGTTGAAAAAAAAAATCTTGCACTCCTGCTGGTTTTGAAAAAAAATAACATGCCGTTCACATTTCTAATAGTGCATCCCTTAGGCAAAAATATCTGAGAATCATGACACAACAGCAGGGCGTCTCGTCGGCTCGCTTACGAGCCGCTGTTCTAGAAATGAGCCCGCCGCTGCTCTCCGAAAGAAGGATCCCGGGACTTTAAAGTAATTTGAAGACAGGAAATTCTATAATTGACGAAATTTGGAATTAATGTGGTTACGTCTGGTGAAATAGAGCCCACCAAAGGATCTGGACATTTCCTGTGCTAAAAATAAATTCAAAATGCTCTTTTTTCTGAATACAAACATCCCTATAACGTCGGACCATGTCGGTTGTCGGTTAGAATTTATTTGTCGCTAGTCGGTAATTTTTTCCTCGTTTTGTCGGTAGTCAGTAATATTTTTCGCCCTTTGTCGCTAGTCGGTTAACCCCATTCACACCCTCTTATAAGGGTGTACAAGTGGTACACAAGAGTGTGTTGCGTTAGTTCAAATCTTCGAATTCAGAACGCTAGGATGGACATGTTTGGCTTCGAATTGGTTACTATTTGTCTGTCTGTTGTTAGTCTAACCTTACCTTCTGGTGTAACTTGTTATCTTTTCTGACTTTATGTTTGGTCAATTGTACAATGTAGTCGAGTTTTGACGCAAATGACCGATTAATCAATAAACTGAAGCCATGATAAACATTTCACTTGATTTCAAAGTTGAATAACACAAGTTCAAGTACTTTTATGTGGCCCTGCAAGGGTAAATTCCGACAGGCGACATGACCCAAAAAGTAGCGACAGCACGTAAAATGAAATCGCGGCAAGAGAGAAATGTTCGTTCAATTTCCGACAGCAAAGTGAAACATTGATAAAACACCGACACGAGACTTTTAGTAGTCATTTTAAAATTCAGACAAGCGACACGCCCCCCCCCCCCCCCCCTGGCAGGGCCTCTTTTATTTATCTTTTCTTATCTTGCAGTTAAAAAAAAACAGTTGTAGAAATGATCAAGTAGGACAGTAGAGAGGATAGTAGTACTAGTGATATTGATTTGAATATAGCTAATAAATTACTCTCGAAAACTGACATTAATACAGCAGTAAAGTAAAATATTAATAGTTGAAAACATCAAGACTGTGATTGAGTTTCTTTTCTCTCCATTATTTTGAATATTCATTAAACATCCAAATGAATAATTAGCATTTCCTAAATGAATAACGGGAAGGCCTAAGTCGAAAGGCTAGATGTTTTCAAAATTAAATATAGATTTCTTTGGTAAATTGTCGCCTTAAACTTTCGTAACATCCTCCTCCTGAGTAGGTCATAATGTTTACGGAAAGCCTTAAAAATTCGTTATTATATCGTAATATCAAAAATGTAACGCTTTTTGTTTTCGGAGTTATGAAAAATGTCGTTCTGGGCAGCTAGGATTTTAGAAAAGGAGAAAACAAGTTGTAAATTTCACAACTGCGGAGTAGATTAGACAATATCAAGAGGGATTTTTTCCGGCTATCTACGAAAGTAGCGACCAATCCCCGGCCCCTTACCCTGAAACTAACAATCATCTGTCGAGAACGATGTGCGTGGATTTGTAAAAATTTTCCTACAGATATTTCTCCTTCGTCATGGTCTGTACAGTCTGTATGCAAACAATTGCAAAGAAAAGCACTATTTGGTCAGTATGATATTGTTATCGATCCGAACCCCACGCATAGTTAATAACAGCTATAAATGATTTGTTTTTAATTAGTCAGTATTGAAATAACTTTTATCTGCAACGAGTTTAACTTTACACCTTACAGGTTTCTTTTTCGTGAAAAAATAATTAAATATTTGTATGGAAGAAAATGATTAATATTGGTAATTGAACTGAGTGGAGTGCAATTTGGTCTGAAATCATACGCGTGATTTCAAAATCAAACGAGCGCGATAGCGCGAGTTTGATTTGAAATCACAAGTATGATTTCAGACCAAAATTGCACGACACGAAGTTCAATTACCACTTAATTACATCCATTTTGAAATCCTCCAATATTGCACAAAAAAGTGTAATATTGTAATAAGAGGATCACCAGTGATTTCAAATGGTGCAATTTGGAAATAAATTGCACCATTTTAAAATGATGCGATTTAGAGTCCAAAATGGTGCAATTTGGAAATAAATTGCACCATTTTAAAATGATGCGATTTAGAGTCCAAAATGGTGCAATTTGGAAATAAATTGCACCATTTTGGACCAATCAGATTCCAAGGATCACCAGTGATTTCAAAATGGATTTAATTAATGGTGAAATCAACGTCTGTACCGATCAGCTTTGGACTGATTATTTGATGTCGTCCAGCCATGATTTTTGTGTAAAGATTGTTTCTATCAGTAAGCAATGCATGTTAGATAAGAAAACGATGGGATTTGAAAGACAAACAAATGAAGTATAAATTTTCTTGAAAACTGTTATATCTGAAAAAAGAAACTGGCAATTTAATTTCTTTGAAAATTAAAGCTATACATGGGGCATTTTTCCAAACGAATAACTTTATCTCAATTGAAATATAATATAGAATTAATCTATATCACCTTGTGTGTGCAAAAAGTGATAATTGGCCAACTTAAAGATTAATCATATTTAATTTTGTACTACGCCCCTGTAAACGTTTACTTATTGAACAATGAAACACTCACACGTATTTTGGTCAAGTCAAGTGTACAAGTCATTTCATCAACTCATCTCAACGAATTGTGATTAAATCTGCTGCCATGAAACAAACACTCTTGTTGATTTTACTTCTTGTCGTTCTGACCAATTATCATGAAGTGGATGGCAATCCGGTAAGATAATATTTATATAGTTTTACCCAAAGATCACGTTCCTGATTTGATAGAGGGATTTTACCTAACCCGTGAAATAGTTAGTAGGATAGTACGCACTATTAGACTATAATTCCATTGTTTTCTTTTGCTTAAGGTTACAGTGTACCTTCAGATCGAAAATTTATTGAAATTTTTTTTTTGGCGTTAAAATAAAGTTTACAGGATGAACTTTCATCCAAAAAAAAATTATCGAAAAATAGTAAAAATTGACGGAGAAATGACGGTATAACTTTTGTGGGCGGAGTTTGTTTATTACGCGATATGTTTTTTTAAGCGCCGTTTTCTCAAAGTTAATTTTTCGCTTGTTGGGGACACTTTAAAGAGCTACAACTCAAAGGGAATTTGTTCGATTTTCCTTAAATTTGGACAGAAGCTAGGCTAACATATAATCAACAAAAACGTGTCGGCGAATTTCTTAATTCCGAAAACTTTTTCGTCCAAAGCCATTTCCGTGCGATCATTCCAATTTTTTTTCTCCCCTTTTCGAAAATATTCTGTAACTTTTCACTGCAATTGAATATGGGAAATCGCCGACACGTTTTTTTAGCGCTTCGTATCCGAAAACCCGAGAACAAATCAAATTAGCAAAATATAATAATCGCTTTGAGTTATAGCGTTTTAAAGCTGATTCGGACGTTCGAATTTAGACGTCGTAAAAAATTCGACAATTCATTTTATTACCAAATGGTTTCCATATTTAGATAGCCAGCTCTATAAGCTTTAATTTGATATCTGGGTTTAGGTATATTAAGTGTAATCTTAAGACGCTAGAGCTGTTATACTGGAGACACCCCCGAAGGTACACTGTAACCTTAATTTGGACTATCACACACTAATTGTTAGATAGTGTTTTACGGGCTAAGTAAAACCACTCTAAACACTTACTATTTAAGCGCCAATGAATTCTACAATATAAGAGTTTTACACTTTCTGTTCTTTTACAAATTGAAATTGTTAATATGCCGTTTGTAAGGTAACGCAAACTATCTTTTAGTTAGTCTATTCTTCGCTAGTTCTCTCTGCCGCGTATACTGAATATATACCACAATTTCATTCATTACCTTAGGAGCAATTCTTAATCGCCGTGTTGTGTTTCTTTGCAAAATATTACATTTTGCAATGCATTTTTTCTTGTCAGATGCTGAAGGCGCATCTTCGGAGAACCAGGGGTAGTTAGTCGAAGTACAAACCCGGCAAAAATGGTCGCGACGAAAAGCTTTGGTTTATTTTGTATTTGGGGGCAATTCCCAAATATAAGCCCCAGGGGTCTTATATTCGGAGGGGCTTGTTATAGGAGGCTTTTTGCGTTAAGAATCTGACGGGCTTATATTCGGAGGGGCTTATTTTCGGAATTTTACGGTATGCCCTTGTTGAAGCCACAAATGTAATAATTGACCACAAATGTAATAAAGCCCTCAAATGTAATAAGGATTGACCACAAATGTAATAAAGCCCTCAAATGTAATAAGGACTGACCACAAATGTAATAAAGCCCTCAAATGTAATAAGGATTGACCACAAATGTAATAAAGCCCTCAAATGTAATACGAATTGACCACAAATGTAATAAAGCCCTCAAATGTAATAAGGATTGACCACAAATGTAATAAAGCCCTCAAATGTAATACGAATTGACCACAAATGTAATAAAGCCCTCAAATGTAATAATTGACCACAAATGTAATAAAGCCCTCAAATGTAATAAGGATTGACCACAAATGTAATAAAGCCCTCAAATGTAATACGAATTGACCACAAATGTAATAAAGCCCTCAAATGTAATAAGGATTGACCACAAATGTAATAAAGCCCTCAAATGTAATAAGGATTGACCACAAATGTAATAAAGCCCTCAAATGTAATAAGGACTGACCACAAACGTAATAAAGCCCTCAAATGTAATACGAATTGACCACAAATGTAATAATGGATTTTACCGTGCGTTCTTCAGTTTGCACAGCAGGGTTACCCGCCCTAAGTTGTGAGGACCAGGATTTTGCCAGTCATGCATATCTTTCTCGGACAACCAAACTTGGACAAACTGAAGTTTTCTATGTAGTGTGTTGGACGTCATCTGTCATTCACGTGACCAAACCTGAAGTTGCTATTATCTCAACTAAACATTTTCTAGTACGGAACCAAGGCCCAGTTATAAAATGTAAACGAAGTAATGTTCGGAGTGAATATCTGTCAAGTTAAAAGAAACGTTTATTCACATTTCACAACCTGAACGAACGTAAGCAATTATTTAATTATGCTAGCCTCTTGTCATTTCATTTCGGTTCACTGAGGTCTAAGCAGTATACCACGTCATCGGTCACTTGTTCAATCCCGAAGTAACAACTACAATACTGAAGAGCGCCTCGCAACCAGACTTTGTAAAATTTTGTCAAATAAACTGCGTACTACTTTCAGCTGGCTACTCTACCATTTCAGAGGCAAATGTATTCTAACATCACCCAGTAGCAGTACCTCTATATGAAACAGTATAAACTACACGCATAGACAGGATACCGGTGTACAACACGTTTCGTGACAATCAACTCACAGAGAGAAAACTTAGTGCGACCGAAGGGTATGCCACTTAAAAGTAATTTATAAAAAGTTCAAAGTTTAATTGTCCAAATCGCCCTCCTTTTGGTAAAAGCATGCGCACACAAATGATACGAGTCCCACATACGGTAATGCATGCAATCAGAAGCCTGAACTAACAATTTCAACATCAAACAAGTATTAATAATTTCCTTAAGGCGAATCAGAGAAGGGCTTTATTACATTTGTGGTCAATCCTTATTACATTTGAGGGCTTTATTGCATTTGTGGTAATAATTGACCACAAATGCAATAAAGCCCTCAAATGTAATAAGGATTGACCACAAATGTGAATGACAGATGACGTCCAACACACTACGTAGACAACTTCAGTTTGTCCAAGTTTGGTTGTCCGAGAAAGATAATGAATGACTGGCGAAATCCTGGTCCTCACAACTTAGGGCTGGTAACCCTGTTGTGCAAACTGAAGAACGCACGGTAAAATCCATTATTACATTTGTGGTCAATTCGTATTACATTTGAGGGCTTTATTACATTTGTGGTCAGTCCTTATTACATTTGAGGGCTTTATTACATTTGTGGTCAATCCTTATTACATTTGAGGGCTTTATTACATTTGTGGTCAATTATTACATTTGTGGCTTCAACAGCCCTTCCTTAATGTTTTTGAATTATTGCTCAATTCAGGCATAATACACAGGTTTTTTATATTGGACTGTCTGAGATTGAATCGATCCCTTCCGTCCTTTTACAGAATCTAGCTACAAAAGGGACGTTGGACCGTGTCCATCACCCTGAAAAAAATGATGTTGACTCTGCACAGAAGAGAAGCGGAATCCAAGTGGTAAGTCTTAATAATATCTGCATTCGTGACGTCATTACTACAGCTATTTAACAGTATAGTGCGAAGCGCTATATCGCCGGATACTTAGCCGACAAGGCTGTAGGCCGAGTTAGCTAAAATCAGGAGATATTGCCAAGCTTGAGCACAACAACTGTTTTATAATTCAACACAGTGATAACAAATCACAGTTTCGAGAAAAAGTTCATTGAGATAAAACCTTTTATTAGGTAAAAAGGCCTATTACTACACAATATTTTACCTCGCACCATTTTTTTTACAAATTTATTTGTCCAATAATAACAAATACAATAAAAACAAGACAAATACTAGCATGAAGCTAGGATACCAAATACTAGCATGAAAGAGACCAATGGGGAATAGCGCGAACGGGACACGTGACCTATGCGGGGCGCCACCCCAAGCTTAGTAAAATCTAAAAAAAAAAATTCTCCTAAAGCGGTAGTTAAAATGTAATTTTACTACATTTCTTACACAACAAGCAGCGAATGAAAATTTTGCCAAGCTAAATTTAATTTAGCGTTCACAAATTGAAAGTTTTCTACGAAGAGCTTTCGTCTGCATAAAGAAGGGGACAAAGTAGTGACTACACAAATTAAAACACAGAAAAATGTTTCATGACTTAAACTGAGTTTAATCAAATTCAGAATCAAAACAAATTGAACGGCGAAAAGTCTGAAAGAACTGCAGCGTGGACAGCGTCTTACAAAAATTTACAGCTAAAGGACCCTACAAAGATATTCTGCCTTTAGACATTATTCTCACAGCTGCGGCTGCAGATTTTACGCCAAGAAAAGTCCCTGTTTGAAAACACCAGCACTTTTCAATCTTCTTACTTCAATCGCACCGTAAAGCTCCTGAAAAATGTATGGAAAATAGCTCTTCGAAGTAGTTTCCTTTGTCCAGGCTCTTGAGTGACAGCATGCAACACTTCATTAGCGGAAGCGGAAATGATATAACAACATTCCAAAATAGAAGCATTTCTCTAATCTTCATGAAACTAAGCAACTATTCTATACGCATTTGTATCCATTTGTTCATCTTTTTCTTCTCAAGTTTGGGTCACGTGATAACGGTTGAAATCTTTCAGCGAAAAAAGGTCACGTGACATAACAAATGTCAAAAAATCTGACAAGATATGTGATGGATATCACCATAGAAGGTGGATTTGCATTGCAAAGAACCTAAGTATTTAAGTGCAAACGTATCCCAATTAAAAAAGCATGCTTTGTAACGTCATCAATCAGGGTATATCACGTGACGGTTGATGAGAGTATCGTTTGATAAAATAAGTCAAAGCTTATTCCTTTAAACTTCCTGTCGGAATCTTGTTGGGGGTCCTTTAGGTCACGTGAGAACCTCGGCTTTGATAATTTCTGCTATCAAGCTTGGGCCATCCAGTTACTAATAATAGTACTGATCCTTTCATTTGTTTGAACTGAGATAAAAATCAGAGCGCAAACTCGGTTGCCACGGCCACGTAGCAGGGCATTTTTGTTGCGTTATGTATTGTGTGCCATTTTTGGGTTGCTTTTAGAAACAACGTCAATGGTTATTGGCGTCGAAATTCAGCAACATGAATTTGAATCACATCTATGCCATTTTGAGATCACTTCCTCTTTTACACGTAAAACACATCTTTTACCTTTCATTTCAAGCACTGACTGATTCACATGAGTCAAAGTTGATTTCTTAAAGGGGCTTTGTTACCATCATTCAATCAATCAATCAATCAATCAATCAATCAATCAATCAATCAATCAATCAATCAATCAATCAAACAATCAATTTATTTTTTTACTTATACCATAAAAAATTACAACAGTTTCCTAACAATAATAATGAGAAAGGAGGTTTTGAAATCGTTTCTTAATTTGCATAGATTTTGGCGATTCTATTCCTTCGTTTTCTCCGCTCGAAAGTGTGTTTCATCAGATTTCCAAACACCTTGAAGTGGGTTGTTTAAAGTAACACTAAAAATTTTCTTTTTATCAATTTAGCGTAAGCCAATTACATGTAATTTTTTTCCTAGGGTCCACTTTACACTCCAATCCTTCACTCAACGAATAACAAAGTTTTTCTGTTACCGTCCGTGGCTTGGCGTGATGACGTCAGAACACGCAAAGAGGGAAACGATCGACTTCCGGTTAACACCAGTGACGTCCGGACGTCAACGGTTTTGTAATCTAGGTCTATAGTAACTATAATTATTTTTATTTAGGAACGACGTCAGTTCGACAGGCAGCAGACAGGAGATTACGAGGGGGCCTTTGGAACCTTTGGTCTGTCCGAGGTACAAGAAATAAACTATTATATATTTTCTAGGTGTTGTTAAACGAAGTAGCCAGTTGAATAACTGACTGTGCCATTTCATCATCTAAAGGAATCAACTACGGAAAGAACTATCTCCGCGCCAGCAGAGAAGCGTGGGATATCATTCAAAATTTGGCAAGTTAAGTTCGATCCCTATACACCTAAATCAAAAAAGGTTGCTGTAAACGATTGGTGTTTGTCATTCATTACTCCAGGTGCATTCTGGTATAGCAACGCTCGTTCTCTGCGTCTGAGGCAATGGAGGCCGCCGAGTCGCTGTCCACAGACATTTGCCTTGGTATTCTAGATCTGTAGACCTTCGTAGGAACGACTTTCAATTTCAAATAGAGAAAGGAAAACCGTCGTGTGTTTACGTTCTCCACAAAACCTATAATTTGATCATTTGACGATGTTGTTTTGCAGGGAATAACAATATGTAAAATGTACGTGCAGAGGCATTGTTTTCGCTCATATTGTTTTGTGCCGCTCTCGCCAGCAAATGATAACATGATTTCTCACCTTCAAAGTTTTACCTTCTGAAGTGCGGCCGCTTAGAAAAATAAACTCGGTTATTTCATTAAAAACACACAAGGAATTTTAACCGGGTTACTAAAAAAAATAACCCAGTAACTCACCAAGTGCTGTCGCAGTCAATATTTTTTGCAGTCAATGAACCGAAAACCCAGCAAGCCTTTTTAAAACGCACGTAGCTTTCATTCTCATTAATGTGTATTTTATGTGGTATGAAGCTTTTGTTTGGGCTTGCAATTGTTTTCCGCTTTTTTCTTTTTGCGATACTACTCAGTACCGTCATTGAATACCGCAGCCTCTTCAACTGATAGACCGAGGTATATAACGCGCCATCTTAGATGTTGGGAGTATGATGCAAGCATACTATGAACCACGTCGACGGCCGTCACACACATACACAGCGTCGTCAAGCAATAGTCCTCCCTCAGAATGCACCGGGAGTAATGAATGACCAATCACCAATCGACGACAGAAACCTTTTTTGATTTAGGTGTATACCCCTGGTGTTGTCAACATGTGTGTCGTCGTCACAACAACCACTTGATTGTCAATAAACAGGTTTGTTGCAGTTATATTAGGCCCTGTTTACGTGTTTCACTGAACACTCAAATCCTGTTTTTGATACTTTTTTAAATCCTGTTAGGAACATACATAGTTATAACACTAGGTTGTCCTGCAGGATGACTTATGTTATCCCAAAAGCCAGAACAAATTATGGAACTTTAAACATAAAGCCTGCCGCACACTTGAGAAAAGTGCTGAGCAATATTCCTCGCGAGGCAGTTAGCTCAGCTGTTTCCTCAAATGTGCGCTGGAGTTTTTGTGAGTTTTTCGCCTCGCGAGGTCTTGAGGCAAATATCTGTCGTGTTTGATTTTTTTTTGCCTCGTGAGACAAATTCCTCATCGTGTGCGGGCACCGCGAGAATCTGGCTGAGCCAAATTAATCGATTAGCCAATAAAATTGCATGGCGAGCTCACGTGATTTCAAGCTCGACATTCAAGATGGCGGATGAAGAGATAAATTATATATAACATAACATAACATGACATGACATGACATGACATGACATGACATGACATGACATGACATGAACATGACATGACATGACATGACATGACATGACATGACATGACATGACATAACATAACATAATATAATCAACCTCGTCCCCAGGGTCTCTCTTCTTCCCGTCCCCTGGAGTTTTCCTGTCTCTCGTGCGCATTTTTATTATTTCGGGAGGAATGTTTTGTTAGAATTAATCTCTCTACCGGGTCTGTTCACTGTGCCCCTGACGAAAATGACAGACCTACTGAGCAGATAAATATATTTTCATATTATCGATCTATGTTGTTTATTAATAAGTTTTTAGTGAGCTCACTAAGGGTGCCCCTTCTAGGAGGGTCATCCTCCCTTCATGTAAACAGACTCTTAGATGAAACATAAACGACACAGCAATACGATGTTTTGACAAGAACAGTAATTTTACCAGGTATCGCAGGAAAAAAATACAAGATTCCCATTTTTAAATATTGTAGGGTATTTAAAGCACACCTACAAAAATCCCACATTTGGCTGCAAGGTGAGTCCCAACCAGGGAACATGATTGGGAATTGTTTGGTTGGGACTTGTCTCACTTTACCAAAGTTAGGACTTTTGTGAGCGCTCTATAAATAGCCTAATCAAATACCAAAATGGGAATCTGTGTATGGTTGTAAAGGGAAACTTGGAGGAGAAGGGGAAGCAGTAATAATGCTGGAACTTACATTTGACTATTTGAAAACCAGTTGTTTAAACGTTTTTAACTCTTTTAACAACCTGCACGATAAAAGCAATATTTCACACATGTGAAAAATGCATGATATTATGGCTAAGCTTTTGGTGGGTGATTAAAAATAAAGATAATTGTTGGCAGAGAATCGCATAAGACAAATCAATGCCCAGCAATACGGCTTGATCTTGCATAAAATAATACATAATTTGGTGTATTCGTTCATTATACAAATGCTGTATTTAATGCTGTAGCTATAATCTTCACACAAATCAGTTCAACATTGCGACATTACAATATTCTGATTATTACAGTGCACGAAACTTTACCATACGTTCGATTATTTAACAAGACAACATCACGTTTCAGTAACCTTTTCAATCATCCCTTAAAGAAATATCTTAGTTCTTTTTTATGTTTTCTTTCAGATACAATAAAGTAACACTGATGAAAGAACACCAATATGAGCCAGATATAATCAAGGATTATTAAAATATGGTTATATGATAGATTGGTAGTTTTATCGGCCTATAGATAATTTTGATGTAGCAGTTAACGGCAAGGGTGAAATAAAATGCTTGAAATAATTTTGATAGTTATAGTAATTTTGTATTGCAATTTTTCTTCTCTCCGTTCTGATGTTGGTCATTCATTAAATATTCATTAAAGGTCCTACTGACGAAGTTGGTATAACAGGGGACAGCGCTGAATAACGTACTGCCCCATTTCATTACGTCACTGCTTTCCTCGTGGTGGAAAATTTGTGTATGAGTCAGTTTCTTAAGCCAAAATGTCATCTTTTTATAGTTAATGATTTTTTGTTGGAAGAATGTTTCATCGAAATCAAAACATTCTTTTACCAAACAATGTTAGTCAAACGTCATCTAACATGCCGGCTACGCGTTCTTACATTGTTGAACCAACAAATGTTATAACAGTATCTAACATGTAGCCGAGGCTTTTATGCGTTTAGATTTCTTTCCTTGCGCGCGGGCACGTGCGGACGTAGCATGGCGTTGCGACATGAATTTCCTGCGCAGTGAGGTGCGCATAAACAATTAGCGCACCTCACTGCGAACCTCACTGCGCAGTGAGCTGCGCTAATTGTTTATTACCAGAGTAATAATGGCCATCCTAAGATGATATATACTAGTGCCTTTATAGCTACATTGACTGCTTCACATTAGTAAGGGCCCGTTCCTACAGTATGCAAAAGAACTGTTTTAGCTAAAGTCACGTGATCAATGACGTCATCATCCTAAGTCTATTATTGAAGACATTTTTGGTGGGTGTAAATACCATATGATGTAGGATCCTCAGTGACTTAGATTGACAGAGTTATTGGGCCTTCAAAATGTTTCTTGTGCAAGGGATTCTAGAAAGGTTCTTATTATATTTATACTAGAAATACGCCAGCCCTGCTCAACGGACGGACGGAGAGACACACGCACGGACGCGCCCGCGAAACATTATTATTAGCGGAGCTCCATACTCATAGAACCTATGCCCATCATTTTTCATGGTCATGGCTAGCGGAATGTTTCGCGGGCGCGTCCGTGCGTGTGTCCGTCAGTCCGTCCGTTGCGCAGGGCTAGCTCGCGGGCGCGTATGACGTACCAAAACATGCGCGTATGACGTCACGCAAGATCCGGGTTCTTAGTAATTTTGAAACCAAAGCGAGGCTTTGTTTTTCGCGCGGCTACATGGCCGATGTCACGTCAGCTGCAGAAAACACTTTTGTTATGTTTAGCGGAGAAAACCGTTTGCAAAATCTTTTTTCTCTGCATTTTTTCGCAGTTTGCTACTCAAGACAGGGATACTAATTGAAGGATACTAAGAAACCGCCATAGTGAAAAACAAAAGAGCTTTCAGGGATAAAATCTTGCTTTGAGGAACGTCATACGTTTTTATCAATGCCGGGCAATATTTCTCCTTCGGATTTCAGAATCGAAGAATTGAAGCGTAGTTTTAAAGAATTTGCAAGCAGCCGAGTGACTTACAGGTAAAATAAACTACATTTTTCGATGGGAATTTATGTTGATATCAATTTGTGATTGACTTTTTCTTTGTGTCCTCGTTAGTTTTGGAGAAATGTTTATGAAACGTGCAATGGTCAAATTTAGTCGTGTTGATATCTTGAATTTTATCGAGGACAGCTCGGCCTCGATGCGTTATAAATGGTACGCGTTTTACTTTTAAACATCAACTGATAGATATTTAAAATTTTCAAAAGAAGATTTTGTTGTCCATTTTTATGTGTTTGTTCATTCATTACATAGGTTGAAAAGCGAATTTATGTAAACAAAACAAGACTTGGATTTTATAGTTCTAACTTCACGCGCGTCGCCTTATGCAAAGATGTTTTTGTATTTTTTGCGATTTGATTTCCAAATCAGTTTCTCGGGCAATTTTAAAATGCAACAGGTGCATTTTATTCGGAAATTAGTCATACTAGTTATTCTAGACCAAGAAAAGATTGTTTTTGTGAACTTCTGTACGGTCTAAATGAACTGTGCATACGGTCGCGTAATACTGTTTTTGCGGAGAATTGCTAAAATTGAAAAATACCTCGGTCGTCAATCTTAATTCTTGTGCTTCCGACCTTTCACCTTAGTTAAGCTTATTATCGGCTTTCTGTTCAGAGAGCTACGCTGTTAGGCTCAGCCTATCTATATATATTACTAAAAATACGTGTCTCGCAGAACCTCGCGATAAAGCTCCGGGATCATCGGTAACAGAAAAATTAACTCCTTCCCTTTCGTCTGTTTCACAATTAAGACTTTTCTACACGCAGCTTTTTTTACGTTAGATTTTATTAGTACGTCCAGATGTTTCAAGACGAGCTACAGTTTGAAAAAGCACTTAAAAAATTCTCCTTGAGGCAAGGTAATACAAAATCGCAATTGCAGTGTTACACCCTTTATGTTTAAAATCGTTTGTGAGGGTTTGCTCATTTTCAGTACGTATTATTTTTATTCGTTAGGAGTAATTTATGTCCTCGCGGGCAATGCTTGAACCCCGCAGTTTTTATTATATAATGTGAAAAAGCAATGCATATAATCCCTTTCGCTCAGTTCAGAAAATCATCTGAAAGTATTTTTAGATTGGAGATATAGTCCATCATTTTGGAAGTAAGTTGAATGATGAGAAACAAAAAAATTTTGATGTGGAATTCTGTGATTTTTTAAAAAAGCAAAACACTGGTTGTCATGGAAATGGGGTTATCAACAAGCCATTGCCTTAGACTTTATGAGATTTTAATCATTTGCTTCATGTAGTTTAAATTGTATAGAATAAATCCATCAAACCAGTGTATAAAAAAAGTGAAATTGGCCAAGGCGAAAATCAGATTTGATTATTGTTCTATTACCTCGCCTTCTAATGATTTCAATAATGAAAAATCTAATTACGGTAAGTGCCCCACCAGCTTGAAAATTGGGATCAATAAAACAAGACAAAAGACTAGTAACCTTGTAACTCTTATTACAGCAGTCGTGTGAGCAAGCCTCGGCATTTCAAACGAACTCACAACGTAGTGCTGTGGACGTGGTTAAATCCGTTATCATGAAACAAACATTCGTTTTTATTTTACTCATTATTTCCATGACCTGTCACTATGAAGGCGATGGCAAACGATTTGCGGTAAGATGCATGAATCTTTATCATATATGAATAGATAGAAGAACATATCTATGAACGTAACTAAGAACGTAACAGTATGCAATTGGTATTAACACTGAAAATAGCATAACTTTATATAGAAAGCTGGCCATGTAGTAAAATGTAAAAGCGTCCTTGTCTTAAATCTATCTGTACTCTGACTCACAGTGTCTCTCTCCAGCTCTCTCCATCCAGCAAATAAATGGAACAATCGGATAAGAAGAGAGACTAAATTTCAGAGATACCGTAAGCTAGTGGTATTAAAGGGGCAATGTCACCATTTTTAGTGTACCTTTAAAAAGCCAAAATACATCTTAAAATCAGTAAAAACCCAGCAATAAGGGTTCAGTTTTGTTTAAAATTATTCTACTAGTGCTCTAAAAGTAAAAATAAGTGTCTTGGGCTGTAGATGGCGAGGATGGAAATGGATTGTATCTTGAAAAATTAGTCCAATTTTTCCAAGTTTATCGCCTTGTTTCTTGCAAAACTCGCTAAAATTCTGATTATGGTTTATTCTCTCTTCGAGAATTTACTTGATATCTTCCTCTTAGATAGAGTTCTATAAGCATTTAGTGCACGATAAAGATACTTAGCATTTTAATTTGGGGCAGTTTTGACCCGAAAATCTCCATGACATAGCTCCTTTTAGGCATAACTTAGTAATATCATTATGACTTTCTCACAAGCCACATCCCACAAGCCGTATATTTTCATCTCTTATTATTTTCATGTGGGATCCCTGATCCCTTAGTAGTTACTAGTTTAATCTTTCAAATTCTTAAATAATGCGCATTTGACCATATTTGTATTTAATTATTTTTAGGCTCCTGAATATTATATTATTATTACTTTAATAATTAATTACTACTACTAAAAAACTAGAAAACTCTCTAACAGGTCCTCCTTGTTTTCCTCCTGAACAGGTTCGGCATCACACTTGAAAACATGTTACACAAAAAAGCTCCCACAAGACCCGTACCATTTCTAAAAAACAGAGGATTTAAACACGTTTGCTCCCCTTCATTTTTAAGTCCAATCCTGGCCATCCGTAGCGAGTCCATAGCCAAATCGCAAACCTTACAACTCTAACGATTTTCTTCGAAACTGGATCATAATTGTTTGGTTTCCATTAAGTTTTAGTTTTCCAAGATGTTACGCTCTGTTTTGTCCCTACTGAGGACATTTGATCACTTTATTATGCCAATAAAATTAAATACCAATGTTCGGCGGTTGAGCATTGCTGCAATTGACTGATGCAATAGTTTTATTTATTTTCTGTCTCAGAGTTAAGGGGGGGGGGGGGGGGATTATATATATTTTCAGATGAATCTGATCTGTTTTTTTATTATTATTGCTATTTTTTTATTTTAGAAGAAAAAGCGGCCAGCAATATTCATAATACTTGCTGATAGATTTTTTACGGGGGGATATAAAACTGCTTTTGGAAGAGAGTTTATGGAAAAACGCTCAAGAGAAGATTTGAACAAGTGTTATGGACTAAAAGTAAGGAAAATGCTATGGCCTGGTTCATGCTGTTCATACAATATAATAGTAATATAAATAGTCTTAGGTAAGGAATTTCTTTCTTCGTTTGCACCTACGTCATATCAAAATTCAGAAGCATTAAAAACTGATTTTGATTCCCTAATGTTTATTGCGTGACACATTCAAATCTGTACAACTCTTGGTGGGGATGTGCCGCCCGGTTCTCCAAATCCTGACCCTATTTCAGACCAAAACATGCCATTTTCCACACCCGTTTTCAGACCTGGCTTCTAAAATCCATACCCGTTTTCAGACCGCTTAGGTTAGAACGCCAACAAAAGATTTGTTAAAATTCAGCTCGAATGATATATTTTGGTTATTTCTCTTTCTCTCTCATTGATTTAGAGTTGAAAAGACAAATATGTTTATATGCACTCTCGTGGTTCCCTTGAAAACCATACCCGATTTCAGACCATAATGGTCAATACTTATACCCGTTTTCAGACCAAAACGGCTCACAAATCATGCCGCCTTTGGGGCCGAACATAACCATATAGCTTATATAGGGGAGTATCCCCCATGGGTGTTGCTGAAAAGCCGTTGCAGCATCTGTTGATCAACAAATGTTGACGTAATATGTCAAACACGAGACACAGTGTTTCATGTAATATATCAAACGTGAGACACGGTGTTTCATGTAATATATCAAACATGAGACACAATGTTTCATGTAATATTTGAAATCTAAAAAAATGGCTCTTTTATAAATTGAGCTCAACGCTGGGCGTACTTGTGAGGTAAATTTTATATATGCTTTCATTGTAACGTTTCTTTTCTTTGTCTTAGGTCTGTGGCAAAGGACGAACTGTTTAAAAAACAGTAACACACTGATATCTTGTGACACTGGACACTGTTAAAACACAAGTGAAATAAAATGCTAATAAAATGCTAGAGGCTGTAGTTTTAGTATGTATTCATCCTCTCTTCACTGTCAATTCTTCTAGTTTTTATTGTTCGGAAAACGCTCGTTTACGTTCATTATTATATAAGAGGCAGGGTGTGAGGTGCGGGATTTTAGAAAATTGGGCATGAACCGATTTGCATCTCATTCTGAATAACAATAGAACTCATTGTCTTAATGTCTCATTCTAAAAAGAGTTGAAAAGAATAGAACCGCTTTTCTGCAATCCCGCATCTCACCGATCAGAGGCAGGTTTCCAGTGGTTAGCACCCACATTATATAAGACAGATAACAGAAGCTGTACACAGCTTGAACTCGTGGCGTCTTAAACCCATTGCAGTATTGATTTCCCAGTGTTTTGAGTTTTTTAAGGAGAAACATAAAACTGTGTAAAGTAAGACTACATTACATGCATTACATTCAATGGCCGACACTTGAAACCACGATCGCTAACTGAAATGACAAGTTAAATAAAACACATAACTTGCCGGAACAAAAATCCCACAGCAATAAGCGGCGAACACAATATCAAACGGTCCTTAATTCATCCATAGACAAATTACTATGACTGCAAGGGAGCACACATCCCCTCGGCATGTGATAAGAGAAATCACGATGATGATAAATTTGTGCATTAATATCACTTACAGTAGTTAGATAATTATTAAACGCTTTGGATTTCTTATATATTACCTTACTGTAGGAAATCTTGGCGAAATTTTAATCGTTTGCTATCATTGGAAAGGTATATTTCGCGGCTGAAAATTTTCGAGGATTTAATTGATTTATTAATAAACTTAACGATGTGACGTTATTTTTTCTCAACATCAGGTCCATTTTCTCGCCTCAAAGAGATTTTATAAGTTCGCTTTAGTTCTGAAGGGAATTTAAATAGATCTTTAATTAAATTAAATAATTTTGCGTGAAACTCCGTAAGTCCACTAGAGTAAAAGATTCACCAATTTTGAAACAGACAGGAAATTGAAATTTTTCCTCAAGTGTGTACCAATCATCAGAGGGAATATGTTATTTGATTGTCTATTTAGACTTTAAACGTGTATAATTGCTTAAAGGAAAAGAAACTCTTGCTTCCTTTTTTATCGTTTCAAGGCCAAGTAAATAATGAAAGAAACTTTAATTTAAAGTTCTCAACAAACGGATAGAGGGATTATAATAAGTTCGTTAAATCCGTTTCTCTTGCCACTTTAGTGCAAATATCGAAAACAGAACTGATGTTGAACGATTGTTGAAGACAGCACACCTTCTCGTAATCAATTTCCGACTCAATATCTATAAGTGCAAACTAAAATGCTCTAACTTATTGTTAATACTCACCACTTGTGAAATTATGTCTAGAAAATGTAAACACGATAGCGAAATTCAGCGTCTGGTCCGACAAAAAAGATGGGTATAAAAGTTCGGAAGTGTAGTTCAGATGACAAGTGCTGAGCTTTTGACACGGACGATAATTCACTGGCCCCTGGTTCGCCGACATTTTTATACGTTACTTAGTGAATAGTAAGGTTTTCAACTTCTATCTTTTATTTAAATTATCTCAATTTTTCTTCACTTAAGTGCTCCATTTGTTAAAAGATGTGTCACCAACGCAGATATATATATATTTTTTTACAGCCAAATCCTTGAGCGTTCGAAATGGTAGTCGCCAAGAGCGGAATCGTCTTCTTAGTTGTTCTTTTCGCTCTTTTTGCATTAATGACGAGTAAAACATCTGCGCACTTTACTCTTGGACGAGAGCTCAAACTACCTACCAGGCAAGAGTTAGTAAATCCAGTAAGAAGCTTCGAAAGAGGGCTGTATGAAAAGAAGCGGCACAAAACAGGTAACGTGGATGAGAAGCAGGGCTTCTACCAATAATTTTGGGTATGTACTTGGTGTATCCCTTATTATTTTGTATTTAAACACTTAGTTTTTATTTCAGTAGAAAAAGAAGATAAAAACAGCAGAATAGGGAATCGAACGCGGGCCGTATGATCTACTCCATGCACACTATCCACAACACCACCGAGGACTAGCTGACGGAAATTGTAATTTTTAAGGGATATAAGATAATATGCTGCTATAGCCCAGACCATATATAAGAACTAACCCTTTCGATACACTGGAAATACTGGAATCAGTGCTTAACCCTAAATACTAAAATCAGTGCTTCAACCCTAGATACTGTAAAACGACCCTAAATTACACTGCAATATATCTAAATACATAACAATAAGGGATACATGAAGTACCATACATTATGATCACGGATACACCAAGTACCTAGGTAATTTTGTCAGGTTACTCGTACAACTGTAATCGTACAACACGATCTTCCAACCGTAAATTTTGCAAAAATAAATACAACAAGAGAACGGATCGAGTGAGGAATTTTTCAGATTCCCTGATGATGTCGTGGATCGGCGAAAGCTCTGAGTAAAGTAAATACAGTAGCTTAAGACCTCACTTGATCCGTTCTCTAAAAAAATGCTACTGAAGGACAACTTTAACCGCTTATAAATACAACTGTAAGTCCTGCAACTGTAATCCTTCAACTGTGATCGATCCTGGATGAAAGGAAATGAAGGGAAAATTACAAAAGTGTGTCAGTTATCTAAAAAAGCACAAAAAAAACATGAATTATCGAAGCTGTGACTATCACCATTTTTATCGTCTTCTGATCTGCCGTGCCCGGCCTCCAGGCATGCAGGGCTTAATTCTTTTCATTTTAAATTTGCTTTCGGTTTTAAGCATTATTAAAAGTCAGTTATACGAGCCTAAACTATCTTTGTGATTTTGGTAAGAAGAAAATCTCAATACCAATACAACGGCGTGAAGTGTTAAATATATTATTCGCTTGTTTCCAGAATTGTATCGTGCCGTATACGACAACGTTTCTAATTA
Source organism: Cladopsammia gracilis (assembly GCA_022457155.1). Classification (NCBI taxonomy): domain Eukaryota; kingdom Metazoa; phylum Cnidaria; class Anthozoa; order Scleractinia; family Dendrophylliidae; genus Cladopsammia; species Cladopsammia gracilis. The sequence goes on along the minus strand of JAJGOT010000008.1, from coordinate 3,074,610 downwards.
TTTAGGTGCATATGTTGAAGGTAAAATCCGGTCTCAGGTTATACCAGTATTTAATCTCGGTTACATGCGTACCCAGTATTCAATCTAGGTAAGCCAATCCTGGCCTAACACAAGCTAACCGTCACCCCTAGTACAAAGATACATGTAGCCAGTGGTGTACGTGTTGGTAAAATTTGTGTTAGTGTTAGCTAAGGTTAGCTTTGTACTGGGGTTATGGCTACCAGATTTATACTGGGTGCACATCAAACCTATATGGAATACTGATTCAAACTGAGAACGGAACTAATTAAAGAAATGATGTCGGGTAAAAAGCTCTGAAATATAATCATAAATAACTCTTATTGATGTTTAAGAATTATTCCTTCGTTTAAGTTTTTTAGAAAATAATTTTAGGCATACTTTGTTATAATAATAAACAATTTGTCTGAGAACACAGGGCGTTTTTTTCCCGTTTCCCAGGAAGTCATGCGATCGTATCGTTCAAGGTTTACACTTTTTATACGACAACGTTTTGAGTTTTGTCTCAGGTGTATATGATCCTTGTGGCTCACGAACAGTGATATAAGGAGATCTATATATCAATGACTTGATATTCTTTCCTTATAGGTGAACAAACAGTCAGCGCATACCGGCGAGGAGGTGATAGCAACAAAGAATAGCCGATCGAAATGATGTGGCGGACGCATGGTTCAGCACATGTATTAATTATTACTGAGTAAAAAGAAGCGAAGAAGCTTTTTTTTACTGAGTAAAAAGAAGCGCATCGTTCTGTACTAGAACCTATCGAACGCTAAATGTACTGAGTACTGTAGCTTTAATATCGTAAGGGCGTTGCCAGCAAATAATTGTAAAAAGAATAAGAAATGAATTAAACCTGAAATAAAAATTAATACAACTTATTCTTTCTCTCTCTTTTGATCGTCTGGTTTGCATCGCATCACTTCGTCTCCTGCAAACAATAATGCTCTACGCATGCACATAACCATAGTCAAGTGCAGTCAAGATATAAACTCTGGAGTTTACCTTAATTGTAAACCAGAAAAAAAATTCAATCTATGCATTATTCATTGCATTGGAACACGTGTTTTCAGAAACTGAAACGTTTCGTTCCAGTTTATTTATTTACTTTTACAGACTCGATCACATTCGGTAAATATTTTCCGAAAGGCAATATATGTACTACATTGTAATTCTTTGTATGATGAGCGCGATAGAAAAAAATAATAACGCGTAGAAAAATTTGCCCTTTCTGTAGTCTGCGCGCAGACGATCCTATTTCCTTGCTTCACGCGGAAAAGTGACGCAAAGGAAATACGACACGTCTGCACGCAAGCTCAGTACCCTTTGCATGCTTTTCTTCTACAATGTAAAAAAGAAAATTCTGGTACGCACTTGCGTGCTTCGCGTAAAAGCCCCTGCACCTGATTAGGAGTAAGATGTTTTTACTCAGCCTCTAAACTGATTATACAACGTTATTGTTATCAAAACTAGGACCGTCGGCCTTTTTTCAGTTTCTCAACTGAACATACAACTTAGTTCTTTACTCTTAACTTAATTACTTTACTCAATCTTTACTCAGCTTTCAAAACTGAGTATACAATTTTATTGCCTTATTTTGGTTCATTAAAGTGCCTATGAAATGAAATTTTCTACCAGTTTTTTATACTAAAAAATTGAAGTCCATGTTCCATTGATTCATAATTTTCCAAATTAAGGTGGCTCCTAACAGTTTCCAGCACTTTTTAAGACTTAGAATTTGATGGGTCATTATAACCACTCTTTATCAGTTGATGCTACAATCATGATATCAAGCGAATGCCCAATGACTGGTGAACACGTTATTATCATTTTTGTGACACAATATGTTACTATAGGAACAGTATAACGTGCTAAAAACACCCTTAATTTTAGCTTTAAGTGTTAATAACTCAAAAATGACTCGGTGAACCCCATTTTTTATTGTCGAAATTTAATCAGTAGGATAAGATGCAACTTTTGGCAAAGTTTAAAAAATTCTGTAGGTGGGGTTCAGAGCCATCTTAAAAGTTTCTCATTTCAAGCGCTTTGTGCGGTAAAACTTATCATCACAACTACAGCTTAGTAGTACGCTTATCAAAGGCGGTGGTCCCATATGTTAAACAGAATGGCTTATACCTTTAGAGTCCCGATTTTGATTTTTCGAACCTCCTAAAGAAACGGAAATTGGTTCGAAAAAATCGGGAGTTTGAGAAATCGAAGGTGGCATCGATTGAAATGAAATCCAAGGGAAACGAGTTTTGGTTCGAAAAATTGAGAGTTCGAGAAATCGGGATTCCACTGCATCTACTGATTCATGGTGCTCATGGATCAGTTGCTGGCACTTAATCTCTAACAGTGGGGCACTGTCTACAAAAGACACATTCTCTGGCAATAAAAAGAAAGCTGTCGAGTAGTCTTGAAAAATCAGGAAATAGAAAGCACTTTCCTTGTTTCCATGCAGCTATAGAGAGACGAGTGGAAGTTAAGGGAAACGAGAAACACGCGAAACACGTCGAACAGCAGATGTCGAGTTCTCCCAAACTTGAGTGATAAATATTTAAATTACCTGCGCAGCGTTATACTGAATGATGAAATGAAAAAAATGTGTTAAATTTGACGCTGTTTGTAGAAAGATCATTCTACAAACAGCGTCAAATTTAACACATTTTTTTCATTTCATCTCCCAAACTTCCACGAGTAGTAAAGATGTTTTCTATTTCTTTTATGACATAAACATTGAGAATAGTTTCCTATGCCTTTCACCAATCAGAAAAGCGAAGTTGTTTGCTTATTTTATAATATCAGTTATTTTAAAGCCGTGCCACCACTAAAATTATTTGCAACACTCAGCTCCTGTAATTTATGCCGTCTTTCCTGATGAGACGCCGTTAATTTATGCAGTTTTTCCTGAGGCGCTCTTTCGCAGAAAACAAACTACAAGCGGACGCATAATTAACGTTTTCTATTTTAAGTTATGATGCCTTAACAAACACTATCGTACGGTATATTAATTATGATAACTTCTAGAAGCTCAAAAAGACACTCAGCTGATAAGATATCTAGTTGAGTCATAAATGCCTCGTGATTAGCAGACAAATAATTGGGTTCCAGCTAATGTTTGTCAGGTAGGAAAATCAGGTGGGTGAGGAGGGGCCTCTTCCTGTGAGCCCAGTCATCGAGATCTCGCTTCACTCCTATTTCTTTTGTAAATTCGCGATATGATTATATGAGAAGACAGGCTTAAGCCCGGTCACCGAGATCTCGCCTACTCACTCCTATTTCCTTATTATACAATCATATGAGAAGGCAGGCGGTCTATTCGAGATATCGCCTCACTTACATTTACTTTGCCGTAAAACTTGCGATATGATCATATGAGAAGGCAAGCGGTCTATTCGAGATATCGCCTCACTCCATCTCCTTTATAAAGTTTAGACGATATGATCATATGAGAAGCCAGGCGGTCTGACAGAGATCTTGGTTTGTCCCATGGGGATCTTGGTAACCGGGCAATTCTTTAGGCAGGCCAACCCGGCGGTTACCGAGATAAAACATTTTCAAATACCCATGTGTTTCTGTTAAAGCCGGACATAGATAAGCATCATTCCGACCAATCTTTTTTTATCAAAAATGATTTCTAGATGGTGAATCAGTAGAGATATAAGAATTTTCAGAATTATAGCAAAAAAAAAAAAAAAATCATGAGTTCATAATATTACACGGAACAATTTCAAATTCCACGTATGATAAAACTCGCGCTATATGTTAATTTTTGTAGACTTTCTTTCAAAGTTTGTCTAGTTGCGCTTTCAAATTGTGTCCTTTTTTCACAATCCGAGGAATTAAACTTTTTATTATTGACAACTTTTGACAAAAGCCCGGCGATAAAGGATTTCAAGTTAAGTCATTAAGGGCTGCTACCATAAATATTCATAGAACGAGGGAAAATTATTTTCACTATACATATTGATGATCATTTGAATTTCTAAAATAAAAACGTCGGGTTTCTAGAATTTAAGCGGCGATAACGTTTGTCCAGCTTAAATGATTAAAATATAATTGTGTTCTACTCCTAATAATATTATAATTATAACTTACCTTTGGTCCTTTTTCAGTTGTACGCAAATGTGAACAACATATTTCCCTGCTCAATAATTAATAATACAATCGTGTGAATGCAAAACCGCATTCTGTTTTCAGTTGTCGCGTTGTTTCTCGCGGAGGTAATGTTTGCTTTCCAGAGATTTAGCAAGGATTAAATTTTTCAATTTTATAGAGCTGGAGTCATTAAATTTTAACGACAAAGACAAGCAGTGTCTTACAACTGAAAACCACTGTCACCGGACATTTGCCAAAAAGCTTTAAAATTAGTTAAAAAAAATTAAAGAACATTGCACTGGATAAGTACAAAAACGTCGAGAGGCAACTCAAAATACTTTATTTATTAATATTCCTAAGAGCAGTAAACGAAACAAAAAGTGAATGTTTAGTTCAGTGGACCTCAGTAGTAGGATATTTCTAATTTTCGGTTTTTCTGTTTTGAAAATTCATTTTAGGCCATTGTAAAAATCGACAAATAGCCTTTTGTCACATAATTCAAATCCACTTGTCTTGAATAATAATGAAATATAATTTCATTGCCAATTTTTTAGTCACTGATGAGATAACATCATTTCAGAGCTCGAGTGTGGACGAAATTGACTGAACTCATCGTACCGAAATTATTGTGCCAGTGACAGTCACTGCAGTCGGTTTAAATAAGGTATTTTCTTGTTTTATTAAGGTTTATCTACTTCAATTTAAAAAGTAACAAGACTAAAAGAACGAATATGCTTGTTTGTTTTGGATAGTACTGAGTATTAATGAACAGTGCCTCCTTTATTTTTGCCAACTTACTGAATAGAATAATAGAATACTGTTGTTATATTTGAAAGACAACTTCTCGAAAAACAGCGATATGTATACGACGCCACTATACGAATGAACAAAACAGCAGCAATTAAATTATAGCATCAAGCACAAAGCACTGTCATAAAACGATATGACGGTAAAATGTCCGCTCAGTGTACAGTGCATTAGCTTTGATGTAAAAAAATAATATCAAGCTTTAAATTTTAGATCATTTGATATCAGTAATTGTTTGCCATAACAGTGGTTTGCTCGAAAATGTTGTCTTGCATTTTACAGGTTTATTGTTGTAATTTTAGCTGTGGATGATAGAGGGCATTAGTAATTATCATCTGCTGTTATTTCCCTGGTATTTATTTAGCTTACGATTGCGTTCCTTTTTGTTTTCTCAGGCGCGGTACAACCAGGACTTCCGGCAACAGATCCAATTCAAATAAATGTTGTAAGTTGATCATGCAATTTTACTTGAAGGTTGATAGCACACTTGGAGGATCACAAATTTGTTCTCAATGTATATGATTTTCATATATTCATATTCATAAATATATTTTAGTTGGCCATTATATGTCCTCTGATAAACAATGTTTGACGTCAGCATGGTCAAAACAGAAAAACAACTAAAATCTATTTGATAAAAAAGCAAGGCTGATAAACGGTACGGAAACGACTATATTTGTAAAAAGATATATACAAATATAGCTTGCTTTTTTGTCAAATCGTTTTATTATTTTATAGCTGATTAGATCCTTTACTACAGGATCCGGTGCTTCTATCTCGTTACGGTGGTCTTTGCAAATACAGTTACTTGTTTTAAAATCTATTTGCTTTTTTACCATCGAGCGTATTGAAACTTTGATGATCGGGGAGACTTTGATTTCACAGACAAGAATACGATGTAAACTTTCAAGGCATTTGTTTATTTACCTTCCAGCTATTCACTTCACAATGAGCGATGTGGCGGTAACGAAAGTTTGTTGAATGAAGTCTAGCGTTTTGCGTCCTCTTTCGACTTGAATAATTTTACAACTGTTACCGAAGTCCTCGAGTCCACAACCGTCCGAAGTTTCTGCTCCAAACGTTTGAGCTTTGAGTAGCGTGGATTTTTTACCTATGGTAAATGTAATATTTAATTAAAAACGGCGACAATTCGCCGAAAATAGCAAAGAAAGCAGTTATGTCTTGCAAACCAAAACCGGCTAAATTTCCTCTGACTTCTGGAAACAGACTCGTTCCCAGTCGCTTCTCTTTATTTTCTAAGATCGCGGTGCATCAAGGGAAGGAAGGAATAAAAGGGCGAAGCTTTTAAAAGCGTTACTTTTTCTCCCTCCTTCCCAAGCGCCTTTGCGCGCGTCAATCTTCCTTCCCAAAGTACTTGCGAATAAAATAAATAAGTGACGACTGGGTACGAGTCTGTTCTGGAAACCAAAATCATTTCTTTTCCCCCGCGCTGGACGCAGGTGGCGTGATCAATGACGTCATTCATGGTTTGTTAAAAAATGTGCGCTCAAGGAAATGGGCGCGCGATGATTGGTTAAACCGAGTTCATTGTAACTCGATAAAGCACGCGCCTTTGGCTCGTGTTTCTCTGCACTTCTCTCGTGTTCTTAAAAATTCCCGCGTGCTTATATAACTGAACAATGCCTCGACGCGTTTTTTTTATTTCTTGACTCTTATAAACAATAGCTCTTGACCAAGGCTTTGTTCCATCAGTCGGGATCCACTGGCAAAATTTCTTATAAATTCAGCCGCTACTCATGAATTAAACACTAAACCTCGGGCTCATTAGGAGTTCACGAACTGCTCTTTTTTTAAAGTTGTTGAGATTTGGATCCTTAAATTGGCTCATATTATGCGGGACTGCCACTTAATAGGTTTTCCTGCTTAAGTTTATCGCTGAAAATAAGCCCCTGACTTAATCATCTTTATCTGAATGAAGCGGGTTATAGCGAATGTCACTTAAGGCTGGTTCTCATATAATCGTTCCGGTCGTCCGAGTCGTTTCAAGAAGTGCACGGACGATCGGGACGATTATATGAGAACACTTCTGAGACGACCCGGGACGATCGCAAACGACCCGGACGACTGGGACGATCGCGGTCGCTTAGATAGAACTGTGTTCTATCCGAACGACTGGGACGATCGTAAAAAATCGGGGACGATCATATGAGAACTACCCTCAGGCGACTGAGGCGATCGAAGCGACCCAAATCTACCCCAGACTACAGTATTATTGCCCAAAACATGTTGTCGGACCCAGTTTATGACTGCGCTATTGACGTTCGAGACGACTGGGACGATCATATGAGAACCCAAATCGCTTGAGTCGTCCCGATCGTCTGAGTCGTTTGCAAAAAAACTTTTGAGACGACTCGGACGACCGGAGCGACCGGGACGATTATATGAGAACCAGCCCTTATGGTAATCTGCCTTTTTTGTGGGGGATAACTTAAGCCGGAGTCTGTCCATGGTTTAAGTTAAGCCATTTACAATAACTAATTGCGAGAATATATATTTTTATACAACCTTTTGGGACTACTGAAAACGGTACCTGTTAATATATAGCAGAGGATATGTTTCCCTCACAGTCCACAATTTGTTTTATTTCCAGGGTTTTTAACATTGTGTTTTTAACATTGTTGTAAGAAATGGAAATGAACAAATACGAAGCAAAAGTAATACCAGGTGAAAGCAACGAGAGTAACAACGAAGCAGAGCAAGATACGCTGATCAAGACTTTTGGATCATACACGACGCTGCACGGCTTCCATTTCCTGATTGATTCTACATCCGCTGTGCGTCGCATTTTGTGGCTTTCGTTAATGATCGTGTGTCTTGTCACTTTGGGTTTTCAACTCAAAGACAGCTACGTTAAACTTATAAGACACGATAGCCTCGTGACAAAAGACATCGAACTTTCAAGCAGCTTGCTTTTCCCAGCTGTCAGTATTTGCAATCAAAACATGCTCCGAAGAAGCAAAATACTCGGCACTGATGCTCAGCTGTACTTGGACACCATTGACGACAAGCTTGAAGCAAACAATGCATCGCGTCAGATTAATTCTTCATTTGATGTCTTGAAAGCTGCGAGAGAGGCTGGACATGATCTGACAACCATGATGAAGCTTTGCTCGTGGAGAGGACAAAAATGTGGACCGGAAAATTTTACTTACTTTACGTCCTTTTATGTAAGTGCACACGATTCAAAATAGCTTTTCTTTATGAGATCGGTGAGCCGCGAACTAGTTCACATTGTTGCTATTGTAGGCTTTGAATATGGAGACGCGGCTTTTCATCGGTAATTAAATATAAATCAACTTGAGACAACCCTTCCCTTTTTTTCGCATTTCTGAGTACTAGAGAAGCTTTGAGGACTCGTTCCTCAGTGCCCGGCCAAAAAAACTGGCGTAAGCCCGTGGGTTTGAGAATGGAGTGTTAAAAGTCGGTCAGCTAGCTACTCTAAGACGTGCGCAGCTTGCTTCACATTGTCTGGATGAAAGAGCCGTATCTTACTCGAATCCACCGAAAAAAGTAGCAAAATGTGATGCGGTCGAAAAGATCTAGAGAGAGTCAAAGTCAAGAGCCCTATAGCAGGCACCCAAGTTGCGAGTAACGTCGCTTCGTGCGTGCCCCTCGAGCATAAGAGGAAAATATCAAATTGTTAATTGCAGTCTAGTTTTGCCATGAAAGGCATGGTGTATTTAATGGAAACTAACCAAGTCTGATTTCATTCTCTTATAACAGCGAGGTCTGTGTTACACCTTTAATTCAGGAGAGCCAGGACATCCTCCTATTAACGCCACTGCACCCGGGACAAGCCAGGCTTTGAGTCTTATAATAGATGTGCAACCCGAAGAGTATTATGGTCCGTTTAGCTACCATGGAGCTGGGATCAAGGTGATGCTCCATGATCAACATGAGTGGCCGGAAGTGGAAAACTTGGGAATTGACGTCACACCGGGCTATAACACAAATATCAGGATAAAAAGAAAAACGGTAACATTTCACTTTGACAGTGCTGGATTACACCAAAACCCTTTCACACTTTCTCCAACTTCGTTCCCAGGGTCTCTTCTTCTCGCCCCATACCGAGAGACCCTGGAAATGAGGTTGCACTTTCCCTTCATCGTTATATAAGGATGGAATAACTTCAACAAGACGACCAGTACTGCTACCGGACATGTCAGTCTATAAATAGAGATAGCCATTCAGCTCGTGTTGGCTACCAGTTGAATATCAAGCTCAATCCCAGAAAAATAACTTTTTCCTGGTTTGTAGGAGTAACAGATTATTAAAAGGGCAATAAATGTCAGGAGGATTTAGATGAATCTTTGACAAAACAAACTATTGCCGGTAGTACCTTTCATTCATGCACAAATTCTTTTTGATCATCAAGAGGTAGATAAAAAGTGAATTCAGAAAGGAAGACCCCTGGAACCTAGACAAACCAAGTTATTTTTATCGATTTTTTAAAGATACTTGGTATCTTTGAAAAATCGATTATTTGCTTGATTTTGCGATATGAATTGGCGATGTAGTCCGGGCTGAATAATAAACTGCAACTGTAGAAACTCTGCATCATATTCCGTCGTTTGAAACATTTATGGGAAACGATTACATGATTCTTTTCTATGTTTATAATTAGTTTCAACATCCATTTCCAAATGCTATTTTGCAGAATCTGGCCCTTGAATCTCCTTATAGACCTCCATGTGGGACAAGGCAATTGCTTACCTCAAGTATTTACTCGAACAGTCGGTGTATAATGGAATGCAACATTGTAAATCTGGTGAAAAGATGTAACTGCAGGTTTATGACATTGCCATCAGGAGGTTAGAAAATATTCAGTTCAGCAGCTTACTTGCAACATGCAAAACCACCCGTCAAACTTAACTATCTTGAATGCAGCTATAATTTGAAATGAGGCGTTTGAACCATCGTGATGTGTTTACACTATTCCTAGGTTAAGTATTAGTAATAAGTGGAATTTCATGTTGATTATACTGACTGAGAATTAGACTGTTCACAGTACCCTATTTTCCCGTATGTTCGTCGAGTTCGATCCTTCATTTAGCCGCCATCTTGAATGTCACGACGCGATAGAAACTGGGGATCAATCTCGACTGATCACACGGAAAATAGGGGACTGTGAACAGTCTAACTGAGAATACAGCACAAATCATCATCATCATCATCATCATCATCATCATCATCATCGTCGTCATTATCATCGTCGTAATTAATCATCATCGTCATTATCATCATCATTATCGGACGATTAATTGTGGTCACACTGGCGATATGTCGGCTGTAAGAATCCTTCATGTGGCCCTATTGCGAGCAAAATCATCAATTTCATCCTCTGTGGGTCTGGTATCAGGATTGGATACAGTTCTGCATCTGGTGTATTAAAAGTGTTTACGCCTTGGATGCCCGCGCCCATGGGCTGGAACGTCCTGGGAATCATTTGGCACCATATGACAGTGGCCAACGGCCGTTTGCTTTAATGTTCTAGATTGTTTAAATGGTGGTAATAAATTATATTAATGGTGGAAAATTGGTTCTAGAGGGATGCATTTCTTGGATACATGCAATTGACTGTATATGCGTCGATCAATTTATAACATGCAGACCTAGTGGTCTTTATTTCTTCTGAAGAATGATAATAGTTTCCACAACAATACTGTAAATTCGCCTAGCACAGTTTTCCGTTATTCGCGAGGAACATGGGAAATACAAATTAATATTAAGTGTATACTACAGCATTTTTAAGCATTTTAACTATCACCTATCTCCAGAAAATAATTATATTTTAAGCAAGTTCGAGATTGATCTGGATTGGTCACTGAATACTATTTCTCCTGTATGTGAGATGCAGAGTGGGTTTCTCCTAGTCGAGGCGTGTTCTCAGTCTTCCCTAGCAACTGGCTTTATCATCTTTGTACTTTAGAGGGAAGTACCTGAGACATGGCAAATTAATTATGTTAATTTTAATATATTGCTTTTCAGTGGAGGTAAACGTATCAAAGCAATGCAGCCCAGAAGAAGTAAGAGACTGTGTCCTGCCCAATACTGGTAAAGTTGTTCGCAATTTGTTGCAACGTCATTTGTAGTTTTAGCCTCTCGTCTAAAAAAGGTTGCTTTGCTCCCTCTTAGCTGAATCTGTATGCTAAAAAGATAATTTAAAGTGCAAGAAGATATACGACCGGAGGGACGTTTGGGAGCCTGGAAGGGAATATTTTTTTAGGGGAGGTTGAGTTCGAGGTAATTATTTTCTTGGCCTTGATAGCATATAGGTCGCTTATGGATTGCCGAAAACCTAAGTGTGGCTGATTGTACAGCATAACTTTGACTTGACTGGTTGTTATTTAGTTAAAAACTAACTTCATTGCATGTTATGTTTATATTTCTGATTACTTTGTTAATTATCCAGGTCCATAACTTGGAGTTTGTCTTTGTACTCTTCTTTTGTGTGTAATTTTGGTAGGTTTTCTCAACCAAAACGACTGCGACTGTCCAGTGGAATGCGAAAAAGTTGAATATTCGTCATATCTATCCACTGTATACTTTCCGTCAGCTCATTACTGGGACACTGTTTATCAGCTGCTCAATGAAAGTGTTAACATTACTAAGACAACCAAGTCAGAACTTCAAAACGCTATCAGGTAACTTTATGCTATATTATCTAGTTTTTTTTTTTTGTAAAACAGTTTTTACTGAAACTGGGTGCCACGAGGAAATAAGAAAGAGATTTGTTTTTGTTAGGAATGCCTTTATCCTTGTACCCTACGCTGTAATCAAGTTTCCCGTTTAAAGATAGAATATATATTTCTTTCCACTGCTCCCATCATTAGTCACGCAGCACGAGTAGCACTTTAGCCAGTCAATCAGCCATCCAGTCGTTCAAACAGTCAGCCGGTTAGCTAAACAGTCAGTCAGTCAATCATTCTATTAGCCAGCCAGTCGATCAAACCGTCAGCTAGCCAAACAGTCAGGCAATCAGTCGGTCAATCAGTCAGCTTGTTTGCCAGCCACTCAATAAGTCAATCACTCAGTAAGTCAGTCTGTCTGTCAGTCAGTCAGCTTGTTTGCCTGCCTGCCAGCCAGCCAGCCACTCAAAATAAGTCAGTCATTAAGTCAGTCAGTCAGTCAGTCAGCTATTCCGTCTGTCGTTATGTCGGCTAACAGAGCCTTCCAGCTAGTTTATTGGTCCGTTAGTCATTCAATGATCTCGCTGAACAGTTACTTTGGAGAGCAGTCTTCATTTTAAACTTGGAACTATATTCACTAATCGATCAGAGTGATTTTCCTCAGACTGCAGTTTCCAGTTGTTAGTGTATAATATTCAAATAGACACAATTTGGAGAAAACGATGGAAATAAGATCTACTAACCTCTGTTAGTGTACTAACTATTTCGCGGTCTGAGGGAATTACCCGGCAATTACTCTATGTTAATTTTTTTCCTGACAGGAAGCGCTTATTGAAAGTGAATATTTTCTACGAAAATCTGTCAACTGAAGTCACTCGAAAAAAGCCAGCCTATGATATCCACGACTTTGGATGTAAGTTGATGAGTACACTGCTTGCAGTAACTCTATTTCACGTGTTATTGCTAGGTTATTTTTAACCTCTGCACTCGCTTTAATTATAAGTATATGCTATTTCATAGTACTAATTGTCAGAAGATAGCTCATATGACGTATCTAATATCTCAGAAAAAAATGCATTAAAGCTGATTTAGAACGATTTTTCTTCTTTCGCACGAAGAGATATATAGTGAGGGGAACGTCAACGTGGACCCGGTTGTGCAGAGCAACTTAACATCAAGTGGGAGTTCTGTGCAACCATTCTCAGTGTTTCGGTGGATTTTCTTTTGCTCTTTAACTCGACCGAGAGCGGATTAACGAGTATAGGAAACACAACGGAGAGCGAGAGAAAATCCTTCGCAACGCAGGGGTCGATTACAGAAAACTTCAACTTAATTAAGGTGGCTCCATAGAGTAATAGACAGTGTTGCGCGCGCAAGGATCCATACACCAAACAAAACAGGGATAGAGTAGAAATGGTACAACGCAGAGCTGCACGCTACGTACTACATCGCAAAGGAAAGATCTGTTGGTGTCAAAGAAATGTTGAAAGAACTTGATTGGGAAACTTTAGAACTGCGTAGGAGGAAAGCAAGGCTAACGATGCTATATAAAATGCACCATAACCTACATGTAGTTGAGATAGACCGACAGAAGTATCTGGAGCCTGCTGGTCGCTCTAGCAGGCACATGCATAAATTTTCGTATAAAGTCCCAGCGTCTGAAACAAATTATCATTTGTTTTCTTTTTTCCCTAATACAATCAGGGACTGGAATAGCCATGTTGACTGGAATAGCCATGGAATAGCCATGGAATAGCCATGGAATAGCCATGTAATAGCCATGGCCATGTAATAGCCATGGAATAGTCATGTTGACTAGAATAGCCGTGTTGTTGAGGCAGAAACTGTAAATTCTTTCAGAGCTAAGTTAGTTATGTTCTGATTTTTTTGTATTTGATTGTTACCTAATATTATTAGTAAGACCGCTGACCACTTGCTAAGAATCATCTAATCGATGGAGAGCCAGTATTTGGAAAATAAAAAATAAAGTGTTGCTTTGAAGAAACAGTCACAATTAAATCCACTTAAACAACGAAAAGCGCATAATCTCGGGCAATTTTAATTCAAGACTTAAGCCATTATTTTAACAGAAATGGCTGAAGAACACTATTGCATCATTGCTTTTTACATTTTGATAGGTTTTAGTGAACTGAGAGTAAAAACGAATGTCAAAAAAAAGCAACACTAGCGCGCGCAACACCATTTATAATTACTCTATGGAGCCACCTTAATCATAAGTTACTTTATGCAACCGGGCCTTGGAAGTACATTTGAGATTTTGCCGTTGATTTGCTGTTTTATTTGCTTCTTAGCTGACGTGGGAGGAAGCATGGGATTGTTTCTCGGTTGCAGTCTTTTGACGTTGTTTGAGTTCTTGGATCTTCTGATCTTGTTTTGCATCCGTTGCTTTACAAGGAAACATGATTCGCACAATATGGACTCCACTGCCAACCATGGAATCTAAATTAAGTGAAGTTCTGTCCTTTATGGCAGACTATGGCGCCAACTTTTCCGACTGCCATTACTGACTACATTCAGTACATTCCTGTCTGCCAAATGATCTTAGTGAAGCGGTGAAAACCTCTGCATTGGGTTGCTCAATTTGTCTCGTAGGTTTCACGCCTGTCTCGCAGGATGGATGTTTAATCAAATTCTTCATTTCTCAAAGCATGTTACCCAGCCGCTGAACAACTAACTTCAATATCGTCTAAATTACTTAAATAAGTGGATATCTAAAAACCTTAATCACTTAATAATTGGTAATAGTAATTGGACTGAGTGGAGTAGAATTCGGGGAGTAATCGGGCGAGTAATTTCAAATCGTCCTCGCGCTACGCGCTCGGCCGATTTGAAATTACTCGCCCGATTACCCCTGAATTGTACGACACGAAGTTCAATTACTAATTAATCGAATCAATAACAAAATTCGAGATTAAAAAGTCTGTGTGGAGTTTTTTGTACTCAAAACGTCAAGGGTATTTTCTATCAGTTTGAAAGCAGGAAGAAACAGCGAGAAAAAGACCATTTAAGTGCACCTGATTGACGCGCGCGCAACGTAGGTGTCCAATTACAGCTATCCAATTACAAAAAGTTTTAATTGGATAGCTGTAATTGGACACCCACGTGACCACGCGCCAATTACGTGAGAAATAGGCGCGCGGATGACCAATCATAATCGAGAATTTTGTTATTGATACGATTATAGGCATAATTGGATTACTTACATGATGTGTAGCAAAACGCATTGATAACCGATGGAAAGCAACGCAACGCTACTTGCTTGCGTGCGACGTAAGATTTCTTTTTATCTCACACTACGTGTTTGTTGCCTACAGTTAGGTATAGATTTTTACAGTTCTTTATTATTACTCAGTACCTTGTAAGCATTTCACACCTATATGATGGTACTGGGGGTAGAGGTGTACACTCCATGTTGTACCTTAGTTATACTTTGCCCGTTGTTAAGATTGTGGCATCAATATTCAGGTTGAATTCTTTCTTGGTTAGATTGGCAATAAGCACTTTTAATAATACTATCAATAAACACTTTTAATAATATTATCAATAAACCATTTTAAATATGTCTTGAGAGTCAACCTTCTGATTTTACAACGTAAGAAAACGGTTTTTTGAGTAACAGCGTCTCGAAAGAAAGACATTTTTAGCGACTTTGATGGCTCTTGTTTGATCAACACAGTAGAGACGCATAAGTTGATGTTAGCGAGGAACGATGGCTGGTTTTTGATCGTGAATTTAAGGAACAAATGAGAAATAAATACGATTGAACTAAGTCCTATCGGAACTTAAAGAAACTTGAAGGATAAAATTGAAATATGCGTCACGGTGGCTCTCTATTTTAATAGTAGCATGCAACGTGGTGTGTTTGATTAACAGTCGCGGGTCCTGGGTCGTGCATGGGTCGCGGGTTGTGGGCAGAAAGTCGCAGGTGCGGGTAGAAGTTGCGGGTGTAGGTGCGGGCAGGTTAATTTATCAAATAAACTGGAAAAAATGATAAAATCAATAAAATTAGTATTACGAAAAATAAAATTAAAACAAATAAATAGATTAAAATAGTGAATTTTTGCATCGCGTGGCTGTGAGGATTTTCGCGGATTTTCGCGGATTTTCGCAGGTCCACAGATCCTTTCTCCACTGAATAAAGTTGGCTTATGAGACAAAATTTATGATCAGAAGAGGACAGACGCATAGAAAACAGACTCGTCTCTAGGGTCTTCATCGCTGTTAAAATGGCGGGCCGGGGACAAGGCTTCAAAAATATTCCAAGATACGTGACCAACCGAATAGCGTTTTCGGAGGTTCAATTTTGGTATTTGCCCAACCCCCCCCACCCCCAAAAAATAAAACGGTCCGTTCCTTAGCTTTTTCAGTTTTATCCCAACTATTTGCACGAATTTCTCATTGGAGAATTCTATTTCTGTGATCGGTGTAAAATCCGCCATCTTGAAAATGCGGTAAATAAGGCACGTGACGGTATATTAAGTGATTGTATGAGTGGGAAACTGAAATCGGAATTTGACATCAAATAATTTTCGTTCCCATGTTCAAGTAAAATGGAGGATTTTACTCCGGAAGTCTATTCTCGCCACATTGATAATAGGGGTGGCGAATGGTACCTTCAAAATCGTGGGTCTCGGAAAATTTTGGTCCGGTCTCGAAATCCTCGGCAGTTTTTGTTTTAAGTCTCAAAGTCTCGTTTGGCTAGTGCTTTTTCTGTCTCGGAGTCTCGGATTTTTTTCCTCAAGGTCTCGGAGTCTCGGATACTTTTGTCAAGCATTCTCATTCTTCATCCTTATTTGTTGTTTGATAGGTGAATCGGATATTTTTGGCACTAAGTCTCGGGCTCGGTTTTTTCCCGCTTTGGGTCTCGGGCTCGAATTTTATAACGTAGCTGCGGTCGCGGTCTCGGATTTTGAAACAGGGGTCTCGGCGTCTCGGCGAGTCCTGGATTTACCATTCGTCACCCCTGATAATGCAGCCTAGAGAGCTTGGTAAAAGCAGCCTGTGGTGTCAGCTATCCGTTTGAATCGACGAAAAAAAAAATAGCCAATGAGCGAGCGAAAAATTTGCAGGTTGCACCGTTGTTTGTCGTTTTGCTTTCTTTGGGGACCAAAACAACCAACCCAACATTTAATTCAAATTTAATTTCAAATACTTCCGAAAGGAGTGTTTTTTTCATTCATGAGCTAGAGAAGAAAACATTTTCCTTTGGGTCTTAAGTGATAACAGCTATGTGACAAAAACTTATTTTCTATCAGTTCAAGTTTATCAATTCACAAATAAAATATGCAAACAAACTGTATGTAAATTAGACGCGACTCCTTTATCTACAAAAGCCTAGCGTAGTATTTCGTAGTTTAAATAATTGATTAGAAAAGCTTAGAAACGTGACAGGCTGGATAAACCTAACCTAGTCACTAGGCCATGATTTATTTGTTGAAAAGGGACTCATCTGCTCAACTAAAAAAACAAAGGGTGAAACGTTATAACGTCCTGTTTAATAATTAAGTAATGACTACACTCACACTGAGAACACTGCAGGGGTGGATCCAGGGGGGCGGGGGGGGGGGGGGATGAAATGGGTGAATTTTCAGCCCCCTTTTCTGAGACCCTTTCTTTTTTTTTCTAAAGTATTGCTCAAATAAATAAATAAATAAACCAGGCTTTGGTTCTATTGCATTTAAAATTTCACCCCCCATTTCAAAATCCTGGATCCGCCTCTGCACTGACAGTTTAAATAATTGATTACTGAGAAACTTGAACGTGACTAAACTCATTTTCAATCGTGAAACGTTCTCGAGAAACCTAACCGCTTAACGAAAGAGATGGAGCGCTATAGCGTCCTACCTTCAATTGGTAAGAAAAAAAAATACTTTTCTTACTTTTATCATGTTTTGTTATCTTAACTTTGATTGTGCCTGTTGGTTAAAACAGGTAATCAATTTAATCTGAATTTATTGCTCTTGCAAGTGCGTGCGATAGCGCCAAATGTTAGCAAAGTAGCGCCTTTTGGTGCCAACAATGATAAGAAATATCCTTAATTTTTCAACATTCTTTGGTCTTATATTTGTCCTTGTTCCTGGTTTGGTTTGTCCGTTTCGTGTTAAATTTTCTTTAATTTCAAAATGGATAAATACTGAATATTTTTTACGACGATAACTTTCGTCGTAAAAAATATTCAGTATTTATCCAATTTGAAAACTAATTTCTCTATTACCTTTAACAGTCGATTTTCCCTTTTAAGGCTCGAGGGGAAAATTGTTTTAATTCACCTCCAAGCGGTAATATATATTTTTTACAAATCAGTTCACTATCCACATCTTTTAATATTTAGTATTTCTCAAACTGCTTATCGTTAGGCTGTAAACTGCGCATTCTAAATTGACGTAGAAATAATGGCAAGTCCCGGGTCGACGTCATATAATTATAACATTTTGTAAAATAATTCAAATTTCTATAAGTCACTTACGCGATGTTTAATATAAGAAATATTTCGCTATCATGATTCTACTATTCATCGTAAGTACATATAGTTGATTCTGAAAATATTTATTTAAGGGTTATAAGCACTTTAAGGCCTAGGGCCCAGTCACTTATCAAAATGCTGGACAGCTATTTCAAAAACCGATCGAGATTTTGTCGTCGGAAAGTTTCAGATTATATACTTTCTCTTAATTTTAGAAATTACCAAAGTATTCCAAAAATTATCAAGGGTTTCAGAAGATTTTCTGGATTTTTTTTATGGCTTCTACTAAAATGAATATCCTATATAAAAAAAAAAACGACATTGAGAATTGGAATAAGATCTCATCTTGAATCATTCTGCACAAAAGCTAAAAAGAAATCGGATTTAAAATTCTTACTGACAACAGCCCAATTTCGATATATTAAAATTCAACTTGAAACAAAAGACATCACTACGAGGCTTAGGGGAATGATAATGGGGATTTATATGGTTTATTCCCCTAAGCCTCGCAGTGGTGTCTTTTGTTTCAAATATCATAATTCACCTGCTTAATTACCATAGTGAAGTGGTAAAGTTGCCAAATATTGAGATAGATTTCGTAACGACTAACACGCAATTTTTTAAAATGGTTTCTTCTAAAATGTAGACCTAATTGCAATAACGTTGTCATAGAAAAATGAAAAATGTAAAATGAAAAAAGCCAAATAGGAATTAATTAGCTTCATCATCACAGCGACACGCGGCACGATTACCTAAGCGTGCAGCAGCTATTGGTAATTTAAATTAAGCGTGCAGCGGCCATTGTTATTTGAAATTTACCTAGGTAAAAGTTGAAATCATATGGTGACCGTCTATTTGGAAATATGTTGCTACCCGGTTGATGTCATTTTCTCAGACCCGGGCTGAGAATAACACTACGAAAAAGAAAAAGTGCAAAAACCTGTTCTTAAACATAGTTCTTCTGCATGCTTTCAGAATTATTAAAATCCGGCGAGAATGTATTTTGTATGTCTAATTAATTCCTATTGGCCTTTTTTTCATTTTTCGTTTTTGCATGTTTCATTTCTCTATGACAACGTTATTGCAATTACAGCAATTAGGTGTATATCCTAAAAAAAGACATTGAGAAGTGGAATAAGACCTGAGTTTATTAGCTTAAATCATTATGCACAAAAGCTAAAAAATCGGAATTAAAATATATTCTTAAAGACAATTAAAAGCACCTCCTTTGGCAAAGTTGTGGTTGTATAACTGACATAGTATTTCATGTACATGAAAGACACGTGCCCAATTTTTGCGGATTAGAATATACGTTTGTAAAGAGGGAATATGATTACCCCTGAAAACTTTCTATGAAGGACAGAAACTAAAAATTAAAAATATATCTATATGTTAAATGTCATCCTGATCAGGAAACCACCACAGTCATACCATTGTACTGAGCTGTGTTTTGAACGACGTATTTGTCAGGTTTGTGAATAGGCCATTTCCGAGTTGCTTTTTGTCTCGTTATCAAAGTGAGGCTTGGTGCACAACCTTTCATATGAAAATTAGTTTTCATTCACATGTAAATAAAACTAATTTTCACATGAAAGGTTGTGCACCAAGCGTCACTCTGATAACGAGACAAAAAGCAACTCGGAAATGGCCTATTATAGAGATTTACAAAATGCTAATTAAATGACTTCGACCCAGGAATTTTCTATTGTTGTTGTTTTTTAGGGGAGGGAGGGGGGGGGGGGCAATTGTAACTTGCGAACATAGGTTAATTTTTTATGTGCCGGTTCAGTTTTCGCACGCCGGTACATAGAGCGAAAAAAGCACCTCTGCTCCAGGGTTAAGCGCAATTTACGAGTCTGTTCGTGGTTTTAAGTAGTACAGAATAAGCCATTTAAAATAACCATGTGCAGAAATTTTTTTGTACAACCTTTTACAGTAGGAGTTCTGAATATCACAGTCGAAAATTTGTTTTATTTCCAGGGTAATTTTAACGAATACTATCTTCACTAAGTGTTGGCTGAAGAAGTGTTTTGTAAAATGGAAATGAACAAATACGAAGCAAAAGTAATGCCAGGTGAAAGCAACGAGAGTGACGAAGCAGAAAAAGAGACGCTGATCAAGAATTTTGGATCATACACGACGCTGCACGGCTTCCATTTCCTGATTGATTCTACATCCGCTGTGCGTCGCATTTTGTGGCTTTTGTTAATGATCGTGTGTCTTGTCACTTTAGGTTTTCAACTCAAAAACAACTACGTAAAACTGAGAGCACACGACAGCCTAGTAACAAAAGACTTTGAACTTTCAAGCAGTTTGCTTTTTCCAGCCGTCAGTATTTGCAATCAAAACATGCTCCGAAGAAGCAAAATACTCGGCACTGATGCTCAGGTTTACTTGGACACCATTGACAACCTTAAAGCAAACAATGTATCGCGTCAGATTAATTCTTCATTTGATATCTTCAAAGCTGCGAGAGAGGCTGGACATGATCTGACAACCATGATGAAGCTTTGCTTATGGAGAGGACAAGAATGTGGACCGGAAAATTTCACTTCCTTTATGTCCCTTTATGTAAGTGTACAATATTCTCATTAGTCTGTCGTTTTTATTTTTCGCTTCGTGAGCCGAAATCCAGTTCACATTTATTTGCTATTGTAGGCTTTGAACATGGAGGCGCGGCTTCTGTTCTCTTTATCGCATTTCTGAGTGCGAGAGATCTCTGAGGAAGTCGTTATTTCCGCGCGGCCAATAAACCGACGTCAGACTCTGGGGACGAGAATAGAGTGTCAGTCGGCTAGTCTTAGACATGCGCAGTTTGCAACACATTGTCTTTCCCCATCTATGTGTTGGAAGCTTTGATAGGTTACACCAAATGGAAGAAACGTTGTCGGGTGAAAAGCATAAACCATGAACGATGCGACCCAAAGGTTTACTGGGAAGTTGGAAAATTTAATCTTCGTCTGTGACAGAATATACATTATATTAACACAGGATGCATAAATCATGCTCTTAAATGTCTCAAACAAAGAAACATCTTGATTATCAAGAAATAGAATATTACTAGCTTGCCAATGCTGCCTACCCAGAATCCCATTCGGTCTCATCGTTCATGGTTTATGCTTTTCACGAGTCAACGTTTCTTCAATTTGGTGTATACAATGTCGGTACCAGCTTCTTGCCTTCTCCACAATCTTAAAAAGAAATCTTGACAAACTGTGACTACAACAGACTGCAGAACAGCCTGTTCTAGACGTTTAGAGAGTGGGGACAAAGGATGGCTTACCTCCTCTCCCCAGTCTCCCCTCGTTCACGCGCCGGTTTTTAGCTGCTTCCCGGCCCCACAAAGTTAACGCCTTTGGCTAACTGAAAAAAGGTCCGTATTTTACGCCAGTCCAATGAAAAACATGCGCTGAAAGCTAGGGCAGACGATAAATAAAATAAATAACTATATTTAGAGAGGAAAGCCACATCAGCCGTAGCTGGTTTAATTCATGCAGGTCCTCTATCCAGATCGAATTGGAATTTAGAATGTTGATAACATCCGGGAGCGAATCTAAATCACGCATGTAAGCCGCGAGTGTCCGCGCCGCGAGTATACGTGCTCCGTGTGCGCCCCTCGAGCATTGCAGGGAAAAACCGAATGTTGTTTGCTGTCTAGTTCTGCCATGAAAGGCATCACGTATTTTATGGAAACTTACCAAGTCTGATTTCATTCTCTTATAACAGCGAGGCCTGTGTTACACCTTTAATTCAGGAGCGCCAGGACATCCTCCTATTAACGCCACTGCACCCGGGACAAGCCAGGCTTTGAGTCTTATAATTGATGTGCAACCCGAAGAGTATTATGGTCCGTTTAGCTACCATGGAACTGGGATCAAGGTGATGCTCCATGATCAACACGAGTGGCCGGAAGTGGAAAACTTGGGAATTGACGTCACACCGGGCTATAACACAAATATCAGGATAAAAAGAAAAAAGGTGAAACTTTTACCAGACGAGCAGAACTGCTACCGGTATATTCTATATAGATATAGGCATTCAGGTCTTGTTGGCTACTGAGTTGAATATCAAACTCAATCTCAGAAAAATATCACTTTCGGCCTGGTTTGTAGGTGATAGCATATTAAATGGGCAATAAATGTCACAAGGATTTGGATGTTTTTGGACGAAACTGTGCTAGAATTATTGGGTAGTACCTTTCATTAATGCACAGATTCTTTTTGATCATCAAGTGGAATAACCTTCCAGAGGAACTAAGAACAACTCAATCATTGAGCCTTTTTTTTAAAAAAGGTATCAGTGGATGGTTTTCCTTATCGGACTCTCACACGACAAATATGTAAAACAGTGAATTGCTTTTTTATATTGTAAATACTGATATTTTTAACCGTGTATAAATAACGATTTTGATTGATTGATTGATTGATATAAAGTGAATTCAGAACTGGAAAGGACAAACCAAAGTTATTTTAATCGAATTTTAAAAGACAGGGGTGAAGAACGGGACAACCGTAGCCTGATGAACTTTTGAAGTTGAAATGTAATCGGGATAAAAGGAAGGAAAAACAAAAAATAACTTTGACGTGTGTAGTGTCGTAGTATTGCATTTTCAAGTTCAAGCTCCATTTCCATCCTGTCTCTCGTAGCTAACGACATTTGTTCAGTGTTGGTTTCAGTGCATATAGTAATCAGGGACGGATCCAGGATTTTTCTTAGGAGGGGGTGCACCTCTAAGGAATGACGTAACCACGTTTTTTCTTTTCTTTGCAGAATACCAGTTATATTAGAAAGATGCAGGTCATCTCAGGGGGGGGGGGGGAGGGGTTGCGCACCCCCTGCACCCCCTAGATCCGCCCCTGGTAATTGTTGAGAAAACTAGACATTGTTATTAGGTTTCCATTGATATGTAATATAATTTTTAACCCTCGAACGTACACACAAACGTATACCCCTACCGTGGTACAAGGGTGGGGGTGGTTGCATCCAACTTCCCTTGCTTGGGTTTTTGCGGTGTTACAGTATTTCAAAATATTTTACCTGTAATGGATAGCCTGTGATTTGTTCTACAAGATAAGTGAATATTATGGGTTATGGCGCCGCTGGGGATCTGTAACGTCATCCAAAATGTGAGCAAGATGGCCGCCATCTTGGATTTTACTTAAAAATAAAACGTTTTCGGAAAAATGTGGAAATCTAATATACTTTTTGCTGGAGTTGTAAAAAATGATATAATTAAACATTTTGCTGAATTCTGAATGTTTTTTTACTTCCCTTGTACATACGAAGGGTAAAGTGATGCTAAAAATTTGCGACTGGATCGATAGTCCGGGCTGAATAACTGTAGAAACTCTACACTAGGTTGTTTGACACATTAATGGGAAGAGATTACACGATTCTTTTCAGTTTAACATTGCTCATAATTAATTATAACTTTCAATTCCAAATTTTACAGAATGTGGCTCTTGAATCTCCTTATAGACCTCCATGTGGGACAAGGAAGTTGGTTACCTCAAGTATCTACTCCAACAGTCGGTGTCTAACTGAATGCAAAGTTAAACATCTGGTGGAAATATGTAACTGCAGGTTTATTACATTGCCATCTGGAGGTTAGAAAATAGTTTATCAGCTTACATGGAACACGCATAACCACCTATGAAACTCGATGTTATAAGTATAGCTAAATTTTGAAATGAGGCATTTGAACCATAGTGCTTTCACACCAGAATAAGTGGAATTTCATTTTGATTGTCTTGAGTGAGGCGGAATACAGCGTGTCATCATCATCATCATCATCATCATCATCATCATCATCATCATCATCATCATCGTCATCATCGTCATCATCAACAACGTCATCAACGTCATCATTGTCATTATCATCAGTCATCATCTAAAATGGCGGTAAATGGGTTCTAGAGGGGTGTATTTCTCGGATACATGCAGTGACAATATATATGCGCCGATCAACTGAGGCCAGGCAGACCTAGCGGTCTTCATATGATTAATAAATATTTTCCAAATCCACCTGCCACTTTTCCCATTATCAGCGAGGAATGGGGTAAATACAAACTGATACTAAAATAACTGATGAGTTTATACTACAGCATTCTGAAACATTTTCACCCTTCTCTCTTTTCTCTCCAGGAAACTATTTTAAATAAGTTCGGGATTGATCTGGACAGGCCACTAAAAATTGGGCATGATACTATATTCCTCCTACAACCTAAGACAAAATTAGTTGGGAAGGCTTGTAAAACGCTAAAAAATGACACTACCTTTGGGTTTCAGCTCAATTAAAGCCTCGCGCAACGCTTTTTATAGCCCCCCTCTCCCCCAAATCCAATGTTGAAGACGTCCATACAAAAGACAGTGTAAGGTACGTATTTGCGTTAACAGCAACTTTGGAAGAGGGGGTGAGGGGGGAGTGGGGAGGAAAACAAGGAACCTTCCCAACACTTTTGTCTTTGGTTGTAGCTGCATGTATGTCAGATGTAGAGTGGGTATTCTCTTGCATTGAGGCATGTTGTCAGTATGCCCTAATAACTGTTTGCACTTATCTCTGCACTTTAGAGAAAAGTACCTAAGATACGGCAAAGAAATTGTGTTAATATTAATATCTTGCTTTTCAGTGGACGTAAATGTATCAAAGCAATGCAGCCCAGAAGAAGTAAGAGACTGTATCCTGCCCAATACTGGTAAAGTTGTTTTCAATCTGTCATAATGACATTTTTAGCTTTTAGCTTCACATCTGAAAAACATAAGGCAAAGATATTTTGTTTACTCTTATTACTGATTATTAGCTACATTCAGCTGAGTATTGGAGATAACATAGGTTTTAGCGTGATAATCCATAACAAGGCCAATCCCGGTCCAACTAATTGGAAAGAAAGTGGATTGCCAGTAAGGACAAATTAAGTACTGGAAGATATGCGACCGGAGGGATTTTTGTGGAGGAGGGGCGTCTGTAGCAGTCATGTTTTTGGACATTTTTTTCGAGGTAGATATTCTCTTGTTACAAGTCATCGACACCAGGTCGTTTATGGATTGCCTGAAAACCTAAATGTGACTGATTGGACAGGATTATTTTGGCGTGACATAATATTATTTAGTGAAATGCTCACTTCATTGCTTAGTTTATATTGCTGACTAGTGTCACTATCCCGGTCTGTAATTGTAACTCGGAGTTTTCTGTACCCTTCTTTTTTCTGTAATTTTGGTAGGTGTTTTCAGCCGAAACGAATGCGACTGTCCAGTGGAATGCGAAAAAGTTGAATATTCGTCATATCTATCCACTGCATACTTTCCGTCAGTTCATTACTGGGACACTTTTTATCAGCTGCTCAATGAAAGTGTTAACATTACTAAGAAGACTACCAATTCAGAACTCAAAGACAATATCAGGTAATTAATGCTATATTGTCTAGTATTTGTAAACAGTCGTAGCTTTTACTGAAACATGAGTACTACGAGGAAATAGGAAAGAGAGCGATTCAGTGAACTTCTAATCTCACTTCTGTTCGATTTTTTTTGTCGGGAATGCCTCTTTACCTCGCTACCCTACGCTGTAAGATTCCATCCCTAGTCACGCAGAGATGCGTAGTCAGTCCGGCAGCCGACCAATCAATTTAGCCAGTCATCTTGCCAGCATGTTAGCCATGCAGTCAAACAGTTAGTTAGCCAGTCGAACATTCCGCCTTTCATTCAATCAGTCAATCTGTCAGCCAGCCCGAGAAACAGTTAGTCATCCAGCCAGCTTGTTTGCCGGCCGGCAGGCCAGCCAGCCACTCAGTCAGTCAGTCAGTCAGTCAGTCACTTCCAGTCAGTCAGTCAATCAATCAATCAATCAATCAATCAGTCAGTCAAGCAGATAGTCAGTCAGTCAGTCAGTCAGTCAGACAGACAGTCAATTAATCAGTCAGTCAGTCAGTAGTTCAATCAGTCTGTCATTGTCCTAACCGAGGGTGTCAGCCAGTTTGATAGTCAGTCAGTCAGTCAATTAATCAATCATCAATTTTGCCACGACTGAACAGTTACGTTATTCAGGAAAGCAACCCAGCCGTTTATTAAACTTGGAACAATGTGCTATTTGTCTTGACAGGAAGCGCTTTTTGAAAGTCAACATTTTCTACGAACATCTGTCAACTGAAGTCACTCGAAAAAAGCCAGCCTATGATATCTTCGAATTTGGGTGTAAGTTGATGAGTACTCTGCATGTTTGCAGTAACTCTCTTTTTCTGCTGGGATATCTGTTTTACTGATTAACGTTTACACTCTCTGCTTTTCTATAGTACTAATTGTTAGAAGATAGTCCACTGATGCGCATCTGATAACAAGTACATAAAAACCGATTTTTCTGATTTACAACAATATTCTGATGTAAACATTAATCCGAGAAA
This sequence comes from Cladopsammia gracilis, assembly GCA_022457155.1. Lineage (NCBI taxonomy): Eukaryota > Metazoa > Cnidaria > Anthozoa > Scleractinia > Dendrophylliidae > Cladopsammia > Cladopsammia gracilis. The sequence goes on along the minus strand of JAJGOT010000008.1, from coordinate 3,048,157 downwards.
CTAGGACATAGTGAGAGGCCCTGTTGTTGGAGGTTTGTGCATGCAACTATTCTCTACGTTCCGGAGAATTTCCTTGTGCTCTATAACTCGGCCGAAGGCGTAATAACCAGTATAGGAAACACAAAGAAGGAGAGTGAGAGAAAACTCTTCTGCAACCGGGCCCTGGAAGTACATTTGAGATTTTTGTTGTTTTATTTACTTCTCAGCTGACGTGGGAGGAAGCATGGGATTGTTTCTCGGCTGCAGTCTTTTGACGTTGTGTGAGTTCTTGGATCTTCTGGTCTTGTTTTTCATCCGTTGCTTTGCCAGGAAACAAGATTCGCACGATATAGACGCCACTGTCAACCATGGAATCTAATAAATTAAGGAAGTTCTGTCCTTTATGGCAGACTATATATGGCGCCCTCTTTTCGGACCGCCATTACTGACTACATTTAGCAAATTTCTGTCTACAAAACGCTGTTTGTGAAGCGGTAGAAAACTCGGCGTTGGGCTGTTCGTCGCGTCGAGAGTTCTCGTCTGTCTCGCGGAATGAATGTTCAATCAAACTGTTCATTTCTCAAATTGAGCTTGTAACCTGAACAACCGTGAACTTTAATATCGTCTAAGCTACTCAAACAAGTGGATACCTAAAAATGTTAATCACGTTAAAATTATAAAATTATTTTGTTTGTAATTTAGTGCATGATTTTCTTTTTTATGTATATCTTTTTAGTTCAGGATCCCGTTGTCAACACTGAGTACTATAGCTGAAGGGTTGTCCTGCATAAAAATTCGAATATTATCATTGTTATTATTTTTACATAATGTATAGCAAAACGCAATGATAATCAATGTAAACAAACTTTTATCTCACAGCTAGTATGTGTTTGTCGCCTACATTATCAAATTTTAATATTGTTTTAATAATGTTTACAGTTCTTTATTGTTAGTCAGCACATAGAGAGCATCGCACACCTATTCTAAAAGTGATTTTAAAATTTTATTTTATAATTGTATAATTGGTCCTTCCATTAGGAAACAAGTATTTAGTGACGCATAATAAGGTTCCATTGTTCCATTTACCTGTAGGTCACAAATGGGAAGTTCGTATCAATATTTTTCAGCCGGGACCGCTTTCGGGGCGTACCTGTGTTTAAGCCAATAACCACGGGGCGGGGCTTACAAGTTGTGGTGCATTTATTTCGCCCTGTTTTAGTTCGGGTGTAGAAAGGAGAGCAAATCTTTTTATTAACGCATTTTAAGTATGAGAGTCAACTCCTATAGCTACTGATTTTACAACGTACGAAAACGATCTTTTGACGAACTATAACGAAACAAAGACATCTGATCGACTCTGATGGCCGCTTGTTTTGATACAGTAGAGACGCATTCGTTGATGTAAGAGATGAACGACAGGTTGCGTTCATGAATTTTAGGACCTTTTAGGATTGACGTAAAAATATATGATTGGAACTAAACGAAACATAAAGACTAAAAAGGTGTAAGTTTCATGGCCACTCGTGAAAAATTCTTTAATGTTTAGGCTTGCAATTCAATGCAAAAGAGCCAAGGAACGCCCATAGCCTCATGTTAAGAGGCAGCATTTAAACCTTAATTCTGCAGTGTCGAATGGCCGTCATCATTCTTAATTTGCGGATTATAATAAAAATAAAATAAATAAATAAATAAATAAACACCTATTTCATTGTTTTTGTGGTAATTTTAATAAAATCCACTCGTTTCAAAAGGGGCAATCACTTGGTAATCCTCGCTCGTCCCAAGGCGTCCCTCCATATTCTAGCGCGATGCGCATGGAGTTTTGGGACTAATGCACTTCAGTGGTTTCCCCCACGGGGGGGGGGGGGGGGGGGGGGGGGGGGGGGCGAGGCAGGCCGTGGCATGCGCAGGCAGATGGCAAAAAGTGTGGCAATCAGTATGTCAGCTTGTGTACAGCTCCGTAAAGGATCCCAGAACTGTAAATGATCCCCGGCATGTCCTCAAATGATCTCGCTAAAAATTGAATTGTGATGATTTTTGCTGCCACCCAGACAACATTACTGCAGAAAAGATTAAGATTTCCAAGTTCTTAAATTTTTTAATAACTGATATCCCTCATATTGTGACGTGAACATTACCCATTTATTCCGTTCGGGCATTTACTAATGCTAACGTAACGACATCTACCCATTTATTCCGTTCGGCCGTTTAGCCGATGAAATGTCATCATTACCCATTTATTCCGCGCCCTGTTCAGGAAAATCGATAATTGATCTGGTATGCCTACCGTATATTTTAACTGTAAGTACTTTACTTCGCTTTACTTTATATACGCGAGGAGTACAGCGGGGGCAAAAATACGATATTGAAAATCCCGTAATCGACCACCCAAAATGTGAAAGCTACTTGAAACGACAGATTTTAAGCAGGAAATTGATATTAATATTTGTTTTCACTTTTCGCATTTGGGCTTACAGCTGTTTTTTTTTTTTCTGTACATGTTTGTGTTAATTCACAGCCTACTCTTGTCTCTTGAATGAGGGGGTGAATAGGGGCATGGAAATCCGCCGATCTGTTACATTTTGATAGCCGAATTAGATCCGTAAAATATTAAATTATTATTAAATAATAATCTTCCTGACTTGCATCTGAGTTTAAAGGGGCGCACCATGAATTTGTGTTGCTAATTCGGATAATGCACGATTCCATGGTTACCAACAGCTTGCTTTGTACTTTTTAGTCAGATTCGATCCCCTTAATTCCCATGAAACTTTTGATGGGCACATTTTTCTTTATATCCTCATACGCATCGGGGACGATGCGAAATACGAGAAAGGGGGCATGTTAGAGTGCTAAAATATTGCTTAAAGTGCACCTAACCGCAAAATTGTTTTTTCGCTTAATCAACTCTATGTACATTGAAAAGTTGAATAGTTAAATATTTCTTGTTTGTAACGTTGCGTTAGTGAATTATAGAGGTTTGAATTTACAAAATGTTAATGAGATGACGTCAAATCAAGACTCGTTTATTATACAACTACTTGTTTCCACCTCCAAGTAATATTTTTTTTTTTACAAATCAATTGACTATCAACAGTTTTTATTAGTATTTCTTAAATTGATTATCGTTAAGCTGTGAACTGCGTATTGTAAATTGAAGTAGAAATAATGGTAAAGTCTTGATTTGACGTCATCTAATTAGTATTTTGTAAATTCAAATCTCTATAACTCACTAACGCGACATTAAAAACAAGAAATATTTCACCATTGGACTTTTCAACGTACATTGAGTTGATTAAAAGAATAAAAATGGGTTTAGATGCACTTTAATTTTATAACTGAAAATTGATAGTATTGGCAGTGTATTTTTGGTAATCAACTTCTTAATTGAAGCTCACACAGTCAGTGTCCTTCGAGGACGTTTTTCCCCAGAGTAAGGACTTTTTAATAGTTCAGCTGTAGCCACGTTTGTACAATTTTCCGCCAACCTGTACAAAGTCAAGTTCAAGACTGTCATACCATTTCTGTTTCTATGTCTCGGATTGGTTAGTTCTATGTGCTTTCCTATCAATACCGGGCACACTCCCACTTGTTACTATCTCTGGAAAGAGCGTCCAAATCTAAACTATCCCTCTTCACCCGGTTTAACCTCCAGTATAGAATGTCGGCGACCCCTAACACGATCTAACGCACAGACGCACTATGGATATGTGGGGTTTCATTTGGAGGACGGCAGTCACAAGAAAGTTTAATGTGTTCAAAAAGTTGTTTTTGTTACAATGGTAAAAGTTGGGAGTGTCCACTTTCATAGTGAACTATTGTCACAAAACGGTCGGTCAGCTTCTCTGTCGATGAGCGCAGATATAGTTTTATACTGATTTCTAACTAATGTACCGTAAAATTTCGAAAGTAACGACCCTCGTTACTTTCGGAATTAGCAGCCTTGGGGCTCGTTATTTTCGGGGAGCAAAAAACGTTATATAAAGTTGGTGCGACTGAGCTCTTTTTTCGAAATAAAAGACGGAAATTCGTAAAAACAGTTATTAAAAATTGAGATGAAATTCGTCATTCCAACAACAACAAGTAGCTTTATTTGCATGACTATAAATCCTGACAGTACTGTATTGCAAAAGCATTACAACATGACAAAATGAAATTACAATAATATAATAAAGAAAGAAAAAGTACAGTTAAGATACATCAGTCTGGATTGATAGTTATAATTTGATTATTGCGGAGATCTGAGCATGAAAGTATGAATTTCACCATTTGAATATTTACAAAATAATTACGAGAGTTCATTAATTCATTGGTAGCGTCTGTTTTATATTTGGTAGGTGATATTTTTTTCTTTTTTTCTTTTAATTTAGAAACTTATAATACTTACAATGCAATTGCTTACGCTGCTTACAATAAAGTACGACTACTTACAATACAGTACAGCTAATTACATACTACACAATACTAATATGATTTTACACAATACAGTACAGCTAATTACATACTCAAGATACTTAATACACTATTTACAATAATAATCACGACAGATACTTACAATACTAAAGCTACTTACACTATTTACAATAATAATAAAACTACTTACAATACTAACCCAGTTACTTGCTATTGGTTTCGATACATATTTGGTAGGTGATATACCCTAGCCTGCGTGGCAGGCGCTCGAAGGGGGAGAATTCAGGCGTGCTCTTCGCGTTCTCGCGCGCCTGAATTCTCCCCCTTCCCTTTCGAGTGATTCCTTATTTTCCTGTAAAATCCGTCCCTAAGAATTGAGTATTAAGGACAGTGGAAAAGGAAGTGAATTTCATCTTCAATTTCATCAGATCCACAAAATTGAAAAAGTAGCCCGGTCGTCATTTTGATTGTGCTTCCGACCTTTCACCTTAGTTAAGCTTATCATTAGCTTTCTGTTCAGAGGGCTTGGCTGTACGGCTAAGCCTAATATATTAAACAATAAAATGTGAAAAAAACATTGCATCAAGTATTTGTGGTAGCTTATCCAATAATGCAAATCTTTTCACTCAATGCATTGAGACAAAATGAACTTTATTCAAACCTACAAGGAGTATAAGTGAGAGAGCAAATTTCCACGCGAGACATGTTTTATTTTATATTCTCGTTCCAGAGCTCCGCAGTTCTTTTAGCCGAGAGAGCCTGAGCACAAAAGCTCGCACCTCTTTGATTGATAACCACACCATCCTCTACGTCTCTGGACCTGGACAATTTATGGACCTAGTACATATATATCTTACAAACTGGAAAAAAACTTTAGCTAGTAATTTGATGTTGGGAGGGTTGACGAGAGTGAAAAATAATTGATAACAACGCACGACACAACAAACACTGACAAAAGTGCATGAGAGTTAACGAGAGCGTAAGAAGTGTGGCGATACTGCATAAAAGGTGATGGAGTTGCACCAAAATTGACGACAGCTAATTAGAAATGACGGGAGATAGTCTACGACAGCGTACGAGGCCGATGGAAGAGCGTTAGAGTCGACGACGGCGTAGGAGGAGAGCGCACGAGGGTATACAAGGATTGAAGAGTGCAAAGGAGAACTGATGCAGCACATGATAGTTGATGACAGCCTACGAAGGTGGGTGAGAAAGCTGGAGAGTGAACGACCATGTACGAAGAACGACAAGAGCGTATGAAGATTGACAAGAAAGCTAGAGAGTGAATGACCATGTACGAAGTTTAACACAAAATGTTTGACGAAAGAGTACGAAGGTGGGACTAGAAAGCTTGAGAGTGAACGACTATGTACGAAGATTGACAAAAGCGTACGAAGGTGGACGAGAAAGCTTGAGAGTGAACGACCATGTACGAATATTGAGGGGAGCGTACGAAGGTACACGAGAAAGCTGGAAAGTAAACGACCATGTAGGGAGATTGACGAGAGCGTACGAAGGTAGACGAGAAAGTTAAAGAGTGAACGACCATGTACGAAGATTGACGAGAGCGAATGACAAATTATAACATTGCCGGATTGCCCTCTCTATCGGCAATTACATTCTCAATAAAAGATTAAAGGTTGATTACAGCGTACGAAGGTTGACGAGAAAGCTAGAGTGTGAAGTGATGGAGCGTACAAAGGTTTGAAATAGCACTTCAAAGTTAAGTGTTCAGAGAGTATTAGAGTAATTTGATTAAAATGCGTAATAGCTGGTAAGACCTCGTGGTAATTGACGACACGATAGAGGCCGCATTATAGTTCACGACATCGTACGAAGTTTGACGTGAGCCCCTGAGAGTCGACGACAGCGAACCGTGGTAGACTATAGCTAAAGAGAGTTTTTATGAGCCACTAAATGTTTGATCAGGCAGCAAAAGGGCTGATGACTGCGTACGAAGGTTGGAGAGAGGTTATGGAAAATGATAAGAGCGCATGGTTGGTGACGACATCGCACGAACGTTGACAAAACCTCTGCGAATCGCCGACAGCATACGAGAACGCAAGCGAGTTTATGATTAGCTATTATTTTTTTGCTGTTATAGTCAAAGGCAAGAGCATTGCATGAAAGTTTAAAAGATCGCTAACTTTGACGAGATAAAAAGAAGTTGATATGAGCTCAAGAAAGTTGAAGAGATCGAATGACCTTGATCGAACGCCGCAAAGTGGTGGACGAAACCGCTATTGAGAGTTGATGAGAGGGTAGTTGTTAAGTTGTTAAGTTGTTAAGGATACATGGAGGTTTATTGTAGCGCATGGGAGTCAGATGAAAACGCGCGCATATGGTAAAAAATAACGATAGCGTATGAGAGTTGATGAAAGTGTATGGGCGACTGAGTTACAGGTCAAATAAGAGCAAGTATCTCTCTGCCTCTTGTTCTTGTTGAAACCGGAACATTTACAAGGCTTAGCCTTAAGCAATTCTAGTTTTCCATTTGTACACTCGCTCTTTACAGCGAGTGTACAGGTAGAACAAAATAAGAGGAGGCTGTGTAGCCTGGTAGCAGTCATTTTAGAGAGCAAGAAAGGTGAGAAGAACAGGTTGCTCAGTCTTACATGGACCAGTGCCTTAGCATTTAAAACTCGTAAAAAAATCTCAAGTATAAATTGTTAGCTCGACGTGTCTTGTCTCGCATTCCAGGCCTTGTTGCCTTTAAAATGACTGCTACTCAAGCCAAAGTCGATTACAATATTTTATTCAGTTGCATAAAATATTACAAAGCAATATAAAAAAACTTCAATTCAATTATAAACTTGCATGTTTTCGTTCAGCTGTCTTTTAACAATAATGTTGTTGGCTCGGTTGTTCGAAAACCAATTTAGTCGTGCCTATCTCAGGTTTGCGGCTGTTCGTTCTCTTGCCCAAAGTGCTAATTCTAGCATAGTACGAAAGTAGGACGAGAGGAATTTACAGAAATCCACACTGATATGCTTAAACTGAACAACTGCTCAAAGGTGATACCTCTTTGCATTGATATTATCATTTTATTTTTTTATTACCTGTTCAACAGTAATTTATTTCTTTAATGTTAGATTAAGATTATTATCATGATTTAGTTTTTAGTTAGTTCTATTTTGCTTTATTACTTCAGTGCTAAATTTTAAATGAGGATTTCTGTAACATTTTTGTCCCGAGTTCATGTTTTGTTCTGAATATGAATTTCACTCGCGAGAAGGCCGGAAGGCATATAATTCAGCAGAAACTGGTTTTAAGTCCTATATTAGTGCCAATTAGCTTTCGAATAACCGGGCCCGGCATGTAGGTTACTTACACTTTAAACAAAGACCTCCTAGAAGATTATGTGCGGTTGAATCTACTCATGTCTAGTTGTCGTCCTATAGACTAAAATTTGAAAACCGAGATGAGAGAACACAATATAAACCACCCTTTCGAAAATCTTTGTTTTGTAAAATATTAATGAACGAAAATCGTTTTCTTTTCGAAGCAGCAAACTATTCGTCGATCTAAATTTGGTCATTATTGTTGTTGTCTCTCTCATACAACCGAGATACTTGCAATCACTGCTATGACATCGATATAAAAATTATTCTAACCCTTTTATCCATAATTTTTTTTATCATTATTGTCAGAAAATAACATTGTTTTTGATTTCATAAACAGCAGCTTTGTCTGTCTGACTCTTCACGATGAAGTGAACACTCTTGAAAGGCTAGCGTATTAGTTTCCAGTGAAGTGAAATCCAGATAAACAAATTCATGGTGTCTTCCTAACCAATGAAAACGCCCTAAAATAGAACAGATTCAAAGTTAGTGGTTGAATAACGGATTTTACTAGACTCAGCTTTCTGTTCTCCGAGCCGGGGAAAATGAGCTCATGATTTGGTCCCGAAATAGCAGCGCAAGCACACATGACTTGAGAGAACGGGCGCCGGTTAAGCATAATTATTATCTAAAAGTGTAGTGCGCAAAGACGCAAAAACTAACTGCCATATTGAGGTACAGACCAGACTAGAGATTGGAATATTTTCAGTCAGTTTATTTTATCTCTTCAACTATTATTATCCGGCCTTGTCCCCTGATCTAACTGATAAGCATTTTCGTGCCAGATACCTTTACTTGTTGCTGACCTAAAGGAATGCTGTATGACACAGCGTTAGCAATGCTTTATTCTATTGAGCCGTTTATACAATGTCTGCCAAAAAATAATCGAGAAAAAATAGTCCCCAGAGTTAAGCTACTTTTACGAAGCTCGCATACCTTAATGTTTGTTCTATTAGTCTTCTATTCTTTTAGCGCACAGTCGACTTTTTCCAATAATCAAGGTCATCATGAGTTATAGTTTGTGCCAAACTGAAAAAAGAAATTATAAATTAAATTATTAAAGTTAGCCCTTCAAACATTATAGGCCGTAAGGAGAACATTAGCCCCCCGCCCCCCCCCCCCCCCCCCCTCGAAAAGAAAAGATTCATTGATTAAGGCGGAGGTCCACATTAACGCCATTTTTCCTCCACTTGACATGGCTTTAATGGAAATATCTCGTTCACGTCTCAAGCAATCCAAAAACTCTATGCTCATCTCATGAATCTATGTTATTGGGTGATTTGTGAATTTTTGGGCGATTTTTGGGTATGTTTGGGAGGAAATAGTTTTTCTCAAAGGATTTGTAAAATTAAGAAAAATAAGAAATATTGAAGATTTAGTGAAGTTTTAAAATTAGAATTTGTAGTTAATAATTAATAGACGGACAAATTCACGTGTACCCCGCCTTAAATAACAAATGAAAAGTAATAACCAATAATAAACAAAATTAAAAAATAAACATTAATGCACATAGGAAGACTTTTCTCCGGTTTCGAATCCGGACTTCTTTTGATATTCGCGTAGGTATGTAAGTGGTTCTCATCTAACTCAGAGGATTTTTCTCCAATTTTCCTATCCGCTGGTGGTGATTGAGGTAGCTATTATTTTATTACGTCCCATTAACATATCATTTGATTTTTTATTATAAAGTAACTTACCAAACTTGATGAGAGACATTGACTTCAGTTTATTGCCATTCCACTAAGCGTTTCTGTCTAGTTGATACACATCTACAAACTTAAAACACAATCAGTCAGTACGGTTTATAAACAGATGGCTCTTCTGCTAAGGTAAGTTGTCATCCCCTGTTCTTGTCCGTGATGTTTCATAATAGACATTTGTAACAGTAATTTTATTTCCTCGCAAATTGTAAGCAGAGGGGATTGATAGATTGGTCATTTGGCAGAGCTTTTGTTGTACATGGGTTAATTCGAATCCCATTCAGTCAGGCCAGAATATATTCTTCGTTTTACATACAACTGCTTTCGTCATTGCATCAAGATTTCCAGGATCACCTTAGTTAATTCGTCCATTCCTTCATTCGGATTTAAGAAATGTGACTTTTTAGGCTAAATTATTATAATACTATTATTACAGAGCAACAAGTCTTTATAAGAAAAACTGTAGTTAGTTTATATTATTGTCATTTTTGATCCAGAAAATTAAGTACAGAAATGAAAGTTGGTGACCCCCGCTTGAATACAGACCGTCCTTTCAGCTACAGCCCTCGTGATGAGCTCGCCAGGGACCCGTTGAAACTACCTGTCATCCTAACAGCACGGTACAGTATTGGTTGGCTCTGGATTGAGCCACCCGGTAGCCGTCAATTGCGTTGACGTGCGATACAGTACCTGTGTGCAATGCTCGCTAGAATGTCGCCGATTTCACTCGGGTTTGGAGGATCACCCCGACCAGACTGTCAGTTGCCTAACGGGAAAGCGAGAAAGTAGACAAGCACCAAGTGGAACGCACGAAACCCTCCACCCAGCTTGGAGTCACAACTAGGCAGCTATTGCCGGCCATCATTCCGTTCTTTTACTTTGTTTTGCCGATGTGCTTAAGCTCAATTCGATTCCATCGAAGGAGTTGTTGATTTAAATTACTTCATACAGTTAAATCCAATAGTTGAAAACACAGGGAGACGAGGTCGCCTCTCATCAATACGACCCGAGTTTGAATCCCGGTGGTCTCGGTTATATACATGTTAATTATAATTGGCATTATACATGAAATGAATAGAATTATATCTTGCCTTGCATATCTTGCTGGACATTACAGTCTATTATCTTGACGTTCAAGGTTTGGCATCCTGCGAAAGTAATTAATATTAATATTACCGTCACATACTTTTTTGCAATTTTTCTGATTGGTTTTCGGTGTTCAATCAAACGAAGAAAAAAAATGCTTTCAGGTTTTTCTTGTAATCGTATCTGATGTGTGTTTCTCAAAGTTCCCGGATAAATTTCGCTTCCGAGAGCTATAATTATTTAAATTCAAGCTTAAAATCAACAGAAACGGAATAATTGTTGGAAACCATGCTGGACAGAACATAGCTAGCATTTCGGGTCAGAAAAGTTTTTCAAGACGTGTAAGAAAGGCACACATGTGTTTGAGATGTTTTAAAGTCTGATTTCTGCAATAATCGCTTGGTTTGCGCCATTGGCAAATTATTGCTGTAATAAAGGGGAAACAGATAAGTTGTCATTGCTAAGTACTTACATTGCAATTCTCTTGCTCTTTCTTTCGAAGGTAAAGTTCCATGTTCTTCAGATCTTCTCGACGTATTTTTTGCATAACTGTTGAAACGAAACGAAAATCAATGCAATTATAATGAAGAGCCAGTCATAACTCAATTGAAAAATAATTTTACCCCCTATGGTAAACTTTTAACGAGGAGAGGAAATTTTCAGAATTCTTACTAATAAGGATATACTGAATAGAGAGAAATAAATTTGGTCCCGATTTCAAAATATATCGAATTATCTTTTCTCGTATCGCCAATGTGTCATTAATATTTTAGCTCGGGCAATTGGTGGTTGTACTAAAAAGTCAGTAGATATTACTTACCACGTTATCAAACAATCTTACAATAACTTCAAGAATCTTTTGCCTCAACACACGGAACGGAACCATTTCCAAATCCTTTTTAGAGAGATGCTGTCATGAACTCAGTGTCGACTTGGAGCCTCGACGTGTTCAGTAACGATTGCATTCATCTTGCACTAACCCTCATTTTGTATGCTTGACAATCAATGGCATGCCCACAAATATCCTGGAGAACTTTACTTTGAATGCTCTAATCTAGACGATCAATGACGTTTCACCACAGCGCCGGCAAGTGAAAAGATCGTTAAGAAAATTCAAAACTCATTTTGGTATAATTTGCGCATGGGTGAATAAAGTTGCACCATCATTCATTAATTCACATACCGTGAAGCTCATTAATAACAATCATATTTCATAGATATCCACATTGAAGATTGTTTGAAATATTTGCCATAATTAACATACTGTAAGACAATGTAAAGGCCGGACCGTGGTGGGAGAAACGAATTCTAAAACAAACCAATTTGTTTTAGTACAATTTGTTTGCTCGATCACGCGTAGGTTTAATTACAGAAAACGTTTTTTAGTTTTTCTAGGACCACTTGAAGGGTAAATTTACTAGTCCGGGAAACCTGCGGACTTCAATCGGGGGTACCCAACGAATCCGTTCCCCACTTTATCTGTTCCCCAGGGGAATTCTTGCTGGCTGGCAAAATATTCTGTACATATTTTTTTAATTACCATTTTTGCGCTGGTTGACTTGAGAAAGGAGTCGCAAGAACAAACTGTGCTGGCTAACTCGAGCAGATCGAAAAGAGACTGGATCGAAGAAAATCGGAGGACTCTTTGGGGTTCAGCTTCGTAGTAACAAATTTAAGCAATACTTAGAGATACCCGGACAGGTTAAGTTCGAGACGGCAGTAAATGTACAAAACAATAATAAAAAAAAAACGCTTCAAATAGTTTCCCATTAATGTTTCATTAGTTCCCAAGCCCCTTTTGGTAACTTTGTTGTAACACACTCAAACTCCTTGAGTGTAACCAGTCAATGAAAAAAATAAATAACTATATTTAGAGAGGAAAGCGGCATCAGCCGTAGCTGGTTTTCATGCAGGTCCTCTTTCCAGATCGAATTGGAATTTAGAATGTTGGTTTTCGAGGAGAGGGGAAAACCGGAGGACCCGGAGAAAAACCTCTCGGAGCAAGTAGAGAAAAGTGTTAATTCTTGCGCGTCTCCATTTCTTTTTACTTTCCTTGTGCCGTTTCTGATTTTATTTTTCGTTCCACTTTCTGTGAGAGCCCTGTAGAAACATGACAAATTCTCGTGGAATCTTTCTGCATCGATCAACTTGTCGGGGTCTTGTGTCGGGGAAAGACTGGAGTTTAGTTGAAAAGCCGCTGACTGGTTGCCCCGGAGGACCCAGTAAGTGGCGGTCAACGTGCTTCAGAACCTTTCACTCCGAAGTTTTAGTTATCAGTGAAGTTTTACAATTATTTACGCGTTGTTTTAGGATTTCGATTGCCAAAAGATGGTGAGTAATAACTCTTTTTATCTTTTTAGGCCTTAATAAGCTAGTTTGTTTTACAAATTGGAAGATGTTGTGCACGTCAAAACCCAAGAAATTTATGAACGAAGGATTAAACCCGGTCGTGCTACGTACGTTAATTTAATTTTATTGATCTCCTGACAGAAATCGGTCTTTTTGTAATTCTCTAAACATAATGTGCTTGCCGGTGGTTTTTACAGTGATTTTTTGACAGTTAAAGGTTAAATTTAATGATTTAAGCTTAAGTATTGGTAACAAGTGCTTTAAAACACAATGAATTACAAAATCTACATAAGCTTATAAGGTTATGTAGTTTCTCGGGTAATTTCTGTCTTTAAATTATTTCAAGTCGGTATCCTCTCATTGTGTCTAATATATAAGCTTAAAGCTTACTAATGTAAAAATAAAATCTGATTGCACATGATCAGAAAAACCCGAATCATGGCATCAAATTGTAAGTACTATTCTTAGGGCCGATTTACACGGTACAACTTTGTCGCATGCGATACGCTTAAAACATGCTTTACGGCATGCTTACAACACGAATTACTCCGTGTAAATCAGCTCAAGTCATGTCGTAAGCATACCGTAAGCGTGTCGCATGCAACAAAGTTGTACCGTGTAAATTGGCCCTTACAATACCCAGAGCTACCCACGAAAGCGTTGTACAGTAAGCTTATATGTAAACAATAGAATCTCCCAGAGTGACCTCTCATATATCTAATCACTGATGAAGTATTGTATTAGATGATGATCTGATGGTGAGTTAGGCAGAGATGAACTCTTAGCATCCACACTAAGCAAACACTTATCCGTGACACTAACCTTGCTTTTTGCTTTTTTTCTTCATGCAAATCACTTTATTTGAGACCTGTCATCAGTGACCACTTCTCCTAGATCTTTCCTAAGGATTTGGGCGCCAGGTCCACTGGTCTTAGCCCTTTATCAGAGTGTCTTGCCCTGATGAAGGGCTTGTGCTTGCCATGTCGGCTTTTGAATCTGCCTTAGAACCCCGAACGTAATGCCCCCCCCCCCCTCGAAAGTAATGGCCCACCCGAAAGTAGCAGCCCTTGGAAAACAACAATAAAATACCCTATTATATTCGATGTAACGTTTTAAGTCGTACTATTGTCTCTATAATACCATTCTACAAAAAAATTGCCTCTATTTTGATCGACGTACAATGTGATTTTAAAAAGTAACATAGGTTACTGGGAAGTGAAAAATGTCTCTTTCTAAATTACAGTAAAATCACCAATACGCTCGTGCCATTGATCGTAATTACTCCCGGCGTTACCAATCGATGAAATCGATGATCGATTAAAATTGATATCAATCGATGGCAATCGATATCAATTAATCGATTGATGTTGATAATCGATGACCAATCGATGAAGAAGATTTTTGTGACCTTATCGATTGGCATCGATTGTTATCTATTGTCATTGATTGCTATCAATTGTCATCGATTGTTATCGATTATCACAATGCAGTTTTCTTACTCTTTAAATATGAAAATTCGACACATTTATTTGAAAACATGACTTTTAGCCATACGAGAATGAGAGAATGAGAGTCACTGAGAGTTGAAGGATGAGAGTTCAGTTGCACGAGAGGTTTATTCAACTGTGACTTTTAACAGGAACTGAACTACATGTAAGTCGCACACGAGCCAGATGGCCCACACGGCCGGAGCTTAACCTGGTTTCTGTAGCATGAAGTGACTAGGAATATTGCTACTCCCCCATGGATGGAATGCTAGTCCATCGCAGGGTTACCCCCAGCATTTTGTCGCTGGTACCCATTTATACACCTGGGTGGAGAAACAACAACAACAACAACAACAACAACCTTTATTCATGTGTCAAATCTAAAATAGCAGTTATACAACCACTAACTGGGGACACTAAATACTACCTAAAAATATTTAAGAATTTAAAATAAAACTATATATAATATGTACAATTTAAAATCTAACCCTAATCTTACATAAAAAGCAGTTGCCACATTTACTATCAGTCAATTTAGAAACAAGGTATATTCTACGTATGTAACATTTAAACGATGATATGGATGTCAGTTCCCTTACATTTCTTGGTACAATTGCCCATATTTTGGGTCCCATATATCTAAGCGAATGTTTTCCAAAAGTGACAGTATTAAATCTACTGGCAAACGACAGACAGTGTGTAGTAAAGTTTCTTGTCTAAGGAAACAACATGACGACAGAGACCAGGCTCAAACCACCGACCTTCAGGTTGAAAGTCTGACGCGCTAACCACTAGACCACCGTGTCTCCATACTACATGTAGCAGAAAACAACTAACTAAAACTAATGCAATAAAACATTTATATTGGAACTATCGCAAAATTATAATGCACAAAGCATTCGCCAATAACAGCACAAAGCGGCGAGAACTCGCTCGGTTTTGCAACTCGTTTGTCGCTGCTTCGCGGCTCAATTTCACTTGGAACGTCTGTCATGAAACTACTTGCCAATCGATATCAATCGATACCAATCGATATCAATCAATGAACTTTTTTTTTGTGACTATCGATTGGTCATCGATTGGCCGATACCAATCAATATAAATTAACTAATTTCATCGATTAAAATCGATTTATCCATTGAATTTCCGATCATTGATTTCATCGATTGGTAACGTCGGGAATTACTGGGAATTCAAATTGTATCAACATTCATTAGATAACTGGAACATGTGAAAATCGTTGCATTCTAGTATCGTAGCCATGCTACGATGTACAAATCAGATTTGAAATTTCTCAACTTTAATACGATGAGAGATTTTAACGTATTAAACGTCACTGGAATGCGTAGAACTTACTGAATCATGCTGAAAACTATGATTTAAAAGCTGTATGTGTCAGCAGAGTCAAATGAACGGTACATGTATGTATGTATGTATGTATGTATGTATGTACGTATGTACAGTGATTAGTCACATTGCGGTATAATGCAAACATTACTGTACTTTCGCTTTACATTACAAACATTTGGGGCCTTTTTTGTTTATAAGGTCTGCTTTGTTCATGTGTCTAGTTAGTAACATGTATAAATGGAAAGACCTTTTAATATCATATTACGTGTCCTCTTTGTGTCAAATGACTGCTGAATTACAAATGTTTTTTAACCATCCGAAAGTAACGGCTACCTGAAAGTAGCGGCCCCTTTGGCCTGCTAAATCCAAAAGTAACAAGGGCTGGGGGGGGGGGTGCGCACCCCCTGCACCCCCCCTAGATCTGCCCCTGTGTTCACAATAATATTGTCTGTAGATCTACTGTGCCTACATGTACATCTATCTGCACATGGGTTGTGCCCTATAGTGGAAGCTGTATTAAAACAATCTAATTTTCTTTGCATTTTCTTGGGCAGAAACCTCTTATGCTTCACGGGCATGAGCGTTCAATTACGCAGATCAAATACAACAGAGATGGTGACTTGCTGTTTTCTTCAGCAAAGGACACAAAACCAAATGTGTGGTACTCATTAAATGGTGAAAGGCTTGGAACTTATAATGGCCATGGTGGTGCCGTATGGTGCATTGATGTTGATTGTATCCTTGTGAAATGAAATACTAAATAATTATTTTGACTCATCCTTTTTTAAAATGAAAATAACCGATAGAAGAAGGAACAATGTTTTGCTGTCGTCATGACAACACTGTCAAGCTCAAAAATAAATTTCTTTGCTTATTAGAATTTTAATTCTGACAAAAGCCAATGATAAAACTGAAGTGGATATACCTACACTGTACCTGCAGATAGGCTGCACTTTTTAGAAGAAAAACAAGAATTAAAATTAGGGCTGCTGTTTGTGCACGGGGACACAGTTACACACATGACTTGTGTCATAGTCGTGTGACTTGCTTCAATGATGTACAACATGTAAGTACATGTAGCATTGCAGCCTCTATTTATACATGTAGGTAAACATGGTTGAATGTTTTTATGTTCAGTGTACATAACTGTATGTACCAATGGACAACTCGTCAGTGGTTTCATTACAAGGCAGCAAATAGTAGATTGTGACGTGTCAGCTTTACTGTGGCCAATTTATCTTATCAACGCAGTTGAGAATCCCAATTTTGTGTTTCACTCCCCCAATGGCACAGCTTCACAATGTACAAAATATTTAATAACATGGTCCCAGACTGTATGAATAGCTTATACATGTAGTTAAACATTTTTAACATGTACATGTAAATCTTAGATCTAGAGGAGAAAATAACATTATCTTGTAAGATTCAATTTCTCTTATATGTAGAATTCCATCCATTACAGAGCATCTGTTTTGTGGAACAGAGTTTTAAACATTAATTTTATAAATTATCAACCAGTTTAAGAAGTTTCAACAACCGTCTCTTAAAATTGGCTGAATTCCTTAGCTTTAAATTCAACACTACCACAAACCAGTGCAAACCTAAGTACGATGATGACTATGTATACTTCTAATAATACTTAATCAATGCTACATGTATTATAAAAATAAATTACTCATGTCAGTCAAATATTCATACTGTACGCTTAACTACATTGTATTTAATTTTAATTTTTAAGCATTAAATATTTTTAATATTTTATAGCTAGGTATAAATTTTAACACATATTTACATATTTATCTTTTTGTTATATTTTTTTTATTACTTTAGTTACACACAACCCCACAATTAGCCGTACAGCTTTAACTACTCATCGTGTTTAGATAAATAGAGGATATGAAAGATATGAAATTTCTCTTCTTTTTATATAAACACCAATGAAATCAAACCATTTCACTTTTATATTTTTTTGTAGTCCTAAAGTAGAACAACGTAGCAACGGTAATCTTTTCACGTGTGAAGATAACATGTTATTCTCACGTGTGAAGATATGTTTACGTGCGAAAGCTCACCTGGTATTTCATTGGTGTTAATATAATAAAGGTTTACATTACACATTACATTACAACCCCTTTAAACAAATATGCACATGTCCTAAAACAAACTGTAAGGGCTGGTAAATGTACTGTGTAGCTGAATGGTTATATATTCAATTCCTTAACTTCATATCTTCCTATTTGCAGGGGAAACACAGCATTTTATTTCAGGGTCAGCCGATAACAGTTTAAGATTCTGGGATTGTGAAACAGCAACAACGTTATCTAAATATGAAACAAAAACTGCTGTCAGGGCATGCGGTTTCTCTTTTTGTGGTAAAAAGATAATGATGACAACAGACAGACAGATGGGTCATGATTGTTTTCTCATGATATATGATCTCAGAGAGGGTAAATATAACTGCATTATTCTGTTCAGTAGATTTAAAAAAAATTAAATACAGGGGTGTGCAATGATGTATGGAATTTTTTGAGTGTTCATTTGAAGTTCATATCAAGTTGAATACTCGAAGAGAAATTTCATACCCCCTAGCAGCCATGGATTATTTTGTTTGTTATATATTAATTGACACTACTACATGTATTATGAAGTTTTGAGCAATTTTCCAATCATTTCTGATGATTTTGGAAAATGCTCTGCATTCTGTCACAAAATGTTCCTGATTTTTTCCCCAAGATTGCCGAAGGTGTCCAAAGATTTCTTGAAGAAGATTTGAATGCGTTTTGATTGTAGACCAAGACTTCTTAGCTTGTTTGACATTTAATGCAGGCAAACATGGTAGCTGATGCGAAGATACTGATTTCTTTACTCTTCACAGTGAAGATAATATTGATATCTTCTCATGTGTTGAGATATGATTTTTCCGCAGTGGGAGAAATCCTTGTATTTCACTGAAGTTTATGTAATAAAAATCTTATTAACCAAGTGCAAGAGCCAAACTGGGAGAATATGCACTATGCTCAGTGCATATGTTGTGGTTCAATTTTTTTTAACTACTGTAGTTTAATTTTTGTTTCCCTTTGTCTCAGCTTCATTACCATAACCTAAGGCAAAGGAAAATACAAATTAAACTGGTTTGAAATTTTCCGGCAAACCAAAAATAAAACTTGAACCCCAACACATAATAATTATATAAAAAGTAGATACCCAACATTCTCTTGGTGTGGTTCCAAGCATGGTTTTTATATGCATAAAACTGCACTGCCACGAAGGCAGGAAAAACTTTTAATAATTTTAGCTAGTTACAAACTGCTGATAAGAACTCCGTCACCTCAAATATCCTACCATTTACTGTAAATGTACTAAACTTGTTATACAGCTGCAGGCTGCTATTGATAATCTTTTTTTGTCGTCTGACATTACATGTACATGTATGTTAACTTGTTATGTGTACCTAACTGTAGCTATTTAATAATTTATGTTCAAAGGATCAAAGGATCCATATCTGAGTATTCCAATAGAAGGACCAAAAGTGACTTCTGCTCTCTGGGGACCACTGGACCAGTACATAATCACAGGACATGAAAATGGAGATCTTTGTCAATGGGATACAAAGGTATGAATATGTAATAACTGTGTAGGGCTGCTACAGTCTGGCACCCTTGGCTTTTAGCCAGAGATACATTGTACATGTAGTACATGTGTATAAAGTGGCTTGCTGTCTTCCTGAAGGTGTGTCCTTCATAGAATTATAAAAGCTTTGGTGCATTTTCCTTAAATTTCTACAAACAAACGTGCCATCCACAGGATACCACAGGCTTAATGCTTGGTTGTGGGCATACTAATAGAGTTACAGGAGTACATTAAGGCATTTTTGAAGGTACAAATGTAAATCAACCATCAGGCTCTGTAGCTCTTCGTACATGTATTCCGTCTACATGTAGCATAAAGTGACTAAAAGTCTTGCTATTCCCTCACGTGTTGGATGCTCGTCCACTATATTTTTTCTTAAATATTGAAGTGAGGAAGCCCAAAGGGAAGTATTCCCAATACTTTCTTTGTTCTCAGGCTACTACATGTAAACACGCCCATTGAGAAATTTGCTCCCTTTACACTAACAGTCTATTTTCATCTCAGTGTTGACTTCTCATCTTTGCTACATGTAAATGTGGTTTTATTAACTGCATTGATAAGGTAAATTCACTCTAAAGAATGGCTAGTGCTCTAAATGTCAGCTTTTTAGTCTTTTAAAGTGGCCAACTTACAGTGTACCTTATAAACTTAGTAAAACCAAATTTTCATGTTTCACTCCCCCACCAACTCAGCACCACAGTTTTTTTACAAACCAACCCCTTTATTCATTTGCTACATGTAGATACACATGCACTCGAGACTCATTTTTGGTATTTTTCTTTTTAGACGGGAAATAAACTGTTGACTGTTCATGAGCATACTAAGCAAATTAACGATGTACAGATGTACAAGGATCAGACAATGTTTGTAACTGCTTCAAAAGACCATACAGCTAAGGTTAGTGGAACAGTCACCAATAATATTATGTTTCTTATCAGTTTTTGTGGCTTGTTCAGTAGTTTTCTGTCCGCAGCTGGTTTGTCAGTTTGTCTCATCTACATGTATCAATATAGACTACGAGTACATGTAGTCCCTCCTTTTTCCTCAGGGATAGTAGAGCGAGCGAAATGCAAGCGCGCGTGAAAATCACCCCACGCCCGCTCGCGTTTCGCGCGCTCTACTATCCCTGAGGAAAAAGGAGGGACTACTCGTAATCTAGTATCAATAAGCATTTCTGTGGTAAAATCTGCCATTTTGAAAATGAAGCAAACAGGACATGAAACACAATGTTTGTATGGAAGCAAATAAAAATGGGGAAAAGACCACAATCTGATTTCAAATCATTTCTGTCAAATTTGAATTCCTTAACCCCTTTTTTGATGATACCAGGTATTAAATAGAGGTTATACAGCAAAAAGTTGTGTAATAGTAGTAACTACAGCTAGTTAGTCTGTTTTGATTTTTCCAGCCTTTAGGGAAGAAAAAATAAAAGCTGATGAAGAAAAAAAACCCAGCTGTATTACACGATCTCCAGGGCTGGGTTGTTCAAAGCTCAATTAAGCTAACCAAGGGCTAACATCAATTTTGATTCCAGTTAAATAATTGATCAATGTAGATTTTTCCAAAGTATTTTTGCCCTTGTTTAATTTCGACTTTGACTTGTCTCCACATGTGGCTTACAATTAACTTTTGAAAACCTTTCTAACAAGAGAAATTAAATCCTTGGTAAAGTTTTAATCCTGGGTTAGCATTAATTGGCTTTGGAACAATTGGGCCCTGCTGAATAAGTTTTTTAATTATACCAGTGTATGTTGATCATTGTCTCCAAAATCAAAGTTTTTGAAAGTGTTTCAACTAGCATGCAGTCAGAAGGGTGTAATAACTTGTATTATTAGCACTCATTTTGATTGCGTATTCATACTGTAAAATCAGTGCTACAATGTATTATTCCACTGGAATCTTTGCCCCACAGTTGTTGTTTCCCCCTGCAGTAGGTATTTTAGTATCAATTTATATTCTGGAAATGCTCGCATAAAATTGTAACATGCCTTTTTTCCACAGCTTTTTGACACAGATTCTCTGCGACACATGAATACTTACAAAACAGAAAGGCCTGTGAATTCAGCTTCACTCTCCCCTATCAGAGAACATGTAAGTCTTTCTCTCATATGCCAGCATGCAATCCAAGTGGAGTAGCAATAATTAATATTCTCTAGTGACTTTTTGCTGCAGAAACCACGAAAAAGTGTTTAATCTCTCTTTTTTTGATAGGTTGTGTTGGGAGGTGGTCAAGAGGCCATGGATGTAACGACCACATCCACAAGAATTGGTAAATTTGATGCCAGATTTTTTCACACTATATTTGAGGAGGAAATCGGACGAGTCAAGGGTCATTTTGGACCCATTAATAGCACTGCATTTCATCCGGATGGAAAAAGGTAACTAGGAAAGAAACTCGTTATGGCACTTTTACATGGGGGAGATCATGCTAAACAGCACCACAGGAAAGTCCTGCTCAATAGCTTTCATTGATTGGCCACTCTGTAAGATTTCATCCCCAGACTTGTACAGCATAATAAACAGTACCACAGGAAAGTACTGTTCAGTATCTTTCATTTGAATGGTCACACTTTAGGATTTCATCCACAGACTTGTACAGCATAATAAACAGTACCACAGGGGAGTACTGCTCAGTGGCTTTCATTTGAAGGTTCTCAAACTCATTAATAATTCATGACGAGAACACAAAGGAAATCAATATCGTGAAGGAGGTTTTGATATCCTGGCTTCATTTGCAGAAATTTTGGCGATTTTATTCCGTCGTTGTCTCCGCATTTAACGATCAGTTTGAGAAGCTATATCAAACACTTAAAAGAGTGTTTCATCAGGTATCCAGACACCTTGAAGTGGGTTAAGAAACAATCGGCTGCGCCTTGTTTTTCAATAATAAACAGTACCACAGGAAAGTACTGCTCAGTCGCATCATTTCAACTGTCACACTATAAGATTTCATCCACAGGCTCAAAAGATGGAATCACTTGCACAGCATAATAAACAGTACCACAGGAAAGTACTGCTCAGTCACATCATTTCAACTGTCACACTATAGGATTTCATCCACAGGCTCAAAAGATGGAATCACTTGCACAGCATAATAAACAGTACCACAGGAAAGTACTGCTCAGTAGCTTTCCTTTGAATGGTCACACTTTAAGATTTCATCAACAGACTCAAAAGTTAGAACCACCTTGTACAGCATAATAAACAGTACCACAGGAAAGTACTGCTCAGTAGCTTTCATTTGAATGGTCACACTTTAAGGTTTCATCAACAGACTCAAAAGTTAGAACCACCTTGTACAGCATAATAAACAGTACCACAGGAAAGTACTGCTCAGCAGCTTTCCTTTGAATGGTCACACTTTAGGATTTTCCTCTCTCCCAACCGGTCCCCCTATATTATAATCACCCATTTTCACCTCTTTCTTCTGCGGCTTATCCAAAAAATTAAACTGAATCCTGCTCTCGATTTCCAAGAACTTATTCCGTGTTTTTGTTGCAGTTACAGCAGTGGTGGCGAGGATGGCTATGTTCGTTTGCACGTGTTTGATCCTTCGTACTTCGAAGTGGAATTTGAATATTAGCTGAAATAAATTATACCATACTCGTTCTGTTGTATCACTTACAGTTTGTTTAAGGGGGAGTTAACGCCAGAATTTGAATGAAATTTTAAAGTGTATATGACAGTGATTTTTTTTTATTTGCTTGATCGAATCTACATGATGTCCTGACAAGAAAATGGGAAAAAAATTTCGATATCGATTTTCCTTCTCTGCGTTTTAGCCATCTAAACACGTGAAATTTCACTTCCGGTGTGTTACAAAACCGCGCAAGAAGAAAGACTGGTAATAGTCCGCTGTGACGTCAATACGGGAATGCCGGTGTCGAGGTTTCTTGGTTCTTCGCATTTTTTGGTGCGCCCTTAGGAAGAAACATGGTTCTATCAAGATGTGTTGTCTATGGTTGTAGCAACACGCACCAAAAAACGGAGGAACAGAGAAACAGCGACACTGGAATTCCCGTATTGACGTCACAGCGGACTATTTCCAGTCTTTCTTCTTGCGCGGTTTTGTAACACACCGGAAGTGAAATTTCACGTGTTTAGACGGCTAAAACGCGGAGAAGGAAAATCGATATCGAAAAATTTGTTTCCATTTTCTTATCGATCAGGACATCATGTAGATTCGATCAAGCAAATAAAAAATCACTGTCATATACACTTTAAGAGTTCCCCAAGAAAATTTTGGTATGAAATTGGGTATAGATTTTAAGGGAACCACGACAGCGTATTAACGTATTTCACATTTCATCTTCAAACGAAAAAGAAAGAGAAGTAAAATATAATTGCATATGATACGTACAGCGCGATTTACTGCTTCAGATACGCAAACAAGGTCTGAAAATGGGTATGGATCTTAGAGGTCAGGACTGAAAACAGGTATGGAAAATAGAGTAGCTTGGTCTGAAATAAGGTCAGGTTTGGCCCGGGGGGGCGGGGGGGGGGGGGGGCGGGGTGTACTCCCTATAATGGCTATACGGGGATGCTTCGCCCGAAAGGGATACCTTTTTTTGAACTAAAAACTGCAAAAGACCGCAAACGATAATGCTTTAAATGATACGTAGGATTGCAGTTTGTCGGTTATGTTTGTTCTTTTTTTTTTGGCTGATTAGGTATTTCGTAGATCCTACGTATCGTTTACAGCATTATCGTTTGCGGTCTTTTGCAGTTTTTAGTTATATTTTCATATATTTTGGGACCGTAGATCTATACTAGATCCGATATGCTGGGTTGAATGTTTACATTGGCTTGCCATGTACATTCAGTTTTTGCGAGACACCATTGTGACATCTTGGGACGGCTTGTTCCCCGCAACATGTGATGTGGCACGCGTGATGCGGGTGACAAGTTGGTTCCAAGGTACGGAACTTGATATTGTGAACTGGTCATTGTGCCATTTATTTACGACTGCATTCTTGCAGTCGTTCTTAGTTTGCCACAAGCTACACCGCGCTGACGAGCCCCAACAGGGCGAAACAGCTGTCCGCGGTTGCTACCCTGCTTTATCGGTTTTAGTCGTATTGGTGTCTCGCAAAATCTACTTTTTTACGTAGTCAGATCAGCCTTGCAATTTGTCGGTTATGTTTGTACCTATTTTAGGCTGGAGGTATATGAAAGGAAAGGATAGGTATTTCACGAGTTGAAGTATATGAAAGGGTAGGGATTTCACGAAGTATAGGAAAAGGTAGGGAAAACACGAGTTTAAAAGTATAAAAGGGTAGCTGCCATTTAAGTATTATAAGATGGGCCTTTCAAAATATATCAAACAGACGCACGTAAAGGCTATATGAAAGGGGTACCATTTTCAATGAAAGGTGTATGAAAGGGGTACCTTTTCTGTAAAAAACGGTATATGAAAAGGTAAGGGTTTGGACCTCGGGCGGTGCATCCCTGTACAAAACTTTGTTGAGTACCCCCCTAGGCTCGATTACCAGCCGCTGTTCGGGAAAATGAGCCCGCGCTCAATCAATCCCCGGGCTCGAGAGATCGGCGGAAATCGAGCCTATACCCCCCCCGGGAGGTTTGGAGACTGAACCAGGCGGCACACCCCGGCCAAATATACATAGGAGTACACGACAATCCCCCCCCCCCCCCCCCCCCGCCTACCCCACCCCAAACAAACAGTTGCTATACCGTGGGAGACACTACTGAGCACCACCTTTTGGCGCTGAGAGTTCTGGGATCGTTTTGGTAACCAACATGACTTATGATAGGTAAATGGTTGCCTTTGGAAACCATCAACCAGTCGTAACTAACTGATCCCAGAAGGCTTAGCGCCGAAAGCTGGTGCTTGGTCTCCCTGAAGAATAGGCCATTTCCGAATTACGTTATGCCTCGTTGTCAAAGCGAGGCTTGGTGCACAACCCTTCATATGAAAATGGATTTTTATTCAAATGCAAATGAAACTCATCTTTATAATATGGCTTTAGCGCAGCGATAGCATGATACAGGAAACATCAATACAATAATTATGTCAATGCTTTTGTATCCTAAATTATATATTCTATAAATGGTTTATACTTAATTTCATTAATTTTTACTATTTATAATACACTTACATGCAGTTCAAGAATCAGAGCAGTAGGAAATAGCAAGAGTTGACAGGCCACACAATCTCTACCGGTGTGAAACAAGCAACCACCACTACGGCGAATTTTTAAAGAACCACCTAATTATTATATCCTTTAAAAAAGAAAAATCCTTAAAAGATACCTCGTTAGAGCTAAAATATAAAAGGTTCTCAAATGTTTTACACCGGTAGAGATTGTGTGGCCTGTCAACCCTTGCTATTTCCTACTACTAAGAGTTTTCACAATCAATGAATCAAAGCAGTGACTTGAGCAGAGTCAATTCTCGGCTGTGTGTCGAGCTGCGCGCACAGCTAGGAAAAACGTTTATAGCACAATTGGAGGGTAGAGTCTAAATGCTATAGCTCAGAAGGAGGTCGGACATCTTAATGATAATATATAACGGAGTAACTGGTTAGCTTTCAGTTGAGGTTGGGGTTAGCCGTTTACATAGTTATAGGCCTAAACAACCCGAGAAGCTAGGTGATAGAGTGGTACGATAGGCTATGTAAGCCTATGCCTTGCTGAGGTCACAGATTCAATCCTGGGTGGGCATTTTAGATTTTCTTTTTTACATTTAAAAATTTATTGAAAATAAAATTCAAGTGTCGACATTACGTTATATAATTCTCAATAAGGTGTCCGACCTCCTTTTGAGCTACAGCAGGTAGACTCTACCCATTTGGAGACTGTAAGCTATCTTTTCATAATACTTCGTGAGTCCTGTCTTGCCGAGCCCAAGCGCTTTCTCGCTGCAGCGTTTACCTAAGTCTTGAAAAATCCATTCGAAGCCCGCAGATCGGTTTTAATTTTCCATACCGAGTTTGAAGTCAAAGAATTAAAGAGTACACAGATTAAAGCATTACATAGTTCTCACTCTTAGCTTATTTCAAACAATCCGTATTTGTGTCACGCTAAGACATGTTTTTAATTTATACGGTTTTCGAAATAAAATTTGGTTTATTTTAACTTTTACAAATGGCAGCGAAACTTCGCACATTTTAAAACAACATTTACCGTGCTGTAGCGTTTTCCTAAGTCTTCCAAAAGTCCGCAGATGGGTTTTAGCCTCACACACTGGTTAGCGGAATTATCAAGAAAAGTTTACAGCCAATAGATGGGCGTAGGAAGGAAGGAGGGAAGGAAGGAGTGAAAATTTGCATGTTTGTCCCCGTCTGCTATAACTCGTTCATTATGCTTCGCCTATTCACGAGTTAAAAAGAGGCAATGTCACCTATTTTTATGTCACTTTGAAAACCCAAAGAAACATATTTGTATCACTAGAAACCAAAACATAATTGTACATGTCCAGTTTTCAGTATCACTGAAATTCTCTTGTTTATTATTATTATTATTATTATTATTATTATTATTATTATTATTATTATTATTATTATTATTATTATTAGAGTGGTTTTCAATAGATGGTTTTCACGTTACATCACGGCGGCCATATTGGTGTACAACTACAAAAGAATTTTAATGAACTTCTTTTGTTATGTACACCAACATGGCCGCCATGGCCTTTGTCATTTGCGTCCCACAGGACTGAAGGTCACGTGAGTGAAAACCATCTATTGAGCGTCAAAATTAATTCGTAATTGCTTTGGTTTTGCATTTCTAAGCTTTGTGATTGGCTAAAAATTCTCGCGCGACTTTCTCGACCAATCAGAAGTAAAATCAAAACCAATCGTGACTTCCTCGCACGCGTTTTCCCGTTCTTGGCGCCGTCTATATGTATTTGCTTCCATCTCTGATAGGTTCATTAGATTGTTTACGACTGTTGTGATTGGCCAGAGTAATTACTTTGGTTGTGTTTTTAAGGGACTCAATTGAAAATTGCTATCAGCGTGTGTGTTTGTAGAGGAGGCATGAGCAGGGACTTCAGCTGTTTGTGGCAATGGTTGAACCCTATTAGAGATCTTTACTTTCTTTTGCCGTCCTCTTCTCTGCTGGGAGCGGCCAGTCGACATCCTTACCCTTACATTCCCACCCCGTTGATTGTTATCCTGAATTCTTTGTCCAGCAGAACCGGTCAACATTTCCTTTAATGCCAATCTGTATCTTGAATTCAGAAATAGAAAAACAAATGGGGGACATAGTACGTTTGATTGCGCGAATATCTCCAATACGAACGCTGTCTTGGGTGAACAAGTATAATATCCCATTACCATAGCAACAACATTGGCCACGTGATACGGCAACTGGCTGACAAAGAAGAAGACGGTCAAGGCCAGAACCATTTTGTTGAGTTTCCTTCGATATGCAAGCCTGCGTCTAAAAACCATATTTCCAGTCTCACGAAACCTTCGCCAGATTCTGTATAATGAGAACAATAGAGCGTTTTCACATGACGTCATAAAAATTCAAAAATCTAAAGTATACATTCTACAAAGCTGTTTCTAACATGGTATATGGATACCAGTGTTAAAATCTTTCACAAAAAGTTTCAGGTTTTAACGATGTTTTGCTTCCGATTTTTAAAGGTTTTAAATGTGTCACGCAATCCGTCACGCTATTTCAAATAAGCCGTGAAAATCAACAAAATTGAACCAGTTGAAAGTTATTTTTGAACTATAGATGCTTATGAGCCGATTTAATGGCACCAGAAACCCATGGCACTTATAGTGAATACAATATTTTGTGATGAGATTTTTGGTGTAATTAAGGCTTTGAATTTTTGGCCGCCATGTTGGTGTACCAAAGTGGTACACCAAGATGGCCGCTCCATTCATTTCTTACTTAAAATGTCTAACACTCGTTCGCCTATAACTCTTGAACTAAATGCTCTTGCGCTTCAAAATTTGTCCCAGATGTGTAGTTTTACACTCTCTACAATTCCATAAACATTTTGGAATCGAAAACGGCTTCTGAATTTTGATATGACGTCAGTGAAAACGCTCTATATGTACAGTTATTATTACCATTATTATACATTTCGACTACATTTACTTCAACCCATCACTTTATGTGACTCATATTTTCTCCAGGCAACTTGACTTTTAGCATTATTTTGAGTAGATCTCTCTAATTCATCCCAGACATGTTACTGAAATAGCTCCTTTTCCGCACCTCGTATCCAACTATACTGCAGTCCATCCCTTTTTTTATTTCTGAAGAATCCAGCACAGCCGGTTGGCGAGTAATATTACTGGATAGTTTTTGAATTGTTTGCCCAACCAAACCTTACTTCTTAATATTCTAAATCATATTTACAGCCTGGATAAGAAACTATATTATCGAGGGCTGCGATTGACTCCAAAACAATACGCTATCAGCTCGTATCCTATACTAGTGGAGAAGTAAAAAAATGATGCGAGTGATGATGTACTGTCTCGTAAGGTATAATGAGCTGACATTACGAATAGCAGGAGTCTCCCACATCTGTTTAAATTCACCCCGCCCCCTTTACCCATCCCATTCTGTTTATAGCAAACGATGTTTAAGTATTAGGGTTGGCGCCTGAAATAGCCCATTTTGAAAAGTGCGAAGAAGGCATATAGCACAGACCAGGAAGACAACTATGTACTTAAAATGAGCAATTCATAAATAGATGTGAGGTCCATTTATTGTCTTAAACCGCGGCCTAAGTTAGACTTTTTTTAAATAAACGTGCAAACGAGCGCAACATGTTGGCACATGTTGGCACAACATGTTGTGATCGTTTGTACACCATGTTGGGCAATGTTGCATGATGTTGGCACATGTTGCATGAAGTTTGAAATCGGTCAAACTTTTCGCCCAACATCTGCCAACATTTCTTTCGTTCTCGTGGTCAGTGAAGCACATCGCAACATGTTGTGTTCGTTTGCACGGTTTGCACAGCCAACATCGCACAACATCACCCAACAACGTTGGGTGATGTTGTGCCAACATGTTGCGTTCGTTTGTACATGCCTTTTTTCTTCTTAGACATTCTAAGCATATTTCTTTTCCCTCAACAATGTTTTCCCCCTATCGATCATTGTGGTGAAGATATTTCTATCCTAGGAGATACACACCCTTCGGGGGTTATTTAATGAATAATGAATTTTACTGCGCCTTTCAATAACATGCGGAATTTGAAATTCAAATTTCCACCAACGCTTGCGTTTTACACTGCCGTCAATCATCTTAGCTTACCTCTCAGGAAACAGGTCTTCACTTCAATGAGTTCAAAAGGTCACGTCCGTGCATTATGATTGGTAGATTTCGATCCATTTCGTTTGTTTCTTTTTTACATGGTCCGTTGGCTTTCGTATTAATTATGATTGACGGCAGGGAATAACGCAACCGTTGATGGAGATTTGAATTTCAAATTCCGCATGTTATTGAAAGGCGCAGTAATGAATAAAGGCAAAAACACTATAACGTTGACCAAAAGTTTTGTTTCTAACCATGGCCACTGTAGCCCTTTTTGGTGTCTAAAGTAAGGAATTAAATACTTTACCTTGCAAAGAGATATTGCATCGTGCAACATATCACAATCGGCAAATGAAATATCGCAATACTAGTGAAGGTATTGTAGAAATTATGGAGGCTCTCTTTAGAAGGCCAGTGTAGCTGACACATCAATTCTGATGCAGATAGTCTATAAAGATTCTCAGCAAAAAGTGGAATCGTACAAATAACAAATGGATATATCCACAAAATCGAGAGCACGATGGCAACAGACTTCTTTGAAATCAGTTCAGCCGCACGGCGAGAACATCGGTCCATAACGACTTTAGAAACAACATTCATCGCGCACAAAGTTGATGAGTAAGTAAGCCTGCACAGGAGACCCACGTACGCGACCCAGCTGCACGTGAATACCACTCTTGTATTATTATCAGTTTCTGTTTTCAAGTTGGTGCCTATGACCACGGAATAGCCACAGGCTGCCAACACCAGGGAAATAATGCAGATGTTGATCATAAACGGAGTCAGGGTTTTGTATCGCATCGCGGGCCGAAGCAAGATGAAAACAGCCGTGAAGTGACACAGAAATACCAGGACAACAACAATCATTGAAATGTTGACTGACAAAGTTAATAACGGGCTGGAGTTCTTGTCAGTGAGGGAAATACTTGAGTTACTCATGTTGAGTGGCGTCTGTGTGAGCGAAAAATAAAGAAGGTCTTTGAACAACTGCTCAACAAAGTGTGCATACGGATACATGTAGATGAAAATTATTTCTCAAATGCATTAACTGATAACTGACATAAAGAGAAAACAAAAGGAAATCACTAACGCGAAGGAGGTTTGGACATGTGATATTGTTATATACCTGGAGTTTTTCTCAATACAACACGCGTGTTGATTGGTTGATTCATGGTCACATGATCTAATAATAATAATAATTATAATAATAATAATAATAATAAAAAATCAATTTATTTTGCGCGTGTTACATGTGTCATGTTCACACGCGCATTGCATAATTTTCGTTTAACTAAAAGTCTATATTGACAAGATAAAAATTTACAAGATAAAAATTACATGATAAAAAGAATTAACAAATTAAAAAAAAAAATTTAAAACCATCAGCAGATTACTATCAAATAAACGAAAAGTAGTTAATTAAAAATTAATTGTTAAAAGCTAGCATAAAAAGGTGCGTCTAGCTTTAATGCAACAACAACAACAACAACAACAACAACAACTTTATTTGTACTCCACATTGATTTACATTATATAAAAACTACTGTTAAATGTAGAGAGAGTACAGGCTGCCCACAATAACCATCCAGGGCTAAAAAACAGGGCAGCCTTACTTCGGTTATTAATTAACAATTATTGGATGAAGTTGAGCATGATAGCGATAATTATCAAGGCCAAAGTTTGTGTTATCTGAGGCGGATAACACAAACTGAGGTCTTGATAATTATCGCTATCATGTGAAAACCGAATTCAATAATTGTTTTATTATGCATATTCCTGAGCTGCACTTGTAAAGACAAGAGCGCGCACAAAAAAGTGATCAATGCACAGCAGTCAACTTGTAAGTAAACAACTTACGTCACTTCTGCATGCATAAAACTATTGTCTGTAGGTATGACGTCACTTCTACATAAAAAATTCATTGTCTGTAGGTATGACGTAACAGAAACAGCAAGCAATAATTAGCTGCGTGCTTATAGCCAATCAAAATCGAGCTAGTGACACCAATGTATAATAATAGATGATTTTATTAAGGGTCAGGTACACACGCGACACAAAACACACACAAAACTAAAAAGAAAGAGAGAAAGGCAGCAAAAGAAAACTAAGTGTGCCAGTATTAAGCAACGTAAAGCCAGAAAAGATATATTGTCGATAAATTTGCAATTAATATTATGTACTTATTGACTAAGTGGGAGGGCCGGATGGGAAAATATTTGGCTCGCGAGGTCATGGCGTACGGACCGAGAGCAGCGAGGTCCGTGCGCCATGACCGAGAGCCAAATATTTTCCCATCCGGCCCGACCTAACTTAGTCAATAAGCATTTTATCATATGACCAAATTGGAGACAAAATTACTTGAAATTGTAACGCGCGAGGCCATCCGCTTTTGTAGTAGGGCCGTACGCCCTTTTCCGGCCCCGCTCGCGCAAATTCGTACGGCCCTCATACGGGACTTTCATCAATGGTTTTGCAAAGAAATGGTTCGCAGGGCCGTACGGGTCATATGATAATTGTCAATAAGAAGTGACTTTAGCTTATTCTTAAAATGTTTAAGAGGAAGGAGCTTGATGTCATCACTTATATCATTCCAAACTTTAACACTCTGGAACCTTACTGTATGTTTAAAATTCCATAATTTGTTCTGGCTTTTGGGATAACATAAGTCATCCTGCAGGACAACCTAGTGTTATAACTATGTATTTTCCTAACAGGATTAAAAAAAGTATCAAAAACAGTGCTACTTTAAATGCTTAAATGCTTGTGATAGAGCGAATGGATGTTGGCAGATTATTCCAAATCTTTGGCGCGGCCGACTTAAATGCTCTATCACCAAGCGTAGGAGGGTAAGGGCGGACCATTAGAAATCCTGGGAGGGGGGTCAAAAAGTTTTCAGTGTATGAATTTTTTTTTCGGCCTGAGTTTCCTGCAGGATTTTTTTTGGGGGGAGGTGCAAGCCTGCAGGTTTTTTTTTCTGAGATCTTCTTTATAAATGCGTGCAAGCTCCAATTTTTTTTTATACTAATGGCCCAATCCATTTTTGGTATTAAACACTGGAGAGTAGATTTAAGTCAGACTGTCAAACCTTTGCATGAAAAATGGGGAGAAATAAGAATTGAGATGGAGTGGTCAAGCGCTGACGGCACGAGCCGCTAGGGGGGAAATCTTGATGCTCTGAAACTCCATTTCTAGTGTTCTGAGACAACAATTTCTGTCAAAAATGTTTGGCAAATTGATGTGGCTTCTCGTCGCTTTGCGTCTCTTTGTGTGGCTCCACATACAAGTACTCGATTTCATTTTATATTTCTTGCTGTTTCTTTAGTTTATCTGGATATCAGAGTTAAGTATACGCAATTTCGTCTTTTTGTATAGTAAGTATTATGAAAATTTGACGAAAATGACAGAATTTCATTTTCAAGCAAAATCGGGGTAATCTCGACGAAATCGGGACGGTTGGACAATCTGTAATGTATTTAAAAAATACTTGCGTGTAGTAGAGTAGGTTAAATATTTCATGATGTTTACAGTGTTTTCAAATATGTACATAAACAAGGTTTTGGTTATATTAAGATATTGGTACATGTACCAGATAGACCTTTGAGGCAGGTAATTTTTGACAGCATTTGAGTCAACCTGAAGTTGCTTTTTGATGAATTTTACTACCAGAGAGCATGTCATACTCTCATATGTTCATGTTCCTTTTATTTTGAATATTTTATTTTGAATCTTTTGTCAGTCTGAATTCTTTGTTTAAGTGTTTTTGCTTTTGTTTAGGTGTTACATCATAATCCACGCTAGTCTTTATATTGCTTCGCATTTATGTAAATTCTTTCAGTTTTCTCCTGACGATGTCGGTGTCCGACGAAAGCTTGAGAGTAAAAACATACAATCACAGTAGCGTATGGCCTATTATCATTATTTTATTTCAAATAAATAAATATATGTATATATAGCCAGTAAGCTTGCAAGATTTTATTTTTTTATGGTCAACTGCTTGCAGGAATTTTTTTTGAGACAATTTTCCTTTGCAATATTTTTTTTTTGGTAATTGTCACCCCCCCCCCCCCCCCCCTCCCAAGATTTCTAATGGTCCGCCCCTAACATGATTGTGATGCGATTGATTGAGGCATGATTGTGATGCGATTGATGTACCTCGAGTGCTCGGCGCGTTTTTCAACTCGCTGTGTTGTGTTGTATGTTTTTTTGTGTTGCTATATAACAAATCACTTAATGACTGATACCGCGGGAAACAGTGAAGTTTGTTTCCCGAGAATCTCGAAGTTTCCCGAGACGAAGTCGAGGTAAACATCGAGATTTTTGGGAAACAACCCTTTCACTCCCAGAGTCAATTATGGAGACACGTCATGTAGTTCTAACTTTTGAGTCTGTGGATGAAATCCTATGGTGTGACCATTCAAATGAAACCTCTTTGGCAGTAAAGTTGCATGGTACCATTTGTTTTTCGATATTTCACAAAATGAAATTTGGGAATTTTCTTGAATTTTGATGTTTGGCACTCTTGGGTGTGAAAGGGTTAAGTGTTTACTAATGACCAAAACATTTAGTGAACTTTGGGGCCGGTCTCACTAGGCCGACTTTTTATTTACTTTGCAAAAAAATCTGTCAACGCTGATGCTAGACGAGTGCGACCGAAATAATTTACTTTGACATAGGGAACCCACACTCTTATTTGTAAACTGCAAATGGAAATTAAATGAGATTTATAAACTTGTCTGTTGGTTTCTTGAATCTGCTGCGGAGCGAAGTGAAATGGACGTCGTTCTGGGATGCGAAAATGATGTTCGTGTCGGCGCTTTGACCGTTAATTTCACAATGCTTTATTTTATGCGGTTTTGAATGATGTCACGCGGCTGTTATTATCGTCTCGCGTTTCATTGATGGTTATTAATTTATTAAATAGAGAGAGAGCGAGAGAAAAGAGACAAGGGATGAAATTAATTTGGGGACCGATTTACTTCCAGGCCGTACTCAAGTATTACGTGCGGTTTTTTCACAAAATTCTACTCACCAACAGTTGAAGGGTTAAAATGTACGGTGGGCCACTTTTTTCTGTTTAAAATAAACATTTTCGCATGCAAAATAATCAGAAATTGATTACTGACTTTTCGATCTATGAATGCCTCCACTTGACTGGACCGGAAGTTATCTTATACTTGACAGCGTGGCATTTATCAATCAATATCCATTGTTTTAGACTCATTAATGCATTTTCTCGCCAGGAAACGTGTTATGTTTGGTAATCACGCGTGAAATTTCCAGCTTATAGTCCAGCGGTTATTGACCACAATTGTTCAAATTAGTGATAAAAGCATGAAACTTTGGTAAATTACTAATGGCCCTAAGGTTAATAAATCCTGATATAGGGCCAAGCCGAATTAAGCTCTGGAGGCGGGAACTGCGCATGTCAGAAACTTCTCAGCATGAAAACGAAGCTGAAAAATAAAAATCCCCCATAATCTTGTATTTTGAGTCAATTTGCAAATGTAAATGCCCAGAAGTAATTATTAGGTCATTTTCATGCCCGTAACATTCATTTCAGATCTTAAAATATTGTCACATGCTTATAATGCTTGTTGACATTCACTATGCTTGGGTACCCTGTGGCAAGACTAGCTATTAGGGTTTCTTGCTATGACAATCTCTCTTTTATGATGGAGAGTACCTTTTCTCAGCAATAAAAACTTCATTTGACCCATCTCAGTCATAGCTTTATCATCGATAGCCCATAATACTTAACAAATGGCTTGGGTACCCTGTGGTAAATATAGAATTATAGCTTTCCTGTGATGAAACTATTTTTTCTTTTTGAAAAAATGATCCCTTTCCGTCAAAAAAACGTTATTTGTTGCTCTTTGTGATAGCCTTATGAATGCTAGCGTAGTAAATACTAGCCCATATTACTTAACAAATGGCTTGGGTATTCTGTGGTCTGTCTAGAATGAGAGTTTCCTAATAGGCAGTGTGATACTTTTTGATGAAAAATGTCTTTTCTGATCAAGAAAATTGATTGCTCTCTGGCATAGCCTTGTGACGCTGGCCTACGAACCTTAACAAATTGTTGGGTACACTGTGATGAGCCTAAAACATAATCAGAAGGATAAAACGCTTCCCTCGGTCTCGGATGCATCAGAGCAACTTTACTTCCCACCGGAGCGACATTACTATTGTTGGCAGTTGCCACCGCACTTGCACAGGGCAGTACACGTCAAATTTGCCTTTGCGCATTTGCACCGCCCTCTACATGTTGTTTTGCATCCGCAGTGGATTAGCTCAGCAAATGTCCTTTGCTTGAGGAAGGGTGGTTCAGTGCGGGGTCCAGATACCGTTGACTTGCTGCCACCCCCACTCTTCTGGGTTTGGAATCACTGGATCTCGAAGCAAGGTCTGTCTCCATACGTGTCCCCCTTGGAATACAGCCCTCCTGACGTGCTGTTCTAGTGCCGCTCTCGTGGGCGGAATGCCATCTAGGTTATTCCTAGAATAAAATACAATAAAAGAAAATAAGTTAATTAAACACAAATCATCTGTATGGAAATGTCTGTGATAATGATTTATGGTAAATCCATGTACACACCTCTTCGGGAAGAGCTCCTGCCTCGCTTGATTTACTTTTACGTGGTTGCTTGTTTTATCATACATGAGGACTACAAATCTCTCGATCACTGACATACACTCCTCACTAACATCTGATGGTGCCGACTTGAGAATGCTGAGAACTGGTAAGCAAAGGAGGACAGCAGTAAGGTACAATCGTTTCAGGGGTCTATATTATAAATATGTTCGTATTATTCATGTCGGTCTGATAAATGACTTACCTGGTGTGAGCTCAGAAAACACACTCCATGTATCCCACGCTGTCTTCTTTCGCCTACCCCCGAAGAAGGACACAGTGTCACAGTCGGTTAGTGCATGGAACATTGGTAGGACAGATGCTTTTGGGCCTAAGGATGTTGCTACTGTATGTGAAGTATGCTATGCACATTCTTGCCAGTTCCATAAGTAACCCAGACTTCGTGTGCAGGTAGGGTGTTAGCTACTGCGATAGCTAGGACTATGACATCCGTGTCATTGCTTCTAATCCTTATCCGGTTACATCCGTTGGAAACCGCATCCATTGCGTGGACCATAAGACGTGTGTCTGCCTCTTCATGCGTACATGGTGCCAGAAGCTCCAAGTTTGTTCTCTGTGAAGAGGAGATGACGTCATTCCCATGGGTAGAGTAGATTGCTTTTCCTTCGGGAAGCGCCACAGAAACCACCTGTAATATCAAAAGTTTTATTATAATGTAGTATTTGTAGTGGGCATATAAGAATCAGTCGCATATTTCAGAATTTGCATTAGTTAACATTGGTTTCATACCTTGTTAGCAAGAAGCTTGAACAATTCATCCTTGTTTTCGTCGACTCTTAGAAAGCCTTTCCAGTCTTTAGGAATCTTGGTTGATCCCAGGACTTTACGCCTTTGACCAGAGCCCCTTTTCTCTCTCAGGGCTTTTTTGAGGGAATCATCCTTGTACACATCCCACACGATGTCAACTCGGGTGGCAGTTTCAAGGTGCTTCAGAACACAGGGAAGAAACACGTCATTTGAGAACTCTTCGAATGTGACTGATAATCCTGGTTTCAGCATCTGTACGATGACAGCTCCATCAAAAATCACTGTGTCTGCTATTGCTCGAGTAGCAGTTTGATCACTTTGGGTTACACACGTCAGCAAGTCTGCTTTCTGGCCTCCCTTGAGCTTCCCGAGGTTCGACAATGACAGTGGCCAAGGCTGATTCTCGAACTTGAAGAAATCTTCCAAGTCTCCATCTCGGACTTGACAGGCTATGTAAAGGCGAGCAAATAACGAGTAGTCTTCCTTCAAAACACCAACTTTAGCCTTATCATTCGAGAGATTCTTTTTTCTTTGGAGCGTCAAGTGTCGGAAGATTATTCCTCTTCAAGGGATCCGAGAATGGCTTGCTGCGATCTACAAGACTTTCCTTTAGGAAAGTGTTGAATTGATCCCCTCCAAGTTTTCTGGCATTGCTCACAGTTAAGATTACCGAGTCGTCCATGATATCCTTTGTGTGGAGTGCCATAAGATGCGGACCTTCTTCTCTCAAACCCCGAGCCCGAGAGCTTGCTCGCAGGCTATATCATCAATGGTGTTCCATATTTTTGGACCTTAATCGCTCGTTTCCCTCCCCCACCCCCTCTCCCCAAAAATACTCCAAACCCGAACCCGAGAGCTTGCTCGCAGGCTATTGATGATAAGACACGAAAAATCAAAACATCACATTTATTTAAGAAAAAAATGAAAAAATATATTCTTGACAAATCAGCAGTTGCAAATGTTTCCCTCTAATTAAGTACAATGTTTTATTTTATTGCTTCGTTAATTATTTTTTTGAAATCTTGACTAGTAATATTACCAGATATGAAAATATGAATATATGAATATTGTCAACAATTCTACCTTATTATAGGAAATTAACGCTCGTGTTAATTAACGTATTTGAAATTAACGCGACTTAAATTAACGCGAATGAAAGGGAAAATTACTTCCGAATAAAGGAAATTAACGCGAAAGAGGAGGTAAAATGAAGGAAATTAACGCGATTAACACAAAGAAATTTGTGGTGACAACAGGAACAAATTTTATTTCAACGCTGACATTATGAAAAACTGAACAAAACAGAACTAGAACCGTCAAATTCTCCCTAAATGTAGGGGTTGAGGGGAGCAATCTGGCCACTTCGAGCGTTTTTAACAACGTCCACGATTCCAGCAGACCTCCAACCAGACAAAATAATTGCTTTTCCTTTTTCGGTTGCCAGCCAGACAGTTGGACAGGATCCAGAATTTGGGGGGGTATATAATGGAAATTAAGGTCGCGGAAATTAACGCTCCACTTAATTAACGTCGCGGAAATTAACGCTCACAAAAATTAACGCGACTTAAATTAACGCGAATTTTTCAAATTCGCGTTAATTTCATGGAGCGTTAATTTCCTATAATAAGGTATTTCTCCTCATTAAAACTATTTTTAGTTTAAAAAAAATTATATATCTAGCTAAGTTGCAGTTGACCTAAATGTAAAGGGATCTATAACTTCAAACATTTTTTTGCTTTTCTATAGACTCCCTCATCACTATTATTTATCTTGAATTGTATAG
The DNA here is from genome assembly GCA_022457155.1 of Cladopsammia gracilis. NCBI lineage: Eukaryota > Metazoa > Cnidaria > Anthozoa > Scleractinia > Dendrophylliidae > Cladopsammia > Cladopsammia gracilis. The sequence continues at coordinate 3,009,393 of JAJGOT010000008.1, read as the reverse complement.
TTACCATGAACTACAATGTATTAGTGATGGAAGCAATAAATTGAAATTGAAATTGAAATGGCATTTGATTTTATTTGCCAAGGGCACAACGCTTTCGTTACAGGGAAAACTGGGACGGGAAAAATCATTTGTTGGGTCGCATTTTTGACGATATAAGCGCACAAGGAAATACTGTTTCTGTTACCTGCACGACTGGCATTGCCTATAAGAGCCTCCCACTCCGTCTTGAAGCGGTTACGTTGCATTCGAATCAGGCGACTATTTACAGTTTGAGAAGAAGTATTTCCCAAGGGCTTCCTTTGGTCATCGTCTCGGGCTACCTCGCGCGGCATTGCGTGGGCAACCGGTCCAGTCAAGTGGAGGTACTGATTGGGCCATTCCATTTAATATCCGCACCCCCCCTATTGAGGGGTAATTATAAATTTTACCCCTTAGGAAAAAAAAGATCAAAGTGCCGACACATTTCCCCCTTCAGAAAAAGGAAGATGTTGTTGATTGATCAAAGGTTCCGACAAAGTTACCCCTTCAGAAATGACTCTTGACCCCCCTCCCCTCCCCCTAGGATTTCCCTACCCTTCAATAGGGGGGGGGGGGGGGGTGCGGACATTAAATGGAATGGCCCATTGTACGAGAGCAGCTAAGGAGTTTCGACCCTTGTCACTATTCATTACCGTTAATTCAAATTGTAACCAACAAATAACCAACAGTGAAACGCGAGACGATAATAACAGCCGCGGGATGGCATTAAAAACCACAAACCAACAATGAAACGCGAGACGATAATAACAGCCGCGTGACATCATTCAAAACCGCATAAAATAAAGCATTGTGAAATTATTAACGGTCAAAGCGCCGACACGAACATCATTTTCGCATCGCAGAACGACCCCAGAACGACGTCCATTTCACTTCGCTCCGCAGCAGATTCAAGAAAACAACAGGCAAGTTTATAAATCTCATTTAATTTCCATTTGCAGTTTACAAATAAGAGTGTGGGTTCCCTATGACTTTGACAAAATTTTCGCATCCTTTACCAAACTACAAAGAAGCCGCGACCAAAAATCGGCGAGCCCTAGGAGCACGCCGATTTTTTGTCAGGCGATGTTATCGCGCGTTTTTGTTTGTTCAGTGTCCGCAAAATCCATTAACACTCCAAAATATACTCGTTTCGTAGTTCATACAGCCCATCTACGACGTCCATAAATGCTTCAATAGCCGTTGTTTTTTCAACATTCATAGCGACACCAGCATTTTCGAATGATCCTCCGTGCGCTAAACGATAAATCCCAATTGCGAGAACTTTTTCTGGTGTCACATAATTCCTAAATCGTGTATCCTCCCTTTGAAGGTTAGGGCGTAGAATTCTCAATAGTCGATCAAATGTACTTTGTTTCATTCTCATCTGACGATAAAAAAAGTTCTCAGGTATGATTCTGCGGTTGAAATGTATCTCAAACCAAGATTCTGCCGGTCGGGGAAGCACCCAGTATGGACGGAATCGACGGCCACGTCTTTTAGGATTTGTCTGCTGCAAAAGGACCTCCATTTCAAGAAGCTGCATTCGCCAGTCGCAGACTGAGAAATAAAAGCAGTAGTAGCAGCTGTTGTTGAGCGATATTTTGCAGTGCAAGCCAGCAAACTGCGATGATTACAATAAGGTTTCCTGGAAGAACCATCTCTTTCACATAATTTTTGTCCTTTGCAAAATGTTGTGACATCTGATATTTATCCGCGCTAAACTGAAATGAATGAATACTACAGAACAAACAATTTGATTGACGTTTCCAGTTGTAAATATACATTTTTGTCAAGTTTTTATTTCTCAGTGGGACCGTTGATCAACGCCAAAAATTTGTTAAAGCAAAAATTTCCTAATAATTTGGTTGAGCCTACAAAATTTTTTCCGCCTAGTGCAACCGGCCCCTTTGCCTTAAATGGTTCTCCAACAATGGTTTGAGAAGCTTTATCAAACACGCGAAATAAAATAGATAAAATAAAATAAAGGTCAGACCACAGGGAGTATGTTGAGGACTGTCAGTATTTTCGCATCCACACAACGCACCAAATCCAATGTTAAAACACAACGATTTAATTAGTTTTACAGTTTCCTCGTTACACTTCGCGCTTCGAGTTCTAAATTCGTGCAACTTTATTGAGTATCCTTGGAGGGGTCGATAGGAATTCAGTGCCCCCGTATACAGCTGACCAGCTGACGGTCAAAAACTACCCTCACCTGCCGGTTAAAATTCCGTCCAATACATCATTGTCCGTTGACCTTGGGCGGTAAGAAATCTCTTCAGTTTTCGGTTTATTAATGGTTTAATTTGAAGCCATTTGACGGATGAAGGCTAAACTGCCACTGAGACCCCGTTACCGGACAAATGTGTGGCGAACTGCAAACACGACTGCGTGTTTTCCGGCACGACTAGATCTATCCAATTTTAATCAGTTAAATCTTTTGTTAGACACTTACGTTTACGGGAATGATAATATTTCATGATCAGAGAAGTCAGTATACAAAAACTTTGTATATATTTTATTTGATCCATTTTCAATATGGTTGATTTTTATTGCGCACTATTTGCAAAAAGTATTTTTTTAATTAATTTAGGTCACAGTCATCACATTGCTATCTGCCTGAATTTACCAGTTTAATATGGACTAAGCATCATATTTTGCCGATAATTAGCTCTGACAATCACATATACATGTTGTTCTTTTCAGTAGGATATAAATGTTCTGATAAATTCAGTTTTTAATTCAACTTTGCAACGAAAACGCCCGAAGATCGTTTTTTGGTTAGTTTCAACAGTTTTATATCAATGTTATTGGGGAAACTTCAACCGTTTTGCATTTTTCTGCTGTCTTCCAACGAGTGAAAGATATGTATTTTCCGGTTAAAAAGTTTGCATCAAGGAAGCAAGAATATATTTTTTGGCGTCGAAACTAACTTTCTCGAATCTGAGAGGCAAATATTTTGTACACATGTTTCTCGTGATCCTATTCAGGGCATCACTACTTCCTCAACGGACTATTTGCTCATTTTATCAGGTCCTGATTAATAAAAGAAGACTTAAATAAAAAGAAAAACGTTACCTCACAGACTAGCTTATTTTGCTTCGTCTTCTGGCATTGATGGAATAAAATTCAATACCATTCAGTCTAGATTTTTGTAGGATAAGCCTTGGGGCGATTGAATTATGTTATTAGCTACATATGATTTCCCACGTCACAGAGTATTTGCATTTTAATTTGTAATGCTTGAATTCATAATTATTTTCCTTTTTCCATTTGAATTTGAAATGACATACAATACAATACAATAACTTTTATTTCAACACGATGTCGGTGATTAAAGCGTTGCCGCTTATGGGGTCGTGCATTTCAATTTTAAGTATGTTTTTATACCGTAAAAGTTATGTTCTTTGTATAGAAAAGTTTGCTAAGCATCAAGTCGAGGCGATCCTGGCAGTTTTACCAAAAGAATGAAAAAACCTTCAACAAATGCACAAATTAATTCGACTTCATAAAACTATGTGGCGGACTTGCGTTTGAAGGCTTTTTTTACGGTGGCAAAGTAGATTTCATTTGCCGTTTACGATTTCAGTTGGTTGCTCAAGGAAAGCGATTTTAGGCGCTCGTGGGCTTTCAAGATATATCTTTTGTGGTATTGTTCAACTCTTTCCGCCTTTAATATTCTTTAAAATCTAATTAGCATACCCTTTTATGAAGGTCTCTGCAGTATCAACCGGTGGCCGATAAAACTTAAATGGCTTCAAGTCATGATCTACAAAGGTAGACTTAATTGTTTGCCATTAATCGTTAATGGAGGATAAGTGTTGCGTCAATCTGAGACGGAAATGTAAACGATTTTTACCCGCCAAAGTACTTTTCACAGCTTAATTTGAGGGGGACATTGGGGATTTGCGGTGTTGCAGTGTTGCTCATTTTTTTAAGCGGTGTTGCGGTGAATAAAATCCCAGCTTGCGGTGTTGCGGTGATCTCAAACCCTACGGTGTGCGATGTTTGCGCTTTAAAGTCTGCGGTGTTCGGTGGAACGAAATTATCTGCGGTGTTGCCGTTTCCTGTTTGACCCTAAATTTAGCCTCTATATGTTATTTATTCCGTACTTATTTATGAAAAGCACGTACCATTATGTTTAATTTGTAACAAAACGCAGTCCAATACTGTCTAGTTAATCTTCAATACGCTGCTGGTCGCCAATCCTAAGCCTTTTCCATTTATAAGTAACTTGACAAAAATATATATTGCGGTGACGGTGTTTTGTCGACTTTTCTTGCGGTGATGCGGTGTTCGGTAATTTTTTTTTGCGGTGTTGCGGTGTTCAGAGCCCCCCAATGTCCCCCTCTAATTTTAAACTTGTGGCGTCTTTAACCCGGCCATTGAGGCTTAAAGACCCTTAAAATTATGTCTAAAAAGTAAGACTACACTACGTTCAGTAGCCGACACTTGAAACCTCGATCGATTAAATTGTAAGTTATATCTAACACATATTAAACTTGCCGGAACAAAAATTCCCACCGCAATGGACGAACAGAACATCGAACGGTTCTATCCATTCATGAACGTCCACCCTGGATCCAGAGGTCCGTTCTCTGAATATCATGAGTGAAATTAACCGCATTAACGGTTAGAAGAAGCTCGCGCTTCTTTGCGCCTCCTTGTCACGGCTTCGCCGCTCAAACTCGCCGTTTCCACTAAAAAATAAAAACCTCTAGCACCCAGGGTAATGAACGCCTTGCATTGTCTTGAAAACTTGTACGCTGTAATTGCTTCCTTCTCATGACAAGTCAACACACGGAGAGATTTTGCGGTATGTACTTTCGCCGTCGGCATAAACTAAAATATCACAAGGCAGAGGGTCGATTTTATTGCACGCATTAGGGGTACAAATTCGCCCTGGGAATTCACGCGTTTGAACAAACTTTATTAGTTTTCACACATTCCTTGTCGCACCTAATAATCCCCATCTGTCTAAAGTTATCGTTTCCTCACAGGGAACCCAAACGTTGTATTAGCTATAACAAAATCATTTAATAAAAATATTGTTATTTACCTGTGTTCCCGTGTCTTTTTGAGTCGCGATTGAATCAGAGCGGAGACGGTTGATCTTGCATGCAAGTTTCAAATATTATCTTGTCTGCCCCTTCGTAAATACGACGCGCCTATTACGTCTCAAGTTGCCATTATTACTCAAGTGCCATTACCATGAACTGTCAGGTATTAACTCTCCTCGGGGGAGAATCTCGGGTTTCAATTTAACGGCCACGCACGAAAAGAGAAGACTACGAGCAGTCTCTCTTTCCCAGCTTAGTCCATCGAGCGAGAAACGAAAAAACATTAGCGAACGGATAATGGCTGCGAGAAACTGGGCGCACTTGCCTCGCCCCAGTTTCTCGCGGTCATTATCCGTTCGCTATTAAATGTTTTTTCGTTTTTCGCTCGACGGACTAAGCTGGGAAAGAGAGACTGCTCGTAGTCTACGAAAAGAGAGAAGAGAACTCTCTTCTCTTCTTTCTCTCCCCGTTAATTCTGGGAACTTGAGATGTAATATAATAGGCGCGTCGTATTTTAATACGAAGCGGCAGATTTAATACGAAGCGGCAGACAAGATAATATTTGAAACTTGCATGCAAGGTCAACCTCAAATCGCTTCCAAAACGACTCAAAAAGACACGGGAACACAGGTAAATAACAATATTTTTATTAAATTATTATGTTATGGTTAATACAGCGTTTGGTATCCCAGCGTTTGGTTTTCTGTGGACAAAAACAGACTCAAAACACTGTTATAGGTCCCGGGTTATAGGTATTGTAGTTAATATTCAGCAAATTAAAATAAATTTGATCTCTTTGCGGCAGACTAGACAAAAAGTTTGAAAACCATGGAAAATATTTTGCTGCGTATCTTTAGCGCTGTTTAGTAATGGATTTGTAGATGTTTATGACGTTTTATCACCATTCCTGGGTTTCAATTGACTTGATTTGCTTTTACTGGTCACTTGTGACACTTGTACGGGGTTTACCTCGGTGTAAAAACCTATGACTTTTTTCTTTGTTTTCTACCTTTGTTGCCTTGCACTCTATTGTTTCAGCACGTTTTGTTTTCTTTGTTTTACTTCACTCGTGAGTTGGCAGGTGTTTACGTAAGGGTTAGACAATGAACGCGAGTGTTCTATGGGATAAAGTGCCTCGAGCATAGATAGAACTCCACGAGGGCGTAGCCCGAGTGGCACTTCTATCTAATGCGAGAGGCGCTATATCCCATAGGACACGAGCGTTCATTGTCTAACCGTCTTAGAAAATGGTCATATCCGCGAAGAAAACATATGTTATGCAGATTGTATTTATGAGCATATTTTAATTGTGTCATTCACACTTGGGAATCACGTTGTTATTTTGTTTTGGATGTCGCCGTAATGTTGGTAGAATTTTACGAATAACAATGCTTTTCTTTCTTTGGAGCTTTGTTTATTCTTTGTTGTTTTGATGGCTCATTTGCTCCGGCTATGAGCCAGTATACAGAGCTCGAGGAACTTGAGGCCGTCCTTGCCACTCAAGAGTTACTTGCTTTTGAGAGCGTAGACATATCCGATTGCTTGGGGGATGATATGAATTCGACAAAACTGCACGTTTCCAAAAGCCTACGACAGTGAACGAAATTGAGCAAAGAGAAAGAGACCGAATTCCAAAGCACGGTGAGACCAGTCATTCGGTTGTTTATGTGTGTACCGGAGGACAGATGACGTAAAACAAAAGGAACAAAGAACGACAATAATACAAATGCAAAGCAAGACCAAAAATACAATACCTCACAAACAATAGGAGACAATGAGTACCGGTACACGCAGACAGACCCAGTCTCGTTTAATTTTTCCTAAAAATTGTTAAGTCGAATTTGGTTTTGTTATTTTGGTGATTAATCTCTTGCTTAAGTTATGTAAAGCGAAAACTTCGAGTGCTTGGGGGATGAATTCGATAAAAGTGCACGTTTGAACGAAATTGAGCAAAGAGAAAGAGACAGAATTCCAAAGCACGGTGAGACCAGTCATTCGGTTCTGTCCTGGTGTACCGGTACACAAGGACAAAAACAAAAGACTAAACAATAGACTACATGGACATAATACCCTCTAAACAAAGGGAATATAATGTGAAATCCCTTGTCAACCGGCACACGAGGACGGAACCAGTCTTTCGTTTAATTTTTCCTAAAAATTGTTAAGTCGAAATTGGTTTTGTTATTTTGTTTAATCTCTTGCTTAAGTTAAGTAAAGCGAAAACTAATAAAATTGTCATTTTTATAACGTAAACTGCAAGTTGTTTTTGAATTAGCAGCCTGTAATTCATTAGTATGCTCTATATACTCATTAGTATGCTCTATTTTCTCATTAGTATGCTCTATATAGAGCATACTAATGAGGCTTTTAGACAAAGGAAAACAAAAGAATTCATTAGTATGTTCTATATAGAGCTTACTAATGAGTAGTTATTTACCCCACAATTTCCCTGGGCTTCAAAGCCCCCGCCTCTTTACATAATTTAAGACAGTTTATGGGATATAGAGCACACAAATACTGGGCACTGATTGGCTGAGTGGGTGTGACCATTTTCTAAACCGAGGATGAGCCCTTGTGCGTCGATCCATCCGGAGAAAGTGTCTTTGCTATGTTTCGCAAAGAAATGCAATGTGTAATGGTTAGCGATGCAAACGAGGAAAACGGCGGAAAGCAGTGGTAAGTGACCGACTAAGAAATAAAACCGAGGCTTCAAGGGAAGGTAGTTAGATGATGCTTTATTTTTTTGTGATGGTCGGCAATTTAATCAGATTTAAGGCGAAAACTCTGCCGCAGGGAATTTTATCTCAGGCACAATTAATTCTGCCATGCGGGCGGACGACAGATAAACATTACGTTGGAATACGTATAAGCTTTTTAAACATTCGTACAAACATCACACTCCATCATTTTGCGTTTGATCTCTTTCACTCGTCGCTGATCAGTTTATAATCTCTGCCGATTCATAGCCTGTGACAGCCGCCTTCTCCCCGATTTTTTTCTGAGGGGAGGAGGCGGCTGTCACAGGCTACCGATCCATTGCTCATAAACACGTACACCTGCTCGGAGGCAGCTTGCAATTGTTATGATACTCAGTCTGGCTACATACATCTACTCGACTTGAGATTACATAGTTATAAAACTTAATGTAAACTATAACTGTGAAGTGAGCTTGGTTGGCGATGGTGGGCATTTTAAAGATCTTGTTTTCGTTTATAGCTTGTTCAAATAAAATGTGATAAACTTAATGTTACGAGGAAAGCAATTTTGTTTTTTTCCGGAAATGACCAATACTTTTTCCTTACTAGAATTTTAAGCGCTGTTTATTAGCGAGTTTTTCGACCGGACGCGTGCGACGATTTTCGAAACTAGGGAACATTGTTGCGGAAACATTGTAGTAGTATTAACTTGCCATGTGGCTAAAGTGCAGGGAAACATTAACCGCTTTCGGAAGCATACGAATAGCGCCAGTTTATGCTAAGCATCACTGGAGGTGGTCTTGGCTGATTTGTAGCAAAAGAACAAAAAAACTTCTAATATGCACGAATTCGAATTTATAAAACTATGACTTGCGTTTTGAAGACTTGAAGATCTTTTTATCCGGCGCGGCAAATTATATCTTTCCCGTTGACTATTTCCGTAAGGTTGCCTCTTTTAAAAAAAGCTGGGCAATCAAGATATGTCAACTTCTGTAGTATTGTCCAACTCTCTCTTTTAAAATTCTTTAAAACCTGCAGGAGCCCATTGATGGCATAGGCTCCTGTTGATTCAAATTAACATACCCTTTTTTTGAAGGTCTCTTTAGGATTAAATGAATGGGGTTAGTTTTTAGAGAAACTGTGGTGCTGCGTCGGTGGGGGTGAAGCACAAGAATTTGGATTTATCGACTGAGTCGATAAGGTAAATTAGCCACCGTAAAAAGATTCGAGAAATCTGGCGTTTCGAGCGCTAGCCCTTCGTCGCTCCGACGAAGGGCTAGCGCTCGAAACGTCAGCTTTCTCGAATCTTTTTACGGTGGCTAATTTACCTTATCGACTCAGTCGATAAATCCAAATTCTTGCTCTTTAGGATTAACCGACAGTCGAAAGGCTTCAATTTCAAACGTCAACCGACAAAGATAGACATTAATTGTTTGCCATTAACCATTAACGGAGGGTTAAGCGTAGGGTAAATCTGAGACGGAAATGTATACTAAGCGAAATGATATATATATTTTTTTTACCTCCAAAGTACTTTTTGCAACATTAACGTGGACCCTGAATCAGTGAACCTTAGAACTCACCGTCTAAGATCCGATTACTGAAAGTTAACTCAACCAGACAAACGTCACAGTAAAAGCTATACCTCCAATGCGATTCTTTTTTAACACTCCCTGTTTATATTTATAATTCAACACATTGATACTGTTTAACACTGCCCAAATATGGTAAAAAAGTTATCGATATACGCCGGCTATGTCTACATGACGTATATCCAACGATGGAGGTAAATTTCGCATTTTGAAGGAAAATGAAAATGACCGCTGCCTGCACTTTCGTGTTTTTGGGAGAAAAATGCGCGAACTATTAGATAAAAAAGGGAAAGGAACGAAAAAATGAGAAGAAAAGAAAAGAGAAAATTTATTGATCACATGATTGGACAAAAAAGGCGCGAAATTTTCGCGTTGTCGCGGTCGCAGTGCAGTGTTTCTTGGCGAAGCTGAATGAAAGCTGGTTCAAAGTCAACCTCTCGACAAGAAGTGAATGACGGAGCACAATTTTCGGAAAATGTCTTTAGTAATCACTTCTGAAATACGATTAGACTTGATACTTCCTCAGAAAAGTTTCTGATCTTTGTTTTAAGCGAATTGACGCCATTACGGCCGTAGGAACTAAGGCCCAGTTCAAACGTCGAACTTCACATGTGCCGAACCTAATGCAAATGAGCAAAATCTATTGTTCTTGCTAATTTGCATTAGGTTCGGCACATGTGAAGTTCGACGTTTGAACTGGGCCTAAAACGAACAAGTTTGTAAACAACAGCGATCGACTCAGCTCGTACTTTGATGTTTGAAAATTTAGTGCGCTGATGGAAGCCGGGGCTAAAAGCCACATCAACTACAGGCAACGAGTTTTCAACCGTTTCTTGTATCCTTTATCTGTGAATTGTTGTAAGACATACTGTTCACGCCGCAGTTCTTTCAGACTTATCGCCGCTATGTTTAGGTAGCCGTGTGTTTTGATTCTGAATTGAACTTTTTAAGACACGAAACACTTGTTAACTAAGAAATTCTATGCCATTTTACTGTGTTTTTATTCGTGTAATCACTACTCTGTCTCGTCCTTTACGTAGACGAAAGCTCCTCGTAGAAACTCTCAAATTAATTTTAGCTCCGCAAACATTTTGGCATTCGCTGCTTGTTGTGTAAGAAATGGCGCGAGGTAAAATATTGTTGTAAGCCTTTTACTTTATAAAAGGTTGTATATCTCAATGAATTTTTTTCTCGAAACTGTGATTTGTTATCAATGTGTTGAATTATAAAACAGTTATAGTGTTCAAGCTTGCGCAATATTGACAGGCGCCACTTTCATTCATGAACTGTGTGATGCTGCAAGTTTCACGCGGTAAAACATATGTAAGCTTTTTTAAATAAAAGGCTCGTCGGCGATATTTTTTCTTCAAACTGTGCTTTGTTATCAATGTGTTGAATTATAATACTATTATAGCGCTCAAGCTTGCGTGATATCGCCTAATTTTAGCCGACTCGGCCTACGGCCTCGTCGGCTAGTATTAGGCGATATCACGCGCGCTTTTGCGCTATAATAGTTAAACAAATTGTCTGAGAACTCTATACAAAGCGGAGGCGAACAAGACTGAAAGGGCACTGTTCTTTAGGTCATTCTAATTCTAACAAGCTACTGACATTCGCTCCCACGCCTCCCAATAATCAATAACAATAATTGTTGTACCGATTGAAAAAGGATTTGAAATACTTAATTACTTGTAAATCGCGGCCTTTCATTCTTCAAAATAATTATCTTGGTTAACACAAATGGTTTTCTACTAAACATAAACAGTGTAGAATCTTGTTTGGACCATGCTGTTATCTATCTATTTGTCGACTGCGATGCTTAATTGCACATGAGAACTGGACTGGGAGTGAGAGCACTTGAGAACCAATGCATATGGTTGATGGAAGTAGGCAAATTACAGTTATATGTTTAATGAGAAAATATCTTATTTTTACTCTCATCTGCAACAAAAATAACCAAAAAAGATAATTTGAAATCAGGAACTTAGAGGTGCGGGATTGCGGAAAATTTTTCTATTCTTTTCAATTCTTTTTAGAACGAGGCATTGCGACAATGAGTTCTATTCTTATTTTGCAAATTAGTATCAGGTTTCAATTTTCTGCAATCCCGCACCTTGGAGAATGCGGTGCGGGATATATGTTAGCCGCCATATATTGAAGAATGAGTACATGATATGTATATTTTAAAATACAACAACCATATCAGGCCAAGAAAGTAAACTACAAAACTGAAAAAATGGCTCACAAGAGTAAAAACTATCGAATTCGATAGTTATCCACAATGAATCTTGTTTACTGTCCGTACTTGCTATCTTGCATACCCGGCATAGTAAATCGAACCCAATCGAACTAAATTTCAATCGAACTCAATCGAACTCAATTCATGGATTGAGTTCGATTGAGTTTGGCAATCGAACGAAATCGAACTCACCGAAAAGAAAAAAAATCAATCGAACCCAACCGAACGTTCGATTTTCGAACTCGTGATTTGCGTAAAACAGGCGTTGAAAATCCATAACCAGATCTTGGAAGCTCGAGTTACTTCAGCCCGGAGTGTAGCGCACGTGTTTTTCGTAAACGAAGAAATTCCGCAGAAATGGCTTCAGATGCGCTGTGGATTGTAAGCTTCAAATGCGTAGTAAAAGGTTACCAGGAATGCCGCTTTGACGTCATTGTAATTTTGGACTCAGTCGAACACAATCAGATGGATTGAGTTCGATTTGTTCGATTGAATTCGATTTGTTCGGAAATCGAACTCACTGAAAGTCCGGTGTTCGATTTCGTTCGATTGCCGAACTCAATCGAACTCAATCCACGGATTGAATTCGATTGAGTTCGATTGAGTTCGATTTCCGAACGTTCGATTTACTATGTCGGGTGCATACCACACTACTTTCTTCACACAATCTCACCAGACACTCACACGACTAATTTACCGTGCTTGGGAATTCAAGAAACCATGTGTTTTACACTTTGCTTCATTCAGACAAAGACAATTGAACAAATATTCTAATGTGAATAACTGACTGGCAAACATTTGTTTGTGAAGCAAAATTTGCGTCAGAGGAAGTAAGAACGTTTTCGGTTTGATTCCGTCAGTATGAGCTAATATGAATTCCTTGGGACCGCAACAAATGTTTCTCGCGCGGCTTAACTCAGGGAAACAGTTGCGTCCGCAACATAGTTTCCTACAATCCTCGACAATATTTTTGGGACATCCTTTAACATTTTCTTAAAGGTCCGAGAAATTCTCGGAAAATACCCCCTCCTCCCATCACAAGGTTGATTTCAACACGTAAAAGTAGGTTTCCCGTAAACAACATTGTCCGGGGGAGGGGGAAGGATCATTTCTACTAACGCGGTAGCCAAAATGTTTTACAATACTTGAACAAATGTTTAGCCAGGCTCTGATGAACAAAATCAAGGTGGCGAAATGAAAATGAAGCAGAAAAGGCGAGGACTATCATAGTAAAAATTCACACACACAAAAAAACAGCATTATGTCCCACTTCTTTCTTTCATTACAACAAAAACATTAAACCCAATTCAGTTTTTTTGTTTCAAGTACCACAAAGAGTGGTGCTTAGGTACTGTGAGAAGTGTGTTTTGAAGGTAAGCTGTTATCATCCTGATGAATTGCTTAAAGACTCAAACCCTTGTGATATTAATTAAAAATGAGGCACTTACCAAATTCACCATTCGTTGACAACACTGCATGAGATTCTAAGACACTAAAGATATAGACGCTAAGACTAACACCAAAGAAATGCTTCTCGCCTTACCGTGACGTTTTCAATTCCGGCAGGCTGCGCAGCTGTGACAGTACATGTTTTTATCGATGAGTGTGGTCAAGCAGAGTCAAGACTTGAAAAAGCAAGCAAAGACAATGATGACACGATTTATTTTAACATGCTGCAGCTGTTTGGTTATTTTTAGGATGATACTTGATTGGTCCGTGTAAATGACCTCATGTAATTTAGAATTGTTAATTGTTGATGTTGAACTGACAAACATGGCGTCAAAACAGTTCCAAGTTACATGCACATTACTTGATAAAGCGGGCGATTTTTTAGGTGGAAAATCCTGGAAATAATAAACTGATCGATAGTGGGCGTAGAACGCTGCAGTCGAAGGTAATTGCCGATATCCCTGTCGCCTACTGATTTACGTGCTTCTCTGCGTGTTCGGCTCCATGGCCAGGGAGTGGAAGATATAGTTACTTGAGAGGTCAGTGTGTATTTTCAAAGCCGTTGTATAATTTTCTCGATATTTACATTACAAAATGTAAGTTCTAATAGTTGAAAATCGTTTCTCTCTAAGAAAAATACATTCGCTTCGCTTTTAAATGACATATCAGACTTTGAAATCCGTTGAGAGTTTCTGTAGAAACAAGTATGCAGTTGCACTGAACCAACGCAGAATGGTTTGTTAAACTGAGCACGGCATGATTTTCTCAATCTGATTTAACCTTTTTCTAGTTAGAAATGGTTTTTGCTATGAGAAATTTAGATATATTAAACCATGAAATCCGTTAAGAGGTTTTGAAGAAAAAATACATGAGAAGTTACTCAATCTTTCTTGAAGCTGTTATATTAAGGAGCTTAAGCAACGACGACGGCAATGCCAAGGAAAACATCACTTCTAAAAAGGATTCGCGCTTTTTTAAACTACTTGGCAGTTGTTCCAATTTGTTTAGTTTGTCTAATGTGTCGGGATTGTCTAGGAGCTGAATTTGAAGGGATGGCTTTCCAGTTTAAATGGAGGAAGGAAAATTAACCGTCGTGTGTTCACGTTCTCTACAAAACTTATAATTTGATGTTGTTTTGCAGGGAACGGCAAAGAAATGCACCAAAATGTAAACCGCACACACGCGCATAAGACGCAAATGCAAATGCAAGCGAACAAGTGCTTTTTACCTTGCGTTTGCGCTTGCATTTGCGTTGAGCCCGGTTCACTCGTGTGAAACGCAAAGGCAAGTGCAAATGCAAATGAAAGGAAATGAAAATTTTTCCATTCCTTGCGTTTGCATTTGCGTCGCACGTGTGAACCAGGCTTAAACCTATTGTTTTGTTCCGTTCTCGCTACCGTCGCCGTCGTGGTTGCTTAAGCTCCCTACATAATCAGGTTTGCAACCCGGGCCCCGTTTCTCGAAAGTACCGATAACTTTTCGGACACGGAGCTATATTTTAAAATCCAGAATATATAGAAAAGTCAGACCTGGCCCGCAATTAAACCAGCCCGACTTCTTTCGCCAACAGAATTTTACTGCTTAGTTTTCAAAACCAACAAAATTTGAATCATTAATGTCGACATTGAATAAAATGAAATAGCTTTCCGGGTCGGAAAAGTTATCGGGACTTTCGAGAAACAAGCCCCAATTGTGCTGTGCGTTTCTCGAAACTCCCGAAGACTTTTCAGGCCCGAAAGCTACTTTTTAAATGTAGTTTCTAACGAAAAGCGTTGAAGTTTTTAGCCCAAAAATCAGCTAAACTTGTGTAGTAAACGTAAGATTTTATTGCGTAGCTTTCAAAATCAACAAAAGCGAATCTTTATTGGTAAAGTTCTGCACGTAACACAGCTTTTCTGGTCCGAAAAGTTTTTGGGACTTTCGAGAAACGCACGCCTGGAGCTAATAACTGAGTTAAAATCGGCATAATTTAATTATATTGAATATTGGTGTCTTAAGGTGGCTCCATATAGTCATTGGCCAGTCTTCCAAATAAAATATAGTTTACACGATCGTATTGCTGTCTTTCAGAGTTTTGTGTCGCGATACTAGGCATAACAAACACATACGCGCAGCTTAGGCTTTCTCCAGCCTTAATGGAGAAATCTAATTTTTATTTGGCAGTCTTGTCTCGTTACAATGACAATCACTGATTGTGTTGTTGGACTTCAGTGTGTTGTTCAAGGCCTTTCTCGTTTTTTACAAGGTAAATATTCACGATTTTTGGTGAAACATAATAAGCCTTCGATAAGTCTCATCTGACAAAGCCATAAAAAAAATCGGTACATAATTTTCGGCAATTTACTCACCTTTCGTTTTTCTCGTTTATTGAGTTTGTGTATATACCAAAATTGTTGTTTTTTATTTGTGATTACGAACCAAGAAAATCCACGAGCGCAGATTTTTTTTTTGTGATCACGAACCAAGAAAATCCACGAGCGCAATTTGCGGTTCGCGTATGCACAGCACTTTGACAATGTTATGATGAATTTTATCATCTGAATAAGAGGACAGACATAAAAATTGAAGTCAATTTGTTTTTTACACTATAACAAAAACGCCAAAATCGTAAAAAAACCGGATGAAATGAAGAGTGAACGCAAGGTAAACATGAAAAATTGCAGAGTTTTATTCAAATTGACGCAATCATTGCCAATAAGTTTTCTCGCTTTCTCATTGGCTAGCTGATAACAATAAAGAAATTTCATTGGCTAAAAAGTTGACAGGATGACATCTTCATAAATTAAAATTTTACATGTCTGTTCTCTTATTGATTATAAAAATTGTCATGACCAATCAGCATGCATTCGAGAATAACTTCCGTTAGTGTAAAAAACGTTTTAGCTACCGTAAAAACCCTTATATTTTCGTGGCGTCATCAAAACGAACAAGCGCACGTTCGCACCATTTTCGAGCCCATGCCTCGCGTGCCAAAAAACTATATGAAGCCACCTTAAACTTAACATCATTTTTCCTTTATGAAATGTAATTATGTTCTCTAAGCTTTCAAATGACCCATTCTGAATTAAGAATTAATGAATAATCCGGTGTACATGCCATATATATGGAGGCTCTCATCGCTCCATGCCACTAGCTACAATCTTGGATAAAACTGATTGAGACAAACGCGAAATGGGCACGCTGTCACAACTCGCTCAACAAAATCACAGATAGTATCTCAGAAATGCTACCTCCCCCCTCCAGGCTCCCCTCTCTCAATGTGTCTTGCAATATCATTCTCCTCGGTAGCCAAAATAACATTGATTATGTGAGATGGTTTGAAGAATTATCGAAGAAAAAATTATCACAGTCAAATTTAAAAAAACACTTGAAAATGTCTGGACAGTTTTTGTTCACGTTTATAGAGGCGTTGCGGCGTATTCCGGCCCTCAAAGCGTTCCATAAAATCCGTGGCGTTTAAATGTCACAACTGCTATAAATTTTTCCTTTTACTGTACACATCCAGTAAAACGAATAATTAGAGGTATATGATCTTTGATCTTTGCGGACTAAAAATAAACTTCACAGCACGGGCGCAAACTAATAATAGATTTCAAATAATTATCATGGGGCACTTAGATCTGTTGCGTTCTCTTACCTCATTTTCTCTTGAGAAGAAACATCAATATCATAGAATAAGTTTGAGGTATTTCACGTTTGTCAGTACAATGAATTGTTTATCTTATCTATTCGATTGATGAAATTAAAGACGACGGCAAAGATGCAAATTCGCAATTCGTTTCCGTGAAATGTTTTTCGGTTATCAATCTAAAATCAGCCGATAATCACTTAAGAACTTTTGTGGAAATATCACAGTGATACACGGTATACAATTACGTTCGTATCTCTTGCGGATTGAAGGTACACGGTATACAATTGCGTACGTGTCTCCTGCGGATTGAAGATCGTTCTGATCATCATCGATTCTAGTATCTGCGTTCGTTACTTAAAAAAAAAACAATATTAATATCTATCGGCCAACCAAGACTGAGTTCGATACTGACCAATACATGTACCGGACTGTATACTATCCGAATACTGCCCGTATGAAACAAAAACAGTATCTCTGAAGAGCTCAAACATGCAGGCACATTGTACATGGCAACTGGTGTAAATTGTTTTCCTCACTTGCAATTGTAAATATTGTACGCTAAGTGCGATAATTATACAGCAGAAACAGATGGTTTGAAACATGGCTTAAAACTGTAGTTTCTTGGTATTGCGGATGTTGCGATCACCAAATGACATAAAACAAAAGATTAACACCTGCTTTCAGTGTTACATGCATAGGCGACATCTTTCGACCATCTTTCGACATGCCACCTTTCGACATGCTAGTAGCTATTGTAGGCTTGGCATCTAAAGCATGCGTTTATCGTCATGGCGGCAAATGTGGTGGATTCCAAGTTTATTACAGCTATGAATATATTCGGTCTTCCAATTCCTGACGAGGAAGAGAAGACTAGTCGTTTTGTTTACCAAAACTGCAAATGGAAAGCGATTGGACAGCCGCTACGTTTTTATCACCAGGTCACAAAAGATCTGAGAGACCAAACGCGGCATCAAAAAGGTTTTGGCCGATTCGCTGGAACATTGCAGCGCTGATGAGATCATATTGCACAACATTTATTACGTTAAAAAACAGTTCAAAGCGAACTCAGTGTTTCTCTTTGTAAATAACAGCGGGATGGAGCAGATATTTGTTGAATACCCCGCAAGAATGAAAAATATATGGTCACAAATTCAGTGCTCCGATACTATTGATTCCGGACATCCTTCGAAACAGCTTGAAAATCAGCCCGCTTCTCGATAAGGTGCTAAGAGTAAGGTTTCATCCATAAGATACCCCGAGGAATACATTTTTACTTTCAACAGCAAACGCAGGATTCTTATCCTTCAGTAATGACCACTAACTCTGTAGCTGTCCCTATCGGCCTACTGGCATTAAAAATCACCAGTTACTTTTCAATTTGCAGACGAAAGAACACTACTAATATTCACTCGTTTCTTTCTTTTCATCATGACAACGTCAATGTAGGATCTCTTAAGGGATTTACAACAGCGTAAATAAACCGTCCAGAGGAGGGCGCTGGAACTACTAAATATAAGAACGGCTAAATTTCATGACTGCATCAGTGAAAATATGGCTCTAACCTTTAAGTTTGAGCAGATTTTTTTCCGTGGCGCTAATTTTTTTTTTCATGTTGATCAAGTTCAGCTAATTTTCAGTAGACGCGCATCAGGGAAGAAGGCAAAGAAAATCAAGGGGGAAAATGTTTTTCTTTATCCGTCCTTAGGGTTTTTACCCGCCCAGCTCCTCTGTCATATTTTCTGTCGACCAAGATTCCTCGTTTGTTTTTACGCAGCGTTGCCCTAAGTTTAACTGAGGAGGATAAAATAATTAAGAGGAATACTTTCTTACCATTTTGTTTCATTAACTCTTCTAGAAGGTTTACGGTCAAAACGAGTGCACTGAGGTAAAGACTGCCGCTAACAATTACCATGATTCACATGATAAGAAATGTTATAAAACCCAAATTATTCATATTTGAATATTCATAGCGTCTGTAATTTGTTTTGGTTTTGACTTAAATGTTTCCTCGCATGAATTTAATGAAATAAAAGTCGCACCACCTGCAGGCCTTTGGCCTCCATGCTGCATGGCAAGTCGTGGAAAACTAGTTTACAGTCGCCCTTATGAAGTTCACTTGTAACAATTTAACAGGTGAGTATTCCAAAAGTTGTCATATTGTTTATTTATTTTTTTTCACTGATAAAACGGTGGTCAGTTTCGTGTTTACACCTGCAGTGTTGGCCATTGCATTGACTAACGTTTTTTTCAGTTTGTATTTGTTTGCTATAAAATTTTGCATGTCTTATTTTTCAACTTTAACCAGAATAGAAAATTATAAAAATTATAGAGAACAATAACAGCTATATAATTAAAAAAATGAAGGACCTTCTGTTTGTGTAGTTAGTAAAAAAAAATAATTGGTTTGTTCGTGGTATAAAAAGTGATTCTGTAAACCTGTTAGATAGAATCTGACCTTTGAATCATATACCCTGTGCATGACACTAAATCTTTGTGGGATTGAATTTTGCGGATGGGCGATTTTTTTTTTTTGCGGGAACTAAATTTTACCATTGGGAAGCCTTTTTTTCTTGCTTGGAATTATATTTTGCAATTTGAAAGACCTTCAAATGATCCTTTTCTGTGTACTTTTAGCAGCTAAGTACTTGTAGACAACCAACTGTAATTTCATCGTTTTATTCCTGAATGGACACCAACATGATTTCCTATAAAGTGCATAAGGTGAAGTAACTTTTGTATTTCGAAGTAGCTTTTGTATATAATTTCGACAATGAAGTAGCTTTTTGCGGAAACAAATTTTGTCGGAATGTTTTTTTCTGGTGGGATCTTGTCTTTTCGGATCGTGAATAAAAACAAATTGGAACCCGCAAGCATTGACTGCCACACGATAGATTTCGAAATCTTTAGAAATTCTGCTTAAACGCACATAGAAGAACTTGCATCGAAGAACATGCCTTGGTTTATTTTACCTTATTACTTAAATACGTAAATATTAAATATTCATGCAGTCAAAGGGACAAAAACACGAAAACATAAAAAAAGACAAAAAAGTAACTTGTCTTACCATTTGCCAGTTTATTCCGCCAACCACTGCAAAGTGACGCTCAGATTTAATGTTGGCTCTCCAGTGGATTAAAGTCGTGTGTTATGTTAGTCTCTTGATAAAATTCTGCATGTAAACAAATTTTAAGGGATAATGTTACAATAATTGTACTATTTTTGGAGAAAACTGTACAAAATATATATAATATTATATGACCAAGTGAGTAAAGTTAACGCAAATCTTGCAAGAAATGGTTTTAAAACACCGAAGGAATAATATCTTAGGGAGAAAAAAGAATAATCATCTTTTACCGATTTTTTCAACAGACATAGAAGAACTTGAAAAAATTGTGCGATCCATTTCCTTCCGGACCATCTGCAGCAAAACACAATTATAACATACATCAAGGAAAGCGCGCGCACTGATTGGTTAATACGCGTCATCCATTTACCGGTGGGTAGCACCTTGTTTTGCCGGGAATTTTGATAAGTTGTCTTAATGGTATGCTATAAAAGAAACAGTAAACGTCGCAATTGTGCCTAAAAAGAGTTATTGATGCACTTAAGAGAT
Source organism: Cladopsammia gracilis (assembly GCA_022457155.1). NCBI lineage: Eukaryota > Metazoa > Cnidaria > Anthozoa > Scleractinia > Dendrophylliidae > Cladopsammia > Cladopsammia gracilis. Next base: position 2,989,095 of record JAJGOT010000008.1, on the reverse strand, counting down.
TTGCTAAGCACTCACGAAGCTAGAGTCGCTCCAGCTATCGCCTCGAGCGACTGTTACGCTTCTTCCGAGCTTATAGCCTGAACCTCCCGCCTGCATCCATAACTCGATGCACGCAAGCTGCACGTTTATCATTTCTTAATTGATAATAGTTTCAGTGAATTATTTTAGTGGTCGATTGAACAAAACTGGACCATATATAATACTTTGAGGTTTCTCTACGTAAAAATATGTATTTTTGCTCTTTTTAAGTGATACTAAAAATCCATGACACTGCGCTTTTAAGTTTCTTCAACATGTAAATTTCTTCTGAAAAAAAAAGACGTAAATCAAAACGGACCTTTTTAAATGTTTGAATGTTTGTCCTAGGCCTTGGGTTTTTATTTGTGCATTAATAAACAGTTTAAAAGAGCTCAAATATTGGTTTCAATAATTCATTAATTCTCGGTCGAAAGCCTTAATTGGCGTTTTAGAAAAGATTAATTATTGGAAATATGCATGGTCACTGTATAGTCATTACATCTCCGTATAATTATAATGTTATGAAAAGGCAAATTCAAATTAACCCAAACAATTCCTATATATTAGCTGCATTTTTCCTCGCATTTATTTATTTTCTACATGCCTGACGGTAATAAAACAACAAAAGCATTAACCCCTAAAAGGACGAAAAATTGTTGTTTTTCAGTAATGTTTCTTTTTTATGAACAAGTAAGTCAGAGCTCTTGTAGTTGTAACTGGAATAACCAGTGAACTATTTCCAGCAGTGTTAGATTACTGAACAAGAACTATCGAAAACATTGTCATTTTCCCCTACGAGTAAACAATGATTGGTGGTGTTTATAATTAATGGAAAAACTTGAACAAAATAAACATAAGTTTCGGGTGTTTGGCGCTCTAAGCAAAATCAATTTCTGTAAGTTTTAATTCCGTACATTTTATTCTCGGCTCAGTTTTAAACCAAACAAGTTGCGATTCCGGTCTACTTTTGCTTCATTCGGTGTAATGAATTCAGTGAAAACTGTTATGCAATTTATCCTAAATTTATCGAAAATACTTTGCAACTTATAAATGATAACATATTTAAGGTTATTTAAATTGTCTCGAAATTGTTTTGGAACAACATCATAAACTTTAAACGCGGCAAACCCTAACAATTTCTCTTTAGCATAAGAATTTACATAGAAGATTCTGACCTATACATAAAATTTAGAACCAACACACAAGTATGCATTTTCAGCCGAAGAGTAAAAAAAGCACAAGAATTTTTATTTATTTATTTATTATTTTATTATCAGTTATTCATTTTTGTTGCTTTCCCCAAAAAATTGGGTCAGTCGGGCGATATTTATTTAACATTTCTTTTAGGCCCCGTCCACACTAATACGTTTTCAAACGAAAACGGAGCTGTTTTGCTCCGGATACGGCTATCGTCCACACTACAACGCCGAAAACGATCATTGAAAACGGAGCGATTCGAAAACGCTCTCCAGAGTGGAGGGATTTGAAAACGATGCTTTTTGAAAACGCTGTTTTCTGGTGTGGACGGAGAAAACGATGCTTTCTGAAAACGGTTACGTCATCAAAATAGCCAGACCACTCGACCGTGAAACATATCCAAGATGTCGCCATACTTCGACTGGACTGACTCCCAGTCTACACTCTCGGTGCTTTTCTGCACTTTGTATTCGTTTGTGACTTTCAGAAGTAGCTCGACTTCATCATCAGTCCATGTGAAACAGTCTGTTTTAGGCTTTGGTTGCTTTCCAGCTGTTCTTGGCATCGCTTAGAAGGAAAATATCGAAGAATTCTAAACCAAAACAACACTCAACAACAAAGAATCAAGAATGGCGCCAATTTCGCGGGCCGATATATTGAAATGCGCAGGCGTAGAGTTCATTTGAGCATGCGCACTTAGGGTATCAAAGCGTTTTCAAAACAATACGGCGTTGTAATGTGGACGGGCGAAAACGATACGAAAACGATAAGTGTGGACGCAAATCTTTTTGAAAACGGAGCAAAACAGCTCCGTTTTCGTTTGAAAACGGATTAGTGTGGACGGGGCCTTAGAAATCACTCACCCAATCACTCACAGTAGTAAGTTTGAAAAGCAGGAACGAGTTGGTATACCATTATGAATACGGCTTTAGCGGGGTTGCAATCTTTGGACATACATGGTCTCTCTCCCACTGCTCCCAGGTTTTCATGGATGAATACCACGATAGATCTGTAACAGGATACAGAGCGTAATTTTCTGTATAACATATTCAGTATCCAGACAAGCAAATGCAAAGGTCAGTAGCTTGTAGCGCACGCGCACAAAAAATCATTTTAAGCAATAGTCCACTTTCAAATCGAGTGGCAGCCTGGATCGAGAGTGATTTATTCATTGGACTGTGGGATCAAAAAGGCACCAAACCTAGCACAATAGTGTGGAGTGGTTTTGTCGCGTTCGTGATGGAAGATATTTATCATTTTTCTTTCAGTTACTTTTCTAAAATATAACGTTCCATAGTTAAACGTGTGGCCTCTCTCCCCAGGCGAGATGTCCAACGAAAATGCGGCGGCGGATCGGGAGGGATGTCAAACGGTTTATGGGTCGAAATGGAATCGGAAACATAGACTACGAAATAAGATTTATATTTAAGATATAGACCAAGAAATACGTGCTGTCCTGCACAACATAATTTATTCACGACTAAAAAATACGGAATTATTCCATTTGAAGTGGAATTATAAGACTTTTAGGTTTCACTGTTTATTTATATTTTTTTTTCTTGTGTGACACTCAAGCACTAGCCCGAAACGGAGCGAAAAGGAACTTGGAGTTAGTCCAAGTTGCAGATAACCACAAGAAACTGAAAGGCATGATATGGTATCCACCGTTTACTACGAAAGATTATGAATATGTGAATTGGTGATTACGTTCGCAACGTTCTTAGCTTAAACTACCGTTTTCAGTGACATTAAATAATGTTAGATTTTTACTCACTTTTAATAGTCTCTTCTGCTTCTTCTTCTTCTTCTTCTTCTTCTTCTTCTTCTTCGTTAATTCAGCCTGAAAGGTAATTAAATACAAAAACTTTAGCTTCGGTGTATTAAACTGTTAAAAATGAACGCTGGGTTAAAACGTATGCAGGTTATTTTATGATTTCCTACATTTCATTGTCATATGACTAAACACATTTTCCGATTTGGAGTGCTTCCTGTCGAGTGTCACCGTAGTTAAAAGTATTGCTTGAATTCACAGCTATAGACAATTTCATATTTCTTCCGGAGGGATGAAAAATACCACATTTTCTTCCTAGATACGGTGCAAACAGATGTACATAGAAACCTTATCACTTTGTATTTTCAACTGATAACCTCGGGTTGTTTTCTATTAAAGAGAACTGTCTGCAGGGCTGCTCGTTTCAGTTAACTGTTAATCTGACGGTGGTAGGCAAAGGCGAACCAGAATCCATGTCCTAAACATTGAGTTAGGTGCCATCTGCGTGATGATGTTCTAGGACATGTATATTTAGTATTATCGATAATTGAGTGCTTTTAGACTACACTTTGCAGTATCTAAGGAATAACCGTATCCGACTGAAAATTCATGTGACAATTAACAAATTGCATCCTGAGGCAACATGAAGATATATAGGTTTTTTTGTGGAAAATTTGTGCCAATAGCTTTCGACTTTTCCTTTTTCGGGCATATATATAAACTGCATTTATCCCTGCTTAAGTGTTTACAACTCCCTTTCTCCGTCAATTTAAGATTACCAGTCTTAATATACGCTTCAAATCTGCTATAAAATTTGAACTGAAAAGGAGTCGACTCACTGCTTTCAGTGGTAAGTTGAAACGGTTTGCTGTTCAAGTTCTTGACGTTCATTTTAAATTGAAGTTTCCAAGATCTGTCTAAAAGGATACCTGCAGCTGTTTAACAGCCTTCAGTCTTAACACTGATTTTTGAACCTTTTGTTTTGGAAAGCTTGGTTGCTTTCGGCATACTATGAGATATCTTGCATGAACGTCAAATATACTGAAGGCTTAAACCTTAATTGCTTTCCCCTTTTTGAAATTGTTAAGTGCTTCTAGAAATCTTTTAAC